>JAMPIV010018844.1:0-507680 GCA_024509875.1 Oreohelix idahoensis | reverse complement strand
CCCCCTTCCTGTGTAGAAATCTTGGATTATTTTAAAGAATTTCTCAGGGATTCCATATTTCTCATGATTTTTCCATAGTCCCTGTACGGTCCTATACATCGACACTTTTCGAAGTCCAATAAATGTATAATAAATGGAGTCGCATTTTCGTATGATTGTCTATGATGAATTCTGGGTGTTCTATCTGTCATGTACATGATCCTTCCTGCGCGAAATCCATCCTTTTCTTCTCTTTTGTTTGTCGTCCACATCCTTCTAATACGGTCCAAAAAACCAGGTCAAAATTTTTTTCCACCACTGCAGTATTGTTATACCCCTCCCAGTTGCCACAAACATTCAATTTTCCCTTTTTTTTGCAGCTTGATAATGTGGCCTTCATCAGCTCTTTGGATGGCCTCTTTTTATTCCCAATTTTCTTGAAGAGCTGGTGTATAAACTCTGTAGCGAATGGTGTAACTGCCTTCAGGGCTTGCATTGGTGGTATTCCATCTTTTCCTGCACCTTCCCATTGTTTAGCTGTTTTTTAAGCCCGAGATATCTCTTTGTTTAGTGTTTGGTTCATATTTGCCACTGTTGTGGCTCTTCTAGCTGGTACTATGATGGTTGTTGCTGGTATTGGTTTGGTTACGGGTTTAGTAGTTCCTTAAAATATTCATTCATCCCATTCTGGCCCTTTATTTCTCTTCATGTCCCATGTTTAGTCCTTCTCTGCTTCTCACTGTTGTATTGTGGTTTTAGATGTTTCTTAGATTAAAAGTTCTAGTGAATATTATATAATGTTTTTAAAGTCTCCATTTTTTGATGCAATCTCGGGTTCATACTGTTAGTTTTTTTCAACTTACTTCTCTTTTTAATCTTGCCTGGCAACTCTTTTTCATTTATCCTGTTGTAGCCTCTCAATACATTGTTGAGCAGTTGTGGTATCTGTTCTGCAATCATTACAGTTGTATAACTTGCTGTTTGATGTCTCTTCTTTCTATTATGAGGTTCCATGTGTTTTCTGTGAGGCCTATCCTACTTGTTGTTATAGTCATCTTTTGCCAAGAACTTCTTACAACAGTGTATTCCTATATGCCTCCTGAATTGTGCACCAATGAATTTATCTATACTATTTCCTCTTCAAGGATTCTCCAGTGCTTCAAATCTTTTCTCAACTTTAAGTTGATCTGAACTCTTGTGTCTTTTCTTCAGAAAGTTCTGAAGTATTATATTTCGGGCTTTGCTCTTTCTGCTCTGTCTTTGTGCTCCTTCAATTTTATCTTCAGTGTATGCTAGGAGGAAGGTGGTGGTCCTGACGCTACGTAAGCTCCTCTCTTTACTGTAACATCTTGTAGGGCAGCATCTCCATTTCTGTCAATGGTGAAAGGGGTTCCTATCTGATTTTGCAAGTGCCCATCTGGGGAGTTTCCATGTGGTCCTGTTTTATGTCTTTGTGTGGGAAGATAGTCATTCCAATGACCATGTTCATGCAAATCACAAAAAGTTTACAAAGAGTTTCTCTTTATTTTCATTTCTGTTTCCTATGCCAGTCTTTCCCATAGATTAGTTCACAGTTTTGGTTTTTGTAACGGTTAGTGTGGGTAAGACGAATTTGGGTACAATTATAATTGTTTATGGTGATCTACTCGTACCTTTATGATTTTGAAATTTAGATTTGCAGCCTAAGGGATATAAATCTATAATACATTGAAAAAGGGGACAAGAGTAGGGTTTACGCTCCTTGATTACCGAGTAGTGCGGCTGACCTTGGCCGAGAATTCTAATACTAAGTTGTTCTGTTTTGTTTTTCTGAGTGAGTTCGGCTACGCGATGGAAATTTACGGGTTTTTTAATGTATGGTGAGCTGTTTGTCAGGACAACGTTGTTCTAGAATATTCGAAAACAGTTGTGTGTTGTAAATCGCTGTTGAAAATTAAATCAGTCAGAGTCGAAACGTGATAGCTAAAAAGCTAAGTAGAGTTTTCTTCCCAAGTGTAATAAAGTTATAATGAAGTGGCAAGCTGAATTGAGAGTTTTAATCGAGTGATAAGCCAGAGTGATTTTTGTTGATTCTGTGGTGACAGAAAAAGTAATAAACTATCACTCGGACACTCAATCGCTTGGTACACCACAAGTTAGTTATGAGAGTTCATTATTTTATTCTGACGACAAAGATTGTCAATGTTGCCAGTGAGAGAAAATTGTGTATTTTCGAAAACCTAGGTTTACGTTGAACTTTATGACTAAATTACTAGAAGTGCAGTATAATAGACAAGTGACAGACTAGAGAGCAGAAGAAAATAACTTGGTAAACCGACATCCCAGGGGGTTTGACTAGTCCCTCACTAAGACACGCCAAGTCAATAAATCAGAAGAAATAAGTCAGAAACAAATAAAATAAACAACAAGTACATACGAAGAATATTATGACAAGAAAAATAGATTACACCAGTGGTTCTCAATCCACGACCAACCATAACCACTAGAGACAGTGTGAATATAGAAGCAGCGACAGATAGAAAGAGAAATACAGGAAAATGACTTTTTATTATTACCTACTGAAGTTTTCCTGTATAAAGATCTGCCATCTTCTTGAGGAATGTTGGGCATATCATTTCTTCAACAATTTTGATTCATGTAAATAAAGTTCAACATTTGACTGTTACTGCTGTCGGCGTGAAGTCATTCATTCAACTCGTGAAAATCATCTATCAATTGTCAGTACATGAACTGTTTGTCGTTGTTGTTGAGAGTAAGAAGTCTTTCCTTACCACAAATAAGCTGCCTTCTGTTTAGGGTAGAGGTACGAACACTATAACGACCCACAAAATAGAGAAGTAGGAAATAGTTTGACAAGCTATCAAAACACGGCCACTGTGGTGGGTTTTCTGATATTAATTATATATTTATATCTGTGTAGCAGATGTGAAGTCAGCTATGCAAGCTCCTGAGGAAGTTTACCTTCTAACTATATGTCAGGAAACCTGTCTCTTGCTTCCACCAATGACTACCACCCACTATGTATGTTATCCCCAATTTATAAGTTCTGATGTATGGATGTTGTGTAGCTACGTGTCTAGGGTATATGGAATGTATGTGCAGAAAATAACAACAACCACACTTCAAGGTTAATAAACAATTAATTAAACAACTCCCTATTGAATTTTGGTCTGAACAATTTTTTTTCAAATGTATTAAAGTATAATTGAGTTGATTCATAAAAAAATTAAGATTAAACATCTATATAACAGTTACACACAATCTAGTTTCACTACTAAAGTCTTTTTATTTCTGACTAGGAAGTGTTCTTGGTGTAATACTCTAGTTACAACAAAAGCACATAATTTGGGGAATCAGTACTGTCATCATTGTATGTAATCTGGTTGAAATATCAAATTGTGGAGAATAGTTCAGTGAATTCACAAGGCCCCAAAACACAGGGCTTATCTTAAGATAGGTGTCGAAAATTCTGCGATGTCCTGGTTATAAGTCTTCCTCCTCACAGCACTGCTCAGCTTTCAGGATTCAAGATAAGGTAGGGCCCTCAAATCATATGGCCTCGAACAGGTACCAGGGTTGAACAACAACGTGACTGGCTCACTTCAGTTTCACACACCCAGAAAAAACTCTGGAATGTAGAGGATTAATTTCCCCTCAAAATAATATTCTGACCTATCTCCATTTGTAACAGGTTTGCAGATATCAACCAATCAAAAATCAGAACATAATACATAAATAATTATTTTCCCCATCTGGTAGTGTGCTCTATTATCATTAAATATCTCAAACATATGTTTTTTTTTTCCACCTTCCTAGTCCTAATACAATATTATAATTTCATAAATACATTCAGGTAATAACATGGATTACATAAAGATGGCCAGTGATTTTCTGGCTATACTTAAACATTATTCATTAAAGTCTTTTCCCTTATTAATCTCTCTTTATCCCAACTTTTAAGTAAAACTGCAAGGATTTTATTAAGTTCTTTCCCCACAATGATAATATCTTTCTTAGCAACTCGGTGAAACAACACAAAGTTTGATGTTAACTTTACTCTTTATATAAATTTATATGTTCTTTTATCTGCCAAAGTACAAGCAAAGCTGTAGGGCTTTTACATTAAACTATAAGATTATCTAACCCTATTTAATGACTCTACGTAACATGGTGAAGTGGCACTTTTACGACTCGGACTCTCCCGTTCAAAACTATTCATTCATAATCAATATGGCAAACACATTTTCAAATATAATAATAATTATATAAATGTTGGTCTTACCGAAATATCGAATTTTTTCACTATGTAAGTTAATTACAGGCCATAAATGGTCACACAAGATCTCCTGCTGAATAACAGAACAGCGAAGGCATCTGATCACACTTGTCTGTAAACGTTATTAACTTTACATGTGAAAGTTTAAATTGAAAGTGGCAAGGAACGCTCGTCTTTCTGAGTATTTATTTCACTTTCTTAGTTATGCTCAGCAACCAATCAGGGGACTTCCGTTCCTACGCGTCTTTTTTTCAAAAGTTAACCTACTATTTTCAAATCAGGAGACACCCCTTTCTATTGCCTCAATATGGCTAGCTTCAGTAAAGAAATCCCATGCACGTCTATATATGTCTTCATTCTACCATATCGCTAGTATTATCTAAGTCATGTTAATCCAGAACGAAAATATTTACTTAGTCTACCGTTCGTCATCTAATGTATAAGGTTTCACACTTCTGGCTATTATTTTTACCATTTTCGTCTTTCCTTTATATTTATTCAAATAACATATCTTTCTTTCTACATTAAGATAATATATTTAGACTAAAGAATATTATATATTTAACAACTAATTAGTAGCATTTTAATCTTCATTTTTAGTCTTTATTTTTCCTTTCGTTCGTTTTGGCCATTTAGTTTCAGTTTAGAAATTCAAACGAGCTCTATGCATTTCCCCCGTTCTCTCCCTTGTCTTTTCCAAGAAATACACCATTTCTAAAAGTATACTACCATTCACGCGTGCGTTTTGGGTAAGGCTTGCAAGTCTGTAACGTCACATTGGCATTTTCAACTATCGGCGTTTTTACACGTTAACCCTTTAGGAACCGAGAAATAAAACTAGTCTTACAACTGGGGGGAATTTTGCGAGACCATATGTGGGCGTGTTGTACATACAGATTGTATTTTACGACATAATGTCCCCCGTTAGAAAAGCTTGCAATGGTAATGCAACTTTCAATATCTGTATGACAACCACGATCCACCTGCTTTTCTCTGCCTCAAAGTGATCATGAATTTATTGCAGTGGGGTCTTTCAAAGTAAGCACAGCTCAAGAAAGCTGCCCCAGACCTCTGCAATCCAAGAGTCTAATTCAGCTGCAGATATTACTGTCTGTCTTATGCTGATATAAATCAAGTTTCACCATTCCTCTTCACTGAGTCTGTCCCAGGACATGTCCAGAGAGTATTAGACGTCCCTCAAGTTTGCAATAGTTATGAAGGATAATCTATAAATGGTGCTGGCAGAGTAATATAGGGGTTCCAGTAATGTCATTATCTGCCTGGCTAAACACTCGGAGTAGTTTCCATCCAAAAGCATCATTCAAAGTCAATGTGCTCCCTCCGAAGTGCACACAGCCTTCCATTGGCCTGAGCTCAGGCTTGACTGAATTTGGAACATCCTTTACTATTTTCCATATATAATTCTATAATGTGCCACTCAAATTGAGGCCATATTCACCACTGTAAACTTATCCTTACTATAATTTTGGTGAATTAATATGAAATGTGGGGAATGAGTTTCTGCATCAGAAATCAATCCGTCCTTAGCATTGTTATGTAATATGTGTGATCTCAATCCACTGTCCGTCCAATACTTCCAAATGGATTGTATAGGCGCGGTCAACTACCTCTGTTACCGGGGCCTTTATACTGCTAAATTAATAGCCATATTGTGAGGTGAGAGTGACATTAGGCCAACTGCCCAACCTTCCGCTCCCCACTCTCCTCGAATGATCACTTAGTTTTGGGTTCAATTCTGGCTGATTATCATCAATGCTAATGTTTGCCAGTTCCCGGACTGCGGCTTCAAACTGAGTCTGGAATGACTGGGTTTTGATTATGTTTTTTTCTGGGTGCCATATGCAGAGATGCTAATGTGAATATTTTTTTGGGGAAGACTGTTTTTGGAAAGGGGTTTTCCTATCCACTGTGTCTACCCTATCCTGTTTATTTATACTTTTACTTTCCTTCTTATTTTTAGGCCCATATTTTTTTTCACGCTGCTTTCTTAGCAGGGGAGTATTATTTTTCCACCCTGTGGAGTTTACCTTGCAGCACTGGTCGCAGGCGTCAACAAATTTATCAATGTCTTCAGCTATACCTGGCCAGAAATATGCTACAGATGTCCTTTGACGTGTCGTACCCATCTTCTGGTGTACACCGTCTGGTAGAACATGTGCTTGTGCCATCACGTTTTCCCTATAACTTCTGGGCAGCACTAGCTGTCCCTCCCTGTTGGATCCTGCTCTAGCTTTCCTGTAGAGCAGTCCCTCCTTCATATAAAATTGTCCCTTTCTAGGGTGTGTATGGCTGTTTGGCAGTTTGCCAAAGCAAGGTTTTAATGATTTATCCTTTTCCTGGGCCTGTCTCATCTGCTTTGGATGAATAGTTAGTGGTGGTGTGTCCTCCTTTCTAGGGTCGACCTGACCTGAAGTGTGGTCATTACAACAGGTTTTACCGGGCTTCCTAGAAACACATATTTCTTTCCTAACACCAGCGGGTAATTAGGGTCTTCACACACGGCTGCTCTAATCACTCCTTCCACGTACCTTGTCTTAACATTGATCTCGGCTACTGGAAGTGTCATGGTGGCTGTTCCCATGAGGGCCCTTGTATCTCCACTTTCTCTGTGGTATACTGGTCAGGGTGCACCAGGGTTGCACTCACGACTGAGTCATATTCCAATCCGGAATCATAAAGGCACCTAACGGTGGCTCCATTACATAACACTTCTTCACAGGTGGGGGGATGTTGAAGATTAATATGATTCTCTGTCAGTTTCTTCCTCCCCTTGTCCACTGTGATCATGCATGCCGCGCGATATGGAGGAACTTTCCTACCACAGTCAATAGTATTATGGTTTTGCATCCTACAGATTTTACACCATTTTCCCTCTGGTCTGTAGGATTGCCTTTCATTATATTGCGAGTTTCTGTCACGTTGTTCGTACCTGGGCCTATCATAGTTTTGGTTTATTCTTGGGTTATGATCCCTAGTATCAAATTGGTTTTGATTGCCTTTATTATGTTCTAATTGCTTCTTCCTAGCTCCAGCCAACTCTGACTGGGCTGCTAGATATCTTTCAGCTACATTTAAAATATCCACCAGTCTCTCTGCACCCTGTTCTGTGAGAAACTTTCTCAAGTCTGGAGCCATGGACTCTCTAACCTGCTCCATCATAACCATTTCCTTTAAATCTTGGGTTTTCCCCAGAGCAGTCCATTTCTCCAAATAGGTCTCTAGTCGGGCCGAGAACTGGTGGTAGGTCTCCCCTGTGAGTAATTTAGCCTGTCTAAATTTCTTCCTATAAAATTCACAGTTTTTCTCGTATCTGACCAATAGTGCATGTTTAAGAATGTCATAATCGTCTTGGTCATCTTTACTGAGCTTGGAAAATACTTCATAAGAATTTCCCCTAAGTCCCTGGGATACTTTAAGGCTCCACTTATCCTTCTCCAACCCATATGTTGTAGCTAAACTTTCAAAACGGCTAAGGAAGGACTCAATATCATCGTCTTTCTCAATAAAAGGATCCAAATGAAACCCCATGGCTGATGAGGAGGCCCCCTGGCTTGCAGCTGAGTCGGAAGTGGATGGGCTAGTTCCATTTTCAGGAGCATGGCCTTGTAACTCTAACTCTCTTAGTCGTAACTCATGCTCCCGCTGTAACCTTTTATCTTCTGCTTCCCTTTCAGCAGCCAGTCTTTTGTCTTCCCTTTCTGCCTCCAACCTCTTTTCTTCTTTCTCTCGTTCCGCCTCCCTCTGTAGACGTTTTTCCTCCTTCTCAGCCTCAAGTTTCTTTTCCTCCAACTGCAGCCTCTTAATCTCAGCCTCCCGATCAGCCTCTAATTTCTTAAGTTCTCTACCATCTTCTAACATAATTCGTTTCTCCTCCGCCAATCTATCAGCCTCTAATTTCTTAGCCTCCCTAGCATCTTCCCTTTCTCTGGCTATATATTTATCAACCTCTGCTGTAACATAATCAATTAAAATCTGTCCCTCCATACCCATTTCCTTCGCAGTCTGCACAGCAGAAGATCTGTACTTGGCCAATTCTGCCATCTTAATATTCTATCCAATGTGATTTAAATAAACCAAAATATCTAATTAATATCTAATTAACAGGACAACACAGAGCAATGTCAATTCACCAAAACCTCCACTTATTTACTTATTATAAAACTTTGGAAATCCCGGACGAGCCCCCACTATATGTGGTGGGTTGATATTAATTATATATTTATATCTGTGTAGCAGATGTGAAGTCAGCTATGCAAGCTCCTGAGGAAGTTTACCTTCTAACTATATGTCAGGAAACCTGTCTTGCTTCCACCAATGACTACCACCCACTATGTATGTTATCCCCAATTTATAAGTTCTGATGTATGGATGTTGTGTAGCTACGTGTCTAGGGTATATGCAATGTATGTGCAGAAAATAACAACAACCACACTTTAAGGTTAATAAACAATTAAGTAAACAACTCCCTATTGAATTTTGGTCTGAACAATTTTTTTCAAATGTATTAAGTATAATTGAGTTGATTCATAAAAAAAATTAAGATTAAACATCTATATACAGTTACACACAATCTAGTTTCACTACTAAAGTCTTTTTATTTCTGACTAGGAAGTGTTCTTGTTGTAATACTCTATTCCAAACTAAAGCACATATTTTGGGGAATCACTACTGTCATCATTTTATTTAATCTGGTTGAAATATCAAATTGTGGAGAATAGTTCAGTGAATTCACAAGGCCCCAAAACACAGGGCTTATCTTAAGATAGGTGTCGAAAATTCTGCGATGTCCTGGTTATAAGTCTTCCTGCTCACATCACTGCTCAGCTTTCAGGATTCAAGATAAGGTAGGGCCCTCAAATCATATGGCCTCGAACAGGTACCAGGGTTGAACAACAACGTGACTGGCTCACTTCAGTTTCACACCCAGAAACTCTGGAAGTAGAGGATTAATTTCCCCTCAAAATAATATTCTGACCTAAGGATTAATTTCCCCTCAAAATAATATTCTGACCTATCTCCATTTGTAACAGGTTTTCAGATATCAACCAATCAAAAATCAGAACATAATACATAAATAATTATTTTCCCCATCTGGTAGTGTGCTCTATTATCATTAAATATCTCAAACATATGTTTTTTTTTCCACCTTCCTAGTCCTAATACAATATTATAATTTCATAAATACATTCAGGTAATAACATGGATTACATAAAGATGGCCAGTGATTTTCTGGCTATACTTAAACATTATTCATTAAAGTCTTTTCCCTTATTAATCTCTCTTTATCCCAACTTTTAAGTAAAACTGCAAGGATTTTA
This sequence comes from Oreohelix idahoensis, assembly GCA_024509875.1. Taxonomy (NCBI): domain Eukaryota; kingdom Metazoa; phylum Mollusca; class Gastropoda; order Stylommatophora; family Oreohelicidae; genus Oreohelix; species Oreohelix idahoensis. Next base: position 498,086 of record JAMPIV010018844.1, on the reverse strand, counting down.
TTAAGTTCTTTCCCCACAATGATAATATCTTTCTTAGCAACTCGGTGAAACAACACAAAGTTTGATGTTAACTTTACTCTTTATATAAATTTATGTTCTTTTATCTGCCAAAGTACAAGCAAAGCTGTAGGGCTTTTACATTAAACTATAAGATTATCTAACCCCATTTAATGACTGTACGTAACATGTTGAAATGGCACTTGTACGACTGGGCCTCTCCCCTTCAACTATTCATTCATAATCAATATGGCAAACACATTTTCAAATATAATAATAATTATATAAATGTTGGTCTTACCGAAATATCGAATTTTTTCACTATGTAAGTTAATTACAGGCCATAAATGGTCACACAAGATCTCCTGCTGAATAACAGAACAGCGAAGGCATCTGATCACACTTGTCTGTAAACGTTATTAACTTTACATGTGAAAGTTTAAATTGAAAGTGGCAAGGAACGCTCGTCTTTCTGAGTATTTATTTCACTTTCTTAGTTATGCTCAGCAACCAATCAGGGGACTTCCGTTCCTACGCGTCTTTTTTTCAAAAGTTAACCTACTATTTTCAAATCAGGAGACACCCCTTTCTATTGCCTCAATATGGCTAGCTTCAGTAAAGAAATCCCATGCACGTCTATATATGTCTTCATTCTACCATATCGCTAGTATTATCTAAGTCATGTTAATCCAGAACGAAAATATTTACTTAGTCTACCGTTCGTCATCTAATGTATAAGGTTTCACACTTCTGGCTATTATTTTTACCATTTTCGTCTTTCCTTTATATTTATTCAAATAACATATCTTTCTTTCTACATTAAGATAATATATTTAGACTAAAGAATATTATATATTTAACAACTAATTAGTAGCATTTTAATCTTCATTTTTAGTCTTTATTTTTCCTTTCGTTCGTTTTGGCCATTTAGTTTCAGTTTAGAAATTCAAACGAGCTCTATGCATTTCCCCCGTTCTCTCCCTTGTCTTTTCCAAGAAATACACCATTTCTAAAAGTATACTACCATTCACGCGTGCGTTTTGGGTAAGGCTTGCAAGTCTGTAACGTCACATTGGCATTTTCAACTATCGGCGTTTTACGCGTTAACCCTTTAGGAACCGAGAAATAAAACTAGTCTTACAACTGGGGGGAATTTTGCGAGACCATATGTGGGCGTGTTGTACATACAGATTGTATTTTACGACAGCCACATTAACTAATCCTATTGTTTCATTTAAATATCCCATTACTATCTTAATGTCTCCACTGTGTGTTTTGTCCAATGTTCCTTGGAGTTCATCATAGAAATCTTACTTCGTATCTTCATCTGCATTGTTTGTAGGGGCATAGCATTTAATAATGGTGATTCTCATTCCTTTCCGCTGGAATCTTGCCGTTATTATCCTGTCTGATATTGATTCCCATTTTATTAGTGTTTTTCTGGCTTCCTGGGACATCATAATAGCAACCCCTTCTGTGTGTGTGTGGTCTTCATCCTCGTGTCCTGAATATTTGACATTTTTCCCTGTATTGGTTATGAATTCACCAGTTCCATTTATTCTCGTTTCTGCTGACCCTAAAAGTTTTATTCCATATCGTCTCATCTCTCCAGCTACCTGTGCTGTCCTTCCGGCCTCCTGTATTGTTCGTAAGTTCCAGATGCCTATTCTAGTTTTTGCCTTTGCTGTTAGAAGTGGTGTCAGCAGCCTGACTTCCATTGACTGGCTTTCATCAGGTGTCTGCGTCATACGTCTCTCTTGCAAAGATTCTTCCTGACACTGGCTTTTATTTCTTTCCTCACCTGTTTCAGTTTCTGTGACAAATAGGTTTTTCTGGCAAGGTTGTCAGTCCTGTTCTCTAACCTCCTTTAACCTGGAGCCGCGGTAGCATAGTGGTTAGTGCACTGGCTTCCTAGCTCAGTGGTCTATGGTTCGATCCCCAGATGAGGCGGAAAATTTTTAGGCCACAAACGGCTCCTGGGTCGACCCAGCCCCGAATGGGTACCAGAGCTACTCTGGGAAGGTTAAGGCGGCCGGCGTGATGCCGACCACATCACCCCTCGTGTGCCGACGGTCAAGATAATATGGGCCTAACACCATATTCCCAATATGCCTAAATGGGCGTGTAACGGGATCCTTTACCTTTCCTGTACCTTACTCAAGCGTGGAAAAAATAGTGATGGAAGGCATGGTCCCTGGAAAAAGGGGAAGGAGTCGACCTAGACGACGGTGGACTCAGGACATCACAGAGAGTCTGAGCTTGTCTTTGGTCGACTTGCCTAGAATCGTGATGCGTTCAGAGCAGCTGTAATGGAGACAACGTTTTGGAGAGGATATGTCACATGATGATGACTCAAGCCGACACACCACTTCAAGATGGGGCACCACGTTAGTTCAAACTCTCTTTTAATTTCTAGACAAAACCTGAAGGACCGAGGACTGGAACTAGGATAAAAGAAAGACAGCCAATAGGATATTGAAATCGAATTCATTTAAGCAATAGTTACCGCGAATAGAATACTTGATGCCTTTTCCCGCCACCTAACTGCCTACATTTCACTTCTCGTCCGCATACAAAATAAAAAAGTAACATACTTAATGTGGAGCCAGACGTATGGCTTAAAATATCGTTTTATGGCTGCAAAACAACATCAGACATCACGTTCTGAACTGTTAACGCTTGTATCACTGAAGAACGTTCAGTAGGTCAATAAATATGAATATTACAAAGTCACGTTTTTAGATAACCTAGCCATTAATAAATTTTCACTTCGTTTTGCTGTGTAATAAACGCTCAGGTCTGCAGTATATGAACAATATGTCTGATATATAAAATAAAACTATACATCTTAATTCTTATTATGAGGGCCGCATACGCTTACCCTGGGTGTCAAGTTGGCTTCCGATTTACAAAAGGGTGGGAACCGGTGGTATATGGCATGAACGAATGAATAAGTTATTTGTCGGTCTCAATAGGACCAGGGTGGCGATAGCGCGATTCACGCGAATCAGTTGTGCGGCTCTCGCGCGAACCAGTTGTGCGGCTCTCGCGAACCAGTTGTGCGGCTCTCGCGAACCAGTTGTGCGTCTCTCGCGCGAACCAGTTGTGCGGCTCTCGCGCGAACCAGTTGTGCGGCTCTCGCGCGAACCAGTTGTGCGGCTCTCGCGAACCAGTGGTGTGGCTGTCGCGAACTAGTGGTGCAGCTTTCATTCATCATGTGACATATTCTTTCCAGAACGTTGTCTCCATTACAGCTGCTCTGAACGCATCACGATTCTGGGCAAGTCGACCTGCATCAGCCAAAGACAAGTTCAGACACAGCTTTCATTACGTACCTGAAATTACCTAAAAATATTTGCTGAATAAAACAGAATTTTGTTCAAAATTGATTATCTTATATGTTAACCATAGAGATGCTATAAATACCTTACTAGAAAAGTGAGATAACGAAAACTTTCATTTTTTAAGGCATATTGTTTTTTTTTTTTTTTAAATTTCAGCATATCATCAGAACTCAACTTTCTGTTTTTTTTAAATAAAAAAAATATATGGAAGGCTCTTTCGACAATTTCTTCCAGTAGTGCGAACCCACCAGGTCGCCTAGTTGGTTACACCTGTTACAGGTTGTAGTATTTACACTGCAGTAGGCCTTCTTGTAGGAAACCTGAACTAACCATTTATTTCCTGTGATTTTGCAGAGACGGTCTATCTATCTATCTATCTATCTATCTATCTATCTATCTATCTATCTATCTATCTATCTATCTATCTATCTATCTATCTAACTATCTATCTATCTATCTATCTATCTATCTATCTATCTATCTATATATCTATCTATCTATCTATCTTTCTATCTATCTATCTATCTATCTATCTATCTATCTATCTATCTATCTATCTATCTATCTATCTATCTATCTGGGAGCCGCACTGGTGTAATGGCTTCGGTGTTGTACTGGCGACCAGGTGTTCATGGTTCAAACCCGGGCGTCGGCGTTTGAAGAAATGTTTACGGCCGGAAATTTGACTGAATAATCTGAACGGCTCCTGCACATAAATCCCGTGTGGATGGGAAGGAGCTAGACTCCTGACCGGGTTGGAAGGAAAGTCCACTAACCCCCCAGCCTCGCAATGACATGTCATTGGGCCAAAAAGAGCTGGAAAGCTCGAGTGCCGCTGGTTAGAGACCAAAAAAAAAAATCTATCTATCTATCTACGAGGGGCGTTCAGAAAGTAATGCACCACATCGTTTTTCTCAGCTAATAACGAAGATAGAAGCATGAAATTTTGCACACATCAAATATGGCATGTGCCAATTGTGTGCACCAAATTGCACTGCAGCCGGCCAAATAATACGGCTGCCCTAAACTGTTGAAAGGGAGCGTGTTAGCAACTTGCGTTATAAACAGCGAATTGTGATAGAATTTCTCGTTGCAGAGAAGGAAACTGTTATGAATATTCACTAGCGTCTATGTGATTGTGTATGGAAGTTTTGCAGTCGACAGGAGTACAGTCAGTTGCTAGGTTCAGAGAATCAAAGAATCAGGAAGTGAAGATACGGAGCTGCTTGATCGGCCGCTATGTGGACGTCCTGCCACAGCCACCAACGCAGAAATGTTGAAATGCGCTGAGGGCATTATTCTTACTGATAGGCAAATCACTACTCAACAATTGGCCTTACAGCTGTCAGTCAGCATTGGTAGTGCAAATGCAGTTATAAAAACACTCGGATTTTCTAAGGTTTGCGCAAGATGGGTTCCTCGAAGTCTCACAAATGACCACCGATTGCAAAGGAAAGCAATTTCTTCTGAATTATTGGAGCGTTTCAATGCTGATGGAGAGAACTTTTTGGCTAAGATCGTTACAGGTGACGAAACCTGGACACATCATTTTGAACCTGAGACAAAAAGACAGTCAATGGAGTGGCATCATCCGCAATCACCAAGAAGAAAGAAATTCAAGACAATTCCTTCAGCTGGAAAGGTCATGATCACTGTCTTTTGGGACATTGAAGGTGTGATTCTTGTGGACGTTATGCCAAGAGGAGAGACAATCAATTCGCAAGCTTACATTAAGACATTGAAAAAACTCAATCAACGTTTTCGCAGAGTTCGGCCGCACAAGAATCCAGCAGACCTGCTTCTCCTTCACGACGATGCGCGCCCTCACACAAGTCTGGCAACACGGGAAGCAATCACCAAATTGGGTTGGACTGTACTACCCCATCCACCAAATAGTCCCGATTTGGCACCCTCTGATTTTCATCTATTTGGTCCTCTTAAGGATGCACTCCGTGGGACAAGGTTTGAAGATGATGAAGGAGTAATTCATGCAGCAAAGAAATGGCTACATGTTCAAAACAAAATATGGTACGGGCTAGGAATACTTGCACTTGTTTCGCGCTGGCATAAAGCCGTACAAGATGATGGGGATTATGTTGAATAATACCGATGTTTACATGACATATTCATGTATGTTGTGTATAAATTTCATGCTTTTTGAATAAACAGCTCCTGAGAAAAACGATGTGGTGCATTACTTTCTGAACGCCCCTCGTATCTATCTATCTATCTATCTATCTATCTATCTATCTATCTATCTATCTATCTATCTATCTATCTATCTATCTATCTATCTATCTATCTATCTATCTATCTATCTATCTATCTATCTATCTATCTATATCTCTGTCCGTCTCTCTGTCTGTCTCTCTGTCTGTTTATATATATATATATATATATATATATATTATGATTGGGTAATGTCATTGCATGCTGTTATATAACCTTTATAATGTTTTATGCCTTTATATATATATATATATATATATATATATATATATATATATATATATATATATATATATATATATATATATATATATATATATATATATATATATATATATATATATGGTATGTGTGTGTGTTTGTGTATGCATTTATGTAAACGAACATGTATGGATATATAGCCAAATTCATTACTGTAGCTATAGCAACCAGCGCCGAAAAACGAAAACCCAAAACAATCACCTTAGTTAGAACAACCAACAAGAAGAGACGCATGGGCAAAACAAATCCTTCTAGCTACAGAAACAAACAAACAAACACTGATACATACAGGTAAAGCCAAAACTATCATTGCAGTCAAATATATAACTTCTAATACCCGCTGTTGGAAACTTGTCATAAACCGGTTTTCTCCCAAAACCCCGAAACCTCAATAAACTGCAGCTGGTTCGTGGAGGTCTGTACCAAAACATTCTGGTGCTCTTGTTCAATTATGTCAGGAGTTCTGATTCTATACTACCTCAATGTGATCATACTTGAACTCTTGTTCAAATATGTCAGGAGTTCTGATTCTATACTACCTCAATGTGATCATACTTGAACTCTTGTTCAAATATGTCAGGAGTTCTGATTCTGTACTACCTCAATGTGATCATACTTGAACTCTTGTTCAGATATGTCAGGAGTTCCGATTCTACGAGGTCTGGTCAAAAAGTATCCGACCTTTTTTTTCGGGGGAAAAAAAAAGATATACAGGAGGTTTCTCTGGTGGGTACAGTGGAGAAGACCTTCCTGCCATGCATGAATTTTTTCCCTCCCAAAGACAGTGTCAGTCGTCTGCAATTAGTGTACGCCCGAGCTGTGGTAGTAACAAGCCGTCGGATTTTTATTTGTCACGAAATGACGGAACGTTTTGAACAGCGGTATTGCATTAAATTTTGCCAAAAGCTCGGTGATACCCAAGTAGAAACAATTCGAAAGATTCAACAAGCTTTTGGCGATGAAGCCATGAGCATTACACAAATTAAGGAGTGGTACAGTCGTTTCAAAGATGGCCGCACATCGGTGCATAGCGAGCCACGTTCCGGTAGACCATCAACAAGCCGAAACGACGTGGTCATTCACGAAGTGCGGACTTTGGTCATGCAGAACCGTCGTATCACCATCCGAGAACTTACACACGAGGTGGAGATAAGCCACGGTTCAGTACAATCCATTTTGACGGAGGATTTGAACTTGCGGAGAGTGTGCGCTAAATTCGGACCTGTGGACAACGGGAACTTGGCAGCTGCATCACGACAATGCACCCGCACATTCTTCGCATCTGATTCAGACTTTCTTGGCCAAACACAAGACTCCTCTGATTCGTCAGGCTCCATACTCTCCTGACATGGCTCCTTGCGATTTCTGGCTGTTCCCCAAGCTGAAAATACCGCTGAAAGGGACCCGATTTGAGTCACGAGAAGACATTATGATAAATTCGACGGCCGAGCTGTACTCCATTCCCAAAGAGGCCTACCTGAAAGTCTTTCAAGCATGGCGGGACCGCTGGGAGAAGTGTGTGCAGTCCCAAGGAGATTACTTTGAAGGGGATTAGGGTTCCAGACTTCCAGGTGAGTGATTGTATTTTTCCTGGCCAAAGGTCGGATACTTTTTGACCAGACCTCGTAAACTACCGCAATGTGATCATACTTGAACTCTTGTTCAAATATGTCAGGAGTTCTGATTCTATACTACCTCAATGTGATCATACTTGAACTCTTGTTCAAATATGTCAGGAGTTCTGATTCTATACTACCTCAATGTGATCATACTCGAACTCTTGTTCAGATATTTCAGGAGCTCTGATTCTATACTACCTCAATGTGATCATACTTGAACTCTTGTTCAGATATTTCAGGAGTTCTGATTCTATACTACCTCAATGTGATCATACTTGAACTCTTGTTCAGATATTTCAGGAGTTCTGATTTTATCCTACCTCAATGTGATCATACTTGAACTCTTGTTCAAATATGTCAGGAGTTCCGATTCTATACAACCTCAATTTGATCATACTTGAACTCTTGTTCAAATATGTCAGGAGTTCCGATTCTATACTACCTCAATGTGATCATACTTGAACTCTTGTTCTGATATGTCAGGAGTTCTGATTCTATACTACCCCAATGTGATCATACTTGAACTCTTGTTCAAATATGTCAGGAGTTCTGATTCTATACTACCTCAATGTGATCATACTCGACCTCTTGTTCAGATATTTCAGGAGCTCTGATTCTATACTACCTCAATGTGATCATACTTGAACTCTTGTTCAGATATTTCAGGAGTTCTGATTCTATACTACCTCAATGTGATCATACTTGAACTCTTGTTCAAATATGTCAGGAGTTCTGATTCTATCCTACCTCAATGTCATCATACTTGAACTCTTGTTCAAATATGTCAGGAGTTCCGATTCTATACTACCTCAATGTGATCATACTTGAACTCTTGTTCAAATATGTCAGGAGTTCTGATTATATACTACCCCAATGTGATCATACTTGAACTCTTGTTCAAATATGTCAGGAGTTCCGATTCTATACTACCTCAATTTGATCATACTTGAACTCTTGTTCAAATATGTCAGGAGTTCCGATTCTATACTACCTCAATGTGATCATACTTGAACTCTTGTTCTGATATGTCAGGAGTTCTGATTCTATACTACCTCAATGTGATCATACTTGAACTCTTGTTCAGATATGTCAGGAGTTCTGATTCTATACTACCTAAATGTGATCATACTTGAACTCTTGTTCAGATATTTCAGGAGTTCCGATTCTATACTACCTCAATGTGATCATACTTGAACTCTTGTTCAGATATTTCAGGAGGTCCGATTCTATACTACCTCAATGTGATCATACTTGAACTCTTGTTCAGATATTTCAGGAGTTCCGATTCTATACTACCTCAATGTGATCATACTGGAACTCTTGTTCAGATATTTCAGGAGTTCCGATTCTATACTACCCTAACGTGATCATACTCGAACTCTTGTTCAGATATTTCAGGAGTTCCGATTCTATACTACCCCAACGTGATCATACTCGAACTCTTGTTCAGATATTTCAGGAGTTCCGATTCTATACTACCCCAACGTGATCATACTCGAACTCTTGTTCAGATATTTCAGGAGTTCCGATTCTATACTACCCCAACGTGATCATACTCGAACTCTTGTTCAGATATTTCAGGATTTCCGATTCTATACTACCCCAACGTGATCATACTCGAACTCTTGTTCAGATATTTCAGGAGTTCCGATTCTATACTACCCCACCGTGATCATACTCGAATTATTGTCTGATTTACCGTATAGATGTTTTGGATTTATTTGTTTGTTTGGGGTTTTTTTCCATTACGTTCTTGTTTGCTTAAACAAATACTTTATTTTGATTATGATTGGGTAATGTCATTGTATGCTGTTATATAACCTTTATAATGTTTATGCCTTTAATTTAATGCTTAAAGTAACATGTGGGAATGAAAGGGTATAGTATGCAAGATAAGTGAGAATGGATGTGCAGAATGTTATACGGGCCTGCGCGCCCAATTCTTAACCCTTTGAAAATAAAGTTCGTTCGTCCGTTCGTAGTGTATCTGTAGCAATGTGTTTGACATGATGAGTGTGCCAGCCTCATGTACAATCTCGTAATAGTCGCTTCCTACGACATGCTCCATGGCAGGAGTTGGCCACCGGTAGATCTTGATTTACCGATAGATCACAAAGTGTTCATTTGTAGATCTCTAGGTGACGAAGGGCAACATTAATTTTTAAGGTGGGTAAATGTAACACTAACACTATCACACCAGCAGGTAAATGCGCGCTATTCCCAGACTTATAGATACTTTCACCACATTGCCAGTGAAACCCTGCCATCTAACGTACTAAAAATTTACTTAATTCGTTACAAGCATGCAACACAACCGCGGTCTTTTCTTTGAAGTGAACTTTCGGTAAATTATTTAGGTTTAATTTTCCTCTACTCTGTCGAGGGAATTGCGTAAAGCAGGTCGGACGGCAGAGATAAAAGTTACATATAGGCTACACTAGTCTGGAATTGAAAACACTCTCAAACGTGAAACCTGACTTGATTTTATCAAGAAAAATCTGCCTTTAGCACGCTGCAGGCCGCAATTGCCGACTCAGGTATCCTATGCTCTAACAGCTGCAGGCGGGTGTACCCGCCTTGCGTAGATCGTCGGTTTCTAGCATTAGGAATTGTGTACACGTGATTTCACCTCCGGATGTTAAGTTTTAATCTTATTTGCGAGAGAGTTAGCTTCCGTTTGCGATCTTTATTTAGTGTTGGGTGTATCCGCGTTTATTTTCTGTGAATTTTTTAAATCGAAATCAATCGGCGTCGAAGACGCGGCCATTTTCGCTCTAATTCTAACGGATTCTGACTCAGATGCGATGGCGAGGAGATTGTTGTCTTTATTAGCGCTGATATCGGTTCTCAGAATATGGGTGATGGCAGAGATGGAAACGAAAGTAGAATGTCATTGCTAGTATGTCTAATTTTAGGGGTTAGGCTTAGGTTTATGGGAAAGGTTTAGGGTTACGGCCGAATGTCACTGCTGACGAGGGCGTTTGTTGCTTTGCTACTGATGATGTTTGTAACGAAAAGATCGTCATTTGATTTGTATTGGTCAAATGACTTTCATTGAGATGCAAGGGATAAGGACTCTTCGTTTGTTGGTTTATTTTTTTAAATATTTAAAAACATTTTGTTTTTTATTTATTTTAATTTTTTTTTTAATTTTTTTCATCTTTCCATTCCTCTCTTCCTACCCCATCTAACATGTACACAAACAAAATTTACATCATCAGATTCATCATTCATTTATTTCTATACAGTCCAAAAATTAGAGCAATTGGCCAAAACAACTATAGAATTTACAAGTCCGTCCACTATAAAAAAAAGGGGGTGTTGTGAAAAAGAATGAAGCTGCAGGGCACATTTTCGGGAAAACAATGCAGCGTGATGAAGGTTAAGGAGCTCAGTGTTACTAAAGTAGATCCCAACAGAGGGAGCGAAGATGCAGCATGAGAGATGAACGCAGTCAGCGACCCATAGCTGACTCCTTGCGTCAGGGTCAGCGACCCATAGCTAGACTGCTTGTGTCAGGGTCAGCGACCCATAGCTGACTCCTTGCGTCAGGGTCAGCGAACCAGAGCTGACCAAGACCCTACTCCACCTCCTAGTGGTGGTCCTGGAAACAGGCTGCATCACGGCAGGCTGGCTGAGAGAGAAGGGATCGAAGTTGGAAGGCAAACCTGGTCCCCAAAAATGCCGTGCTGAAGTCGGATGTGTCGGCCGAAAGGCGCAAATATGGCAGCTTCGCTGTAAACTGACACAACGCAAACAACGTCCTTTTCAGGACGAACGAGAAAGAAAGAAGAAGATCCCCACAACTACTAAGTTGCCTACCGCTCCACTAGGGAGCAGTATGATACTTCTTTCTTTGTCTACTCAGATACCCTTCACCACTCCGGAAACTGGACGTGTCAATATAGAAAGAAAGGTCATTATATTATAAAATACACTTGCATAATCAAACCTGACAGCTTGATTAGAAGGTTTTGGCTGTTATTATGTTTGTGCCCACATTAAAAAAATAATTAATTAAAATAAACAGAGTATATAGTTTCCATGAACAAGCAAATAAATTCGCATGTGCATAAACACGAAAACATGCAAACAAGAAGGTATTATCAACAAATAATGTGTATGTCTGTTATAACAAGTGTTGCCAATTATTGAAAGTATAGGCAAGAAGCCAAGAAAGTGGCCAGGGAGGTGCTCACGTAATCTGTTATGCGGAAAAAGCTACTGGAATTCATCTACTTTCGTGTAGGGTCAGCGAGTGGACATTGTAATCTTCTATTTCGTTTGCACCAAGAAGACAATTTTTTCTAAGTAGTTATTTACTGCAGGGTGACTTGAAGAGCCACTTGCTTTTTTATTTAATTGTTATATCCTAACTTGTACCTATTTGGTATACATGAAACGAATGTCAATATATGAGATGTACCTGGCATTTCATAAATACATTTTGTTTTGTTTTTTATTTTGTTATTCCAAGAAACAAGATACAATCTAACATGGCAAAATGTCTGCCTATTATGAAATCATGTGTAACACTAGTCAACAAATTTTCAAAAGTTTTTTGTACCAGAAATTAAATATACCATTTCTTATTGATTTTGACATGCTGATTTCAAATATCATAATGAAATTCACTACTTGGCTCTGGTTTTTTTTTAATGATGAATTTAATTACAGTAATACAAATAATGTATGCTTGTTTAATTCTCTGGGGTGAACAGCTAGTCTTTCTACTTTAGCATTATAAAAATTGTGGTTATATACTCAATTAATTGATATGTCAACATAAAATGATAGAAAAAAATAAAAACATTATTTAAAGTTCCCATGTCATGTTTTAAAAAGGCACATTTGAACCCATTCCGTCATTATTCAGTCGCTGTTCGAGCTCTCTTTGCTTGCTTCTTGTAGTCAATCGATGAGGTGTCTCTTGTCACAGTCCAACAGTAATCAGCAAGCATTGAAGGGCTCCAATTGCCTTGATACCTTGTCTCCATAGCAGCAATGTCCTGGTGAAATCGTTCACCATGCTCATCACTGACCGATCCACAGTTTGACGTAAAGAAATCCAGATGAGAATCCAGAAAATGAATTTTCAAAGACATGTTGCAGCCAAGACTCATATACTTCAGAAGGAGATTTTCTACAATTTCATTGTAATTATCAGATCTATTGTTTCCAAGAAAAGTGTCCACCACTGACTTAAATGCTAGCCATGCTGCTATTTCCTTGCCATGCAACACGCAAAGAAACTCGTCATCATGAAGAAGTTTTAAAATTTGCGGACCAACAAATACTCCCTCTCTTATTTTAGCTTCACTCAGTCTTGGAAAATTTCTGATGAGGTATTTGAAAGCCTCATCTGTTTTCTCCATTGCCTTGACAAAGTTTTTCATGACACCCAGCTTAATGTGCAAGGGTGGCAACAAAATCTTGCTGGTGTCGACAAGTGCTGGGTTCTCAACGTTCTTACTGCCAGGCTGCAATGACTGCCTGATTGCCCAAAGTCTTCTGATGTAATGGTCACTTCGTGCACGGCTATCCCAGAGAAAGCAACAGTACTTGGTGTATCAACCCTGTAGTCTAAGCAAAAGAGCGACCACTTTTAAGTCACCGCAAAGTGACCAATGATGATGATCGTAGTTTATACACTTCAAAAGCTGCTTAATGTTTTCATAAGTTTCTTTCATATGAACTGCGTGACCACCTAGAATTGAAGGTAACACGTTACCATTATTCAACAAAACAGCTTTAAGACTCGTCTTGGATGAATCAATGAAAAGCCTCCACTCTTCCGGTAAGTAATTGATTTTGAGGGCTGCCTTGAAACCAGAAATGTTGTGGCACGCAGAAAGGTCACCCTCTTTGAAAAAGAATGTAATAAGAGGCTTCTGGCGGTTCCTATTCACAGAAATTGTAACATCTGCCAGGAGATCCCACTGTTGCAATCTGGAACCCAAAAGCTCCGCCTTGTTCTTTGGTAAATTCAGATCTCTTACAAGATCATTCAGTTCATCTTGGGTTATTAAGTGTGGTTTAGTGGATGTAGTTTGCTCAAAATCTGGGTCGCTTGAGGTTGATGGTTCAGGACCACCAATGTCCTCTTTTTCATCAGTAGAAGCAGCTGAAAATGATTCTAGCACTTTGGGAACTGGTAGATCATCGCCCACGGCTGTTTGCCAGCGATCTTTTAGTTGTTTCCCCTTTTTCGAGTATGGTCATGAGTAAAACGAAATGTTCAATTTAATAGATAAATAGGTGTATTTAATAAATACATCTATTAAATGATTTCCACACTCTGTTAATTCTGTCACTCTCACGCAACAACTGCCATAATTTGCTCTAGCCCCAAAATTTCGCTCAATTACACTGGCTAACCAAAAAAAAAAATGTTGTTTCTTTCTCTAACATTTCTATGTTTTTCTGGTCAATTTTAATGCGCTGTTTTTAAATCTGCAAACCATTTTTCTCTATCAGGTCGGGATCTCTAGAAATACGCAATTGAAGTTTTTTAACAATGCATACAGTATTACAACATCATTCGTACAAGAAGTGTAACAGTTATGTAGGCTTGAATTTCTTTGCAGTCGACTGTCGTCGGTGAATGGTATGTGGTACATCGCGATGAAGCATCCAACAATAATCGGCAAGCATGGTCACACTCCACCGTCCTTGATAACGTGACTCCATTACAGCGATATCTTGATGGAATCGTTCTCCATGTTCACCGCTGACTTCGCCAAGGTTGTCAGGGAAAAAGTCAAGATGCGAATCGAGCAAATGGATTTTGATGGACATGTTACAGCCCATAATTCTGTATGCATCTATGCACTGCTTAACAATATGCACATAGTCGACAGATTTGTGATTTCCCAGAAAGTTATCGACGATCGATTTGAATGCCATTCATGCGCGAAGTTAACTACCATGTAACAAGTTTTCGAACTGTTTGTCTGCAATAACTTTCCTAATCTGAGGTCCTACAAAGATACCTTCCTTTATCTTTGCATCGCTAACTTGCGGAAACTTTTCTCGAAGTTAAGTGAAAGCTTTGCTCGTTTTATCTAAAGGTTTTACGAAATTCTTCATGAGCCCCAACTTTATATGTAACGGTGGTAAAATGATGCTGTTGCGTGATAAATTCTCGCAACATCGTTTTATTACAATATCTATTTTATAACGCAAGGGCAACAACTGCTTGAAATTTATAGTCACTTTTCTCGGTAAGCATTTGTCTTCCCGCGTTGGTATTGAATGCAGTTAAGTTTTGAGCTGTGGTCTTTTTGCGCTGGACTGCGCATGACTGGTCTTGTTTTTTGGTCGATCGGTTTCCGCCCACCACTAGTGGAGTGAGCGATTTGAATGGCGAAAGAGATGCCTCGTTGAAGAGGGGATCTCCGCTATTTTTTGTTCTGTCAGGGATGTGTAGTCCTCTTAATGGATATTTCGTTTATTCGAGATAATACCTCTAGTGTTTCCCACATGTCGGGAGGCGTGATATTTCTGTGTATTTCCTGAAGGCAAGGTAAATTGACTTTTCATTAACTCTATCGATTTTGGGTCGTGAGCGATTTCGATTCATAGCCTGTCTTCGAAAGTCGTCGTCACGAGATGTTTTCCCAGCTCACATGTCGCTGTATTGTACTGCATCGGTTGATGCATGTCCAAGGACCATTACTTGCTACTTTGTTAAATGAACTAGGTTTGGAAAACCTTTATTATCTAGAGGATATTTTTGAGGACATTATTTATACTTCGGCAGACGTGTCTGTCTTGCTGAAGTCAGACTAAGGAGAGTGAACTGATCTCATACATCTGGTTATCTCCTGGCTGTTATAGAAAAGGATGGAGTTTTTCACCTGACTACATTTACAGCACTATGAAATATAACATGCATCTGACTCATCATTGTAATGCTGTCTACCGTCTATTGCTGTATTGAATGTTGCTGTGATAATGACTGTTTGATGTGCCTACATATTCGCGTAACCATTTTGTCACTGTGGCGTCCACAATAAATAATGAAGAAAAACGTCAACGGCTGTTACAAGAATCATTGACTTTATACGTCGTGAGTTTACTGACGTCCTATGTGGATTGCCCTGTTATTTTTGTATGAACATTGTTTGACTGAACACATCTGCACACTACACAAAACCAGACATGCGGATACCATCCATCATCATATGGCATCACGCATCATTTGGTGGCCATAAGCTGGTTTGATTCTGGTACCAGCAAACACGGGGTCCCTTACCCACTTCATTTTCAACAAGAATTCATCAGCATCCTTCAAGAAATTAACATTCTTCAATACAGTCAACATCTTCAAAATTTTCAAAGTACTCGGCGTTGCCCGGTAAAAGTCAAAATTTCAACTTTTTGACGGAAACAAGAATTTGACAGTACCCGGCGTTGTTACATGTTGCCGGATAACTCGGACTGCTGTTATCTTTTACGCAAGTCAAGCAAGTTGCTGCTGTCAAGGTTCCAGTGCTGTCGTTTTTGTGAAGGTCAAGTGCCGGTTGAAACGGGTTGTTTTCTGAAGAAGGCCAAGTACCGATTTCCATCAACTTACTTTTGGATTAGAAGGTCAAGTGCCGAAACAACTCAACACACAGTATTTCAGAAGCTCTTGTACCATCGTGTTAGCAGTGGAAGCAGTTCAGATGTGCCATCATCGTTGGAGCTTCGCTCTTTAGGACGTTGATTGACATCCGTTTTTTCTGCTGTTCGACGATTGGAAGCCTATAAGTTAAGTGGCCTGTTTTTGTATGTAAAACTGTGCCCTTATACTTCTGCTGAGTCTTCTGTGTATCATCTCATTCTATATGTTATATGTCTATATGTTATTTGTATATTTATATGTTTATATTTCAGCGGGTTCTCGGTTGGGTGGTGTCTCCGTTAGATTATGCCACGTCATAGAGGTCGTCTATTGTGAGCGTTTTCTGTAGGGTTTGCAAATTTCCGATACTGGAATTTGCTAAGCGACTTCTGTTGCTATTTATGTTAGCTGTGATGACATGTTTTAATATTGTTTTCGTTATTATTTCGCATTCTTTAGTTTTGTTTTGATTTGTTTGTATTTGTTAGCCTACTCTTGTCTATAATTTAGTTTCATACAACATTTTTGTTTATACACTGTGGTGTCATGTATTTTGTTTAATTATAGCGCAGATATCGTCACATTTTTTGTGATATTTCATTAATTTCTGCTTTATTTTTAGTTGATTTCTGCGAACGTTTTTGTATTGTTGCTGATCTTTGTTATTGTTTACATTGTTATTGTTTACATTGTTTGCATTGTTTACATTTTCAATGTTTACATTCTGCATGTGTTTACATAGTCATTGTTTACAGTTATAGTAATTAGTTAATGGGCTATGCTAATGCACTGTTACTACTACACTGATGATAAATGAATGATGAATAGTGTCGTGCACTATTGAATGAGAAGTGCACTTATGATCAAGAATTGAGTGCTGATATTTCATATACAAGTTCTTTGATTGGAGACTTGTTTCCCACAGAGACTGGGATAATATAATGTGATGTGAATATACAAGTGCTTAATTAAGACTTGTTACACTTAGGTTTGAAATAAATTAGTTAATTATTTCAGGTTTTGGACTCATATGTTAGACAACATGTCTACATTTGAGCACTTTATTGAGCAGGGTAAATTGCTTGGGAAGACTGGTGATAAGTTAGAAGAATTTGCAACTGCTCGATATGATAAAGCAATGGAAGCTGAACAAAAGAAACTGCAGATGCAGGTGGATGAAAAAAGATTCCAAATGGAAATGGAAAAACAAAAAAGGGAATCAGAAGCTGAGGAGAGAAAACTCCAGCTACAGCTAGAGGCTGAGAATAAAAGACTTGAAAAAGAGGCTGAAAATAAAAAGACTTGAAAAAGAGGCTGAAAATAAAAGACTTGAAAAAGAGGCTGAAAATAAAAGACTTGAAAAAGAGGCTGAAAATAAAAGACTTGAAAAAGAAGCTGAAAATGAAAGACTTCAAAAAGAGGCTCAGGCTGAGGAAAGAAGATTACAGAGAGAGTCTGATGAGAGGAAAGAGAAAGCAAAAATGGAACATGAAGAAAAGGTCTTAGCTTTAGAGTTGGAAAAATTGAAATTGACGAGCATGAGTAATGGTAATGATTCAAACAAGGGTTCATCTTCTGGTAAGGCTAATAATGATACTTTTAAGATTAAGTTACCAACATTTAGTCCTTCCAGTGATGACATAATGTTCTATCTGGACAGATTTGAACAAGCATGTACAGCTCATAACATAGACAAAGCAAAATATGTTTATCAGTTATCAGGGATACTGACAGGTAAAGCTCTAAGTATATTAAATATGGTGGATGAACCTGACAAGAACAATTATGAGGTTGTCAGGGCCGCTTTGTTAAAGAAATATCAGCTTAACGAAGACGGCTATCGTCTACAATTTAAAAACATGTTACCTGAAAATGGAGTTGAATTCTCCGAGTTTATTGCAAGAATACGCATTACTTTCTCACGATGGGTTGAACTATCTAAGACGGAAAAAACTTATGAAGGACTTATGGACTTAATACTTAGAGACAAAGTCATGTCGTCTGTCAATGAGTCTTTCCTTGCTTTCCTTCATGAACGTAAACCTAAAACAATAAAAGAAATGGAAGATTTCTGTTGCCAATACGTAACTGCGCACCCACACATAACCATGGGTAACTCTAAGGTGAAAGAAGGTTTACCAGTTGCTTCGGCAGCTCCGTATGGCCAAAACTTTGCTCGTAGATTCCAACAAAATTTTGATAGAAAGAGTAGCGGTAATTTCTGTCAAAATCATGGAAATCAATTTCATGGTGATTCTTCTTCGAAGAATTGGAGACAACCTGATAGTACTCGTTACTATCACCCTAATAATTATAAGCATTTCAAAAGAGGATATGGTAATAGAGGTTATTCCTGCCGAAGACCTCAGAACCAAACAAATAGATGTTCGCATCAATGTGAACATGATAGTAATCGTGGAAACTGGAATTCGAACCAGGATAACAATTACAATAGAGACAATAATAACTGCAGAGATAATAATAACTCTGATAACTTCAGAGGTAATAATAGTCGGGGTAGATCTCAACACAAAAAAAAAGAGATATCAGCAGGCTAATGCTGTACAACAGGAAACTGAGGGAGCCTGTAATCATGTTGTTGATAGTAAAAACTTTGACGCTGTCACTGGTTCTGCTTTTGACTTTGAGAGAGCAAACAAATGCCCCCAATGCAGTACTTTATTCGAACCGGGTACCATAACTACTTTGAGTTGTGGTCACCCACTTCCCGCTCTTCCTGCTGCTGTTGCGCATGACGGGAGGGGTTCTTTAATTCTACATAAGGGTCTTGTTAATGATACTCCGGTCTCACTACTTTTCGATTCCGGATGCACCACTATTGGTGTTAGACAATCGCTTGTAGATCCATCTTGTGCTACAGGAAGGGTTATTAAATGTGTCACATTTGGCGGCACTCTAGAAAAATATCCTACTGCTGTAATTCGCATTGCCACTCCTTTCTTTACTGGAGATGTGCATGCTTGTCTCTTACCTAATCCTATTGCGGACCTTATTATTGGTCGTATTCACGGAGTTAGGGAGTGTACCCCACAGCAGATTGCTGCTTGGGAAGATAATAACATGCAAGCTACAAATGCAGTAGTTACAAGAGCACAAGCTCTACAAACACCCGAAACTTCACTGAATAGTGATAATGAAGTTGATAGCCAAGATAGTCACTTAGTAATCACTCGTGACTCTTTCATAAAATTGCAAGAAGAAGATCCTTCTTTAAAAAAATTCTTCGTTCTTGCGAAGAAAGGTGATCCGAATCAGGATACAAATAGAAAATCTTGGATTGCAATGAGAAACGGCGTACTTGTACGTATGGTACAAGATTCGACTACGTCGGCACATTCGCAAATTCTTGTTCCCAAGAGCATGAGAGTGCAAATATTACAACATGCTCATGACTCGCAATGTGCTGGACATATGGGTTTTTCCCGTACGAAGTCGAGAGTCCTTGCGGCTTTCTTTTGGCCTTTTGTCAATAAGGACATTCGTATTTACTGCCGATCATGCAAGGTATGTCAGGAGGTCAAATCTAGAGGACCACGACATGCTGCGCCTATCCAGGCTGCTGACATTCCTATTCGGCCGTTTCAGAAAATGGCCATAGATATTATTGGCCCTTTTAAGGTCAAGTCGGCCAGAGGACATCAGTTTATCCTTACATGTGTCGATATGTGCACACGTTGGCCAGAGGCTATTCCTCTTAAGAGCATATCTACTACAGATATCGCAGATGCTCTTTGGTTGATATTTTTCTCGCTTGGGGTTCCCCAGAGAAATATTGTCAGACCATGGCACTCAACTCATATCTGACACTATGTCACAGGTAATGTCTACCTTACATATTGAACGATCTCTCAGTAGTATCTACCATCCTATGTCTAATGGGTTAGTTGAGCGTCTGAATAGAACGCTCAAGACTTTGCTTGGTAAGATAACTGAAGATCATCCTCAAGATTGGGACAGGGTTTTACCCGCGGCTCTCTTTGCCTATAGAGAAGTCCCTAATGAACACACAGGATTTTCTCCCTTCGAACTTGTCTTTGGCGCGCGTCCACGCGGCCCTATGTCTTTATTACACGATCTCATCACTGCCGATGATATTAGCGATGAAACTCAATCCTCATATGAGTATGTCATTGCTCTTAGACAAAAGATCATTGAGGCATGTAAGCTAGCAACTGCTTCATCAGAAATTGCTAAAGAGAAGGCAAGACAGTTTGCTAACAAGAATAGATGTCTACGACAACTTTGTCCAGGTGACAAAGCATTCGTCCTACTCCCCAGTAGGGAAAATAGACTTCTTATTGCATGGAAAGGTCCGTATGCAATAGTCTCTCGGATTTCCGATGTTGACTATGTGGTCGATATTGATGGAAAGCATAAAACTTTCCACATAAACATGCTTTCGGAATTTCACGAACGTCCGGACTATTTGCTGCCTATTTTCCAGGCAACGGATGATGCTCCTGCACCTCACGGTCATTATTCATCCCTGTCTGTCATACAGGATGAGGAATCTACCTTCTCTGATGTTAATCTTCCCCTTCCAGTGGTTCCATTACATTCTACGGAATCTTGGAAAAACGTTTCTGTTTCTCCTAATCTTTCTGGTGACGAACATCGACAAGTCTCGTCGATGTTACAAACATTTCAGGATGTTCTCACTGACATTCCTGGACACACAGATGTCATAGAACATGACATAATTCTTACCGACAATAATCCAATTAGGGTTAGGCCTTATCCTATTCCTATACACTTTCAGTCGCAAGTGGAAAAGGAATTGGATGAAATGATTCAATTAAATATAATTGAACCATCGACTTCACCATATTCTTCTTCCATGGTTATTGTCCGGAAGAAGGATAAGAACATACGAATTTGTGTTGATTATCGCAAATTGAATCAGGTCACAAAGTTCGATGCTGAACCGATGCCTTTGTTAGAAGATCTACTGATTAGACTTTCTAATTCTAGATTCTTCACTAAACTTGACTTGTCTAAAGGTTATTGGCAAGTGCCTTTAGCAGAGCATGCCAAACCTCTTACTGCTTTTTCTACACCTAGGGGTCTATTTCAATGGAATGTTATGCCTTTTGGTCTCATGAACGCCCCTGCCACTTTCGTTCGCATGATGCGTCGAATTCTGTCACATCGTTCGGATGTCATCGCATACTTAGATGACATCTGTCTCTTCAGTGATACCTGGGAAGATCACTATTTAGGGTTATATGACTTACTGTCCACTCTACGTGAGAATAATTTGACAGCGAAACCTTCTAAAGCTTTTGTTGGTTTTGGTGAAATCTCTTTCCTGGGTCATCGTGTTGGTCATGGTCTCTTGAAGACAGAAGACCACAATACTTCCAAAATACTGAACATCTCTGTTCCTAAAACGAAGAAACAAGTTAGGAGTCTCTTAGGTTTAATTCAATTTTATGGGAGATTTATTCCAAATTTATCTTCGATCATGGCACCTCTCTCAACATTGTTGAAGAAAGGTTCGCCTAATCTGGTCCGTTGGTCTGAAGAATGCCAATCTTCACTAGACCAAATCAAGAATATATTTTCTTCTCCTCCCATCTTAAGATTACCTACTCTTGATAGGACTTTTGTTCTTCGGAGTGATGCTTCATCCACTGGGATTGGAGCAGCACTGATGCAAGAATATGCAAATACTCTGCATCCTGTTATGTACATTTCTAGAAAACTAAATGCGGCAGAGAGGAACTACTCGGTTTTAGACCGTGAGTTGTTAGCGATGGTTTGGTCAATTCTAAAGCTACAAAGATTCCTCCTGGGCGCACATTTCATTCTAGAGACTGATCAGAAAGCTCTTACAGCTATTCAGACTAAGAATTTGAAGAGTTCGAGATCCACTCGATATGCTATAGCTCTTCAACCTTTTCACTTCACGGTACGAGCTATCCGTGGTGCGGATAATGTGATGGCTGACATTTTGTCTAGATGCCCACATGACTCCAACTAATACTTCTGTCCTATATTTCCATATATTACAGAGTCATAACACACCTATATTTCTACAATAGATTAGCACATCTGTACTTACTTTATATGTACACACTATCGTGCTTTGTTGTCATCTTCTTCTGTTCGTTTTTTAAGATGATAGAGGAGGACTGAGTAGTTAATATAAGGGCCGTTAGTTTACTAAACAGCCACAATTATTAATAATGTATTGTACCTTATGAAGCATATTAGTTATTAATTAGCATTATATTGCTTGTACTTTCTCAGAATGTCATTGTTGAGCTGAGGACTTACCTTACTAGTATCAAGCATGACGAGTTCTAGATTGTGTACTTACCCTCGGAATACCAGAGCATATGTCCTGGATCGTCATGTAGTTTAACTTTACTATGTACTTATGTCATTACATGTCAAAGAATGTACTATTTAAATTTTCCTATCAGATTTGTACATCCATTTTTAAAGACAATATTAGAGTATGCTGTTTAATGATGATTATGGTAACTTGCATACGTATATTGTGTTTACATGCTAACGTGATGTGTGTTGGTGACACCTCCCCGATGTGAATATTTTTTGAGACATATTTATTTTTCTGTTGAGGTATATCCTCACCAGACACTCTATATTTAGCCTCATGTTAGGCAATTTAATTAATTATCAGCGCATAATTCGTGCGTTTTGAGCCGCTTATCGCATGCTCTTTGATATTTAAAAAAAAAAAAATATGTTCCACATTTTTTTTTATCGGGAGGAGGTGGTGATATGTTGCGTGATAAATTCTCGCAACATCGTTTTATTACAATATCTATTTTATAACGCAAGGGCAACAACTGCTTGAAATTTATAGTCACTTTTCTCGGTAAGCATTTGTCTTCCCGCGTTGGTATTGAATGCAGTTAAGTTTTGAGCTGTGGTCTTTTTGCGCTGGACTGCGCATGACTGGTCTTGTTTTTTGGTCGATCGGTTTCCGCCCACCACTAGTGGAGTGAGCGATTTGAATGGCGAAAGAGATGCCTCGTTGAAGAGGGGATCTCCGCTATTTTTTGTTCTGTCAGGGATGTGTAGTCCTCTTAATGGATATTTCGTTTATTCGAGATAATACCTCTAGTGTTTCCCACATGTCGGGAGCCGTGATATTTCTGTGTATTTCCTGAAGGCAAGGTAAATTGACTTTTCATTAACTCTATCGATTTTGGGTCGTGAGCGATTTCGATTCATAGCCTGTCTTCGAAAGTCGTCGTCACGAGATGTTTTCCCAGCTCACATGTCGCTGTATTGTACTGCATCGGTTGATGCATGTCTCAAGGACCATTACTTGCTACTTTGTTAAATGAACTAGGTTTGGAAAACCTTTATTATCTAGAGGATATTTTTGAGGACATTATTTATACTTCGGCAGACGTGTCTGTCTTGCTGAAGTCAGACTAAGGAGAGTGAACTGATCTCATACATCTGGTTATCTCCTGGCTGTTATAGAAAAGGATGGAGTTTTTCACCTGACTACATTTACAGCACTATGAAATATAACATGCATCTGACTCATCATTGTAATGCTGTCTACCGTCTATTGCTGTATTGAATGTTGCTGTGATAATGACTGTTTGATGTGCCTACATATTCGCGTAACCATTTTGTCACTGTGGCGTCCACAATAAATAATGAAGAAAAACGTCAACGGCTGTTACAAGAATCATTGACTTTATACGTCGTGAGTTTACTGACGTCCTATGTGGATTGCCCTGTTATTTTTGTATGAACATTGTTTGACTGAACACATCTGCACACTACACAAAACCAGACATGCGGATACCATCCATCATCATATGGCATCACGCATCAGATGCTGTCTTTGTTAACTAATGGTTCGTGTATTACATTTTTATGCTCGAGCTGCATACGATCCCTGATAGGCCACAACTTTCTTGCATAATGTTCATGTCTGTTGCGGCTGTCCCATTCACATAGGAAGCAACAAAATTTAGTATACCCAGTCTGCATGCCCGTGAGAATTGCAATGACCTTTAGGTCTCCACAAATCCGCCATTGGTAGTCATTGTTCTTTTTTTTTTTGCCAAAAGTATAGCCATATTGTCATAAGTTTCTTTCATATGAACAGAGTTGGCGACTGGAATTGATGAAAATAAATTTCCGTTATGCAATAACACGGCTTTTAGACTAGTCTTGGAAGAGTCGATGAAAAGTCGACATTCGTTGACTATGTGCTCATGACCGAGGTGCACCATTAGACCGTTTACATCTTTGAAATAGCAAATGTCATCATCCATCTCAAAGTATTGAACAAGTTCTCTGTGTCTATGATGAAATATAGATATCGGAGTATTGGGCGCTAAAAGATTCCATTATTTGAGTCGCGAACCGAGTAATTCCGCTTGTCCTTTGGTAACAGCGAGATCACGTATTAGATCTGAAAGTTCTGAATGGTTAATTACGTGAACACCATCATTCACCGGTATATAATCCGAGTCAGAATTAGTTTCTAAAGCAGGTAAACTATCACTTTCTGATGGTTCATTCACGTCCAACGGATATTGTTCTGGTGGAACTGGGATCGGACACGTGATTGGATCATAAGGCACTGGTTTCGAAACGGATTCAATATTTGGATAAACCACAGACTTTCTAGTTTTAAAAGTGAAACCATGGATCTTTTTGTCAAGCAGAAGTAACAATCAGTAGCGTGATTTGTCGGTTCACGCCATATTACTGGCACTCCAAAAGGCATCGACTTATGCTTCGGCGATTTTCGTAACCAGCCTGCCAATGTATTTGCACAAGTCGAACAAACTGCATTTGGCTTCCAAGATTTATTTGCATCATCAACTTTCGAATTGAAATAAAGTTCATATGCTTTCTTTAGTAATGGTGTAAAGTTTTTCTGGTGAACACGATCTGTAAAATATCCGCACACGTAACAGAACAGATCAGCCGAATTTCTACAACTTCTAGAAGCCATATTTCGCTCAGAATAATTTCAAAATACAGTAACTATTTGAAAAAAAGCGTAACTCATGTCATGCATCTTTTAGCAGTATAAAAAGTAGAATTATTTTGCATTTTATTAATTTTTAATAAGTTATATAGTAAAAATGAAACGGAGCAAATAACGGTTTCCCAAAAATATATTTATTCACAAATATCTTACGAACCCGATGTGATAGAGATAACGGATTTCAAATTTGAAATCAGCGCAAGAAACTGACCTAAGAACACTTATTCTTATATAAGAAAGAAAAATGTTGTTTGTCAGTGTTATCATTCACACTTCCTTTTTTTAATAAGAGGAATCTGTACATTCACAGATGGAGAAATTTTTAACAAATGAATTTCCATTATAAATTTTAATTGTGAAGTTACATTTTTAATACCGCTGGCGCGTCTTTCAATTTTGGAAATAGTGGAATGTATAAATTCTCCTCTCATGTGCCTGCTGCAGGTCTAGTGAGTCAGTTGATGTTTCAACAATATGTTTCCTAACAATGTGGAGAAATTGAGATCGCTTACGTTTTGTTGGCGTTCTGGTGACTGATGTTTCTGTTCTATGTTTAATTAGTTTTTGTAGTACAATAGGCTGTCCTCTGGATTTGCATTTTATGATATTATTTTTTTTGCTGTTTCTAGTTTTTTTCTAACAATGGATGTGAATAGGGGTTCTTCCTTTTGTGTTAGTGGTTGTGAAGGTGGCTTAGCAAGTAACTGTTGTACTGTGATGTCGCTTTTGAAGACAGGCGAGGTGGATGTACTTGTCGTATGTATAACTGACTTGGTAGGTGTAGATGTGGCAACAAAAACTGGCATGCTAGGGTGAGTAGTGTTATCTAATTAAATTATGGTCATAGTCTTTCCAGATGTGCTGACTGTTTTCCGATAGTAACTTGGCTGTTTCAAGACACTTCTCATTATGCCTCCTTTTTGAGTTTTGTATTCGTAAGTAACACTTCTTACAAAATATAGTCGAATGCTGTGTGGGTTTATCATCTGATACGTTAATTCCAAACATAAAGAACAGATCATTAACGTAATTAGAACAGTTCAGTGCTTTCTGAATTGAACGTGTTGTTTTGGAAGTTAATGCTCTCTTGCCACAGGCTCTGCACAGTGCACTGGCACAATTCATATGATGCAAAACAGTATGTTCCATTTCGTTGTTATGTAGTATAGTTTACTTGTGTATGTATAAAGATAAAGGAATATGTGGGACTATCAAGCCTAACACCAGGATGTAGAATGCTTTATCTTTGAATGAAAGAAGATATACAAACAGTTACTTAGAATTCTTTGGCAGCCGTCGTGTGCACAAGATTGTCTACCAACGAACACTAATGGAACAGTCCTTATCTCACACACAATTAAAAAAAAATTCATATTATAAATACAAGATTAACAAGACTTGAAAGATAGATCAAAGTATCTGGAAGTAATCTATCTATAGCTTTACATGTTTTCTGACGCTTATATACGTAGCTAAATATCATTATAAATGAATGAAAATGCAAAAACAGATGGTGCTTTACAAAAAGTTATTTTTTTACAACCTTATTTAAGATTTATATCGATTGGAGGCCGACCTCTGTGCAACCTACGTTTTGCTGATGATATTGATCTGATAGCTGGATCAGAATCAGAACTTCAAGACCTTACCTCTAGACTGGAGAAAGTAACAAGAACGTATGGGATGGAAATTAATATAGAAAAAAGCAAGATATTGGTGAATAGCCATAAGAAACATGTTCCGACCAACATTACGTTAAATGGGCAAACGTTAGAAGAAGTTAACACCTTTAAATATCTCGGGTCCACTATATGCAGTGATGGAAGATCAATTAAATAAATCAAGACAAGACTTGAGATGGCCTCAGCTGCCATGACAAGGTTGAATGTGATCTGGAAAAGTAACATCAGTTTTCCTGTGAAGATCAAATTATACAAATCACTTGTATTATCTATTCTCTTGTATGGGTGTGAGAGCTGGACACTCACTGCAGATACGGAGCGAAGGATTCAGGCTTTCGAGCATAAATGTTATAGAAGAATTTTGCGCATTTGCTATAAAGAGCACAAAACAAATGTCTATGTTAGAGAGAAGATAAACACCTATGCAGGCCACCAAGAACCACTTTTGTCAACAGTGAAACGTCGAAAGCTTGCCTGGTTTGGGCATGTAACTCGTCATGACTCCCTTTCGAAAACGATCCTTCAGGGAACAGTCGAAGGTAAACGGAGAAGAGGAAGGCAGAGAAAATCCTGGGCTGATAACATCAAAGAATGGGCAGGACACGGTTTTTCCACACTTGTACGCATTGCTGAGGATAGAGAGCAGTGGAGGACCCTGTCTGCTGATGCTTCCACCATGGCACCCCTACGACCCATGACGGGTTACGGGCTGAGATGATGATTTAAGATTTGTGAGTATCAGGAATGCGTTTACAGTGATTTAAATGTTATAAAATCTGGTGACAATATGCTTGTTCTTGTAATGCCAAACTCAAAAAACTGACTACCACACATTCTCAAGATATGAAACCAAAAAATAAAGTATGTGAAAATAATCTTTAGCTTTCCTTCGAGAAGTCTTTATAATTATAAACTCAAACGAATAGGCCGATTTTTAGATATTAAATTAATAAAAAGATTACTTATTTTATGAATTTCCTCAAATGATGACGCTGTTTTCAAAAGTCTGTAACTCCGTCAAAACTAATTTCAAACAAATAAAAATGCAATCAAAAATAGAGCAGAGAACAAAGTTATAGTACACAAAAGAATTTTAGCGCTGTGTTTATCCAGAACGAGTGTGTAATGATTTATATTTTACTGATTTTACACACACATCAGCTGATTTTCCCCGCCAAAAACTTAAATAGTCTTTTACGGTGCACACGAAAATTTTATACCCGGTGTCAGAATTCCGGTCACCGAAACTAAAAGAGCGCTCTGGTATAGGGCACAAACAGCCGTGCGCCATGTGGTACCGGACGTATTGCAGAGGGGATGTTTGGATATTCCAGAGTCCATTTTTTCTTCTTTGATATGCCTTTCCCAATTGGAGGGACCATGCAAAAGTAACAGTTGTTGAGATGATCAGTGGGCTCTCTCCAAATCATTGGGACTGCAAAAAGCATAGCTTGCCTTTTTGCCAGTCAACCACAGTTTAAGATGTGCTGCACATGTATTGCAGCATATGTGTGGCGCCCAGCTCTTATCTTGATCTCCTATTCTGCAGACAAAATACAAACTTTACGCCTTCTTAATCACTTTAGTTATATTTGGTTTTTGTGATAGAAATGTCACCTCACCACATATATAACAGAAATTATTAGCAATGTTCACACATGTCCTAGGCATTTCTAACTACGATACTTTTGATAAGGACAAATGCACTAACTAATGGCAAAATGTTATCAGAGATAAGATATTTATACACAAAGGTGATGTAATCATAGGTAGGATTGCATCATCAACTTCTAGTTACATTTTTATTGGTCACTAGAAAAAATTATGCAATCGCCCACAACAGTTGCGTCATATATATAAATTGACCGTAATTAAATAAACTAGTAGCATATATCTTGAAAACTAGAGCCAATAAACATTTTTAAATGTCATTTTCGTTTTCAGCACACCAAAATTAGTTAAGATCAGCTATTTTCATTTCTGGTACATTTTGGTTGTTGACTAGTGTAATCAAAAACAAGATATGACCTAGAGTTGTAATGTTAATGTGATGCAGATTTTCTGTAATAAAGTGGCATAAAATTATCTTTATGTTGATGTTTGTTTCAAATTAATTAGTCGAAAAGAAGTGAAGACATAACCATTTAACATAAGAAGTGGCTTGTCAATTCTCCTGTAATTGGAAAATTACAGCCACCGTGGAAGAGATTGGGGCCTTACCACGTACTTCCTACAGAACGTAATGGGATCACAACAACAAGATAAGAAACGATATGTAGAGAACTCTCTGTCCCCTGGGGAAGAATCTACTGTACAAATTAACAGGGAAGAGGCAACTCCTCTAATGAGTAAGGAAGTACATAATGACGAGTGTTCCTTAAATTCTGTTGAAAGTGAGCATTCTGAGAAAGACCACCTAAAAACTAGTAGAAGCCTAAAAATAGGAACATGGAATGTTAGAACTCTGAACGGAGAAGGAAAGCTTGACAATCTTATATTAGAAGCAACAGACATGAAACTCGATATACTGGGAGTTGCAGAGGCAAGACTTTTGGATACAGGCTACATAAAAAGAGACCAGTACACGCTTATACACTCAGGCGGAGAAAAACATGAAAGAGGGGTAGGAATGTTGATAAAGAAGGAGTTAGAAAAATACGTATGTGGATACTGGACACACAATGACAGAATGATGTTACTAAAAATGAGAGCAAAGCCATTCGACATATCAATCTTACAAACTTATGCACCAACTAAAGATCACAGCGAGGAAGAAATAGAAGAATACTATGAAGAGCTACAACACACACTTAAACCAGTCAAATCAACAGATGTGTTGATAGTAATGGGTGATATGAATGCAAAAGTAGGAAAAGGAAAATACAAGAAAATAGTAGGACAGTATGGATTAGGGACAAGAAATGATAGAGGAGACAGACTTATCCAGTTCTGTGAAGAAAACCAGCTGGTCATATGTAACACCTTTTTTGAACACCACCCAAGGAAATTATACACATGGAAAAGCCCAGGAGATATAACACGAAATCAAATCGACAATATCATGATAAAACATAGATTTAAGAACAGTGTCACAAGTGCAAAGACATATCCTGGCGCCGACATAAATTCAGATCACAATCCAGTCGTCATCAAAGTAAATATAAAGCTGAAAAGAGCAGGAAACAGAAGACAGGAGGAACCCCAGATAGAAATATCAGCGCTGAAACAACCAGATATAAAACAGAAATATTTAATCGACGTCAAAAATAAATATCAACAGTTATTGACAGAAAGCATGGAGCAGTATAGAAGAGAAAAACCCAGAAGAAAAAGCAACCGCAAAATGGGAATGCTTAAAAACAAGCATACAATCAGCAAATGCAAATTTTACCTAAAAAGGAGTCTAAGAAAAATCAAATTTGGATGACAGATGACATCTTGAATAAAATGACCGAAAGAAAGAAAGCAAAAAAACACTCCAGAATATAAAACAATAGACAATGACATACGTACTATGTGTAGAGAAGCAAAAGAACGGTGGATAGAAACAAAATGCAAGGAAATAGAAGACTTGGAAGCAAAGCACAGGACAAGAGATATGCATGAAGAAATAAAGAAATTATCAAATCGGTCACGGTTTGCACAAGGAGGAAGCTGTATCAAGAACAAAAATGGTGTAATATTACTTGATGAGAAAGACATATCAAACAGATGGGCAGAATACGTAAAAGAATTATTCGAGGACAACAGAGGTAAAAAAAACCATCACCAGATTCTAATGAAGGCCCAAACATTCTCAGATCAGAAGTAGAGAATGCTATTCATATGATACAAAAAGGAAAATCAGCAGGCATGGATAACATAAAAATTAAAATGATAGAAGCTCTGGAGAGCTTTGGTATAGATACAATCACAGAAATATGCAACGATGTATACAATACAGGATATATACCACACGACATGAAGACATCAGTTTTTATAACATTGCCCAAAAAACCAAATGCAACAGAATGTTCAGACTTCAGAACAAACATTTATTACAAATAAGGGAGGGAAACCTGAGGCCTGTAAACAGTAAATTAATATGAAACAAATATAAAGGTATGTTATCAGGCACTCGCAGGAAATAAAGAAGTAGAACACCAGACAACAGAAAAACAACAGACATGAGTGGCTTACCCAGGATTTGAACACTGGACCTTCCGTGCGACAACCCCGCCTAGCCATGCAAGCGAATCACACTATCCGCTCTGCCATCTACGCATCATCAAAAAATGATGTTTCAATGGCAGGTCAATAGTGCGAACCACAATACACGACACCAGAAGTCCTCCATGGGCAGTTCAGCCTATTAATGACGCAATCACTTCTGTTGTATTTCTATCAAGCAGTATAGGCCGAATCCAACAAGACCCTTAGGACCTTAATACTGTGTCCAGTAAATGATAGTAGACTAGAACAGTGAGAACAGGATAGTGGGTAGGTTTGGTATTGTACAAACATTTATTACAAATAAGGGAGGGAAACCTGAGGCCTGTAAACAGTAAATTAATATGAAACAAATATAAAGGTATGTTATCAGGCACTCGCAGGAAATAAAGAAGTAGAACACCAGACAACAGAAAAACAACAGACATGAGTGGCTTACCCAGGATTTGAACACTGGACCTTCCGTGCGACAACCCCGCCTAGCCATGCAAGCGAATCACACTATCCGCTCTGCCATGTACATTGAGACATCATTTTTTGATGATGCGTAGATGGCAGAGCGGATAGTGTGATTAGCTTGCATGGCTAGGCGGGGTTGTCGCACGGAAGGTCCAGTGTTCAAATCCTGGGTAAGCCACTCATGTCTGTTGTTTTTCTGTTGTCTGGTGTTCTACTTCTTTATTTCCTGCGAGTGCCTGATAACATACCTTTATATTTGTTTCATATTAATTTACTGTTTACAGGCCTCAGGTTTCCCTCCCTTATTTGTAATAAAATGTTTGTACAATACCAAACCTACCCACTATCCTGTTCTCACTGTTCTAGTCTACTATCATTTACTGGACACAGTATTAAGGTCCTAAGGGTCTTGTTGGATTCGGCCTATACTGCTTGATAGAAATACAACAGAAGTGATTGCGTCATTAATAGGCTGAACTGCCCATGGAGGACTTCTGGTGTCGTGTATTGTGGTTCGCACTATTGACCTGCCATTGAAACATCATTTTTTGATGATGCGTAGATGGCAGAGCGGATAGTGTGATTCGCTTGCATGGCTAGGCGGGGTTGTCGCACGGAAGGTCCAGTATTCAAATCCTGGGTAAGCCACTCATGTCTGTTGTTTTTCTGTTGTCTGGTGTTCTACTTCTTTATTTCCTGCGAGTGCCTGATAACATACCTTTATATTTGTTTCATATTAATAGACTTCAGAACAATCAGCCTGATGAGTCATGCAATTAAGATACTGCTCAAAATCATACAGGAAAGAATAAAAAGTAAAGTAGACAGCGAAATCCAGGAAGAACAGTTTGGTTTTAGACGGAACAGTGGAACAAGAGAGGCAATATTTTGCCTAAGAATATTAGCAGAAAAATATACAGAGGTCCAAAAAAGTATGTATATGTGCTTCATTGACTATAAGAAGGCTTTTGACAGAGTCCATCATGAGAAAATAATTGAATGCCTCGAAGACATAGGTATTGATGGAAAAGATATAAGAATACTCAGTAACCTTTATTGGGAGCAAACTGCCACAGTAAGATCTGGAAGGAATTATTCACCATACATAGACATAAAAAGAGGTGTCAGACAAGGTTGTGTGCTGTCCCCCTGCCTATTTAATTTCTTCTTCTTCTTCCGTCCTTAGCCACCGACCGTCAAAGCAGTCAGTGGCCATTACGCCTAGTGGCGTCTTAGGGCAACAGCAGATAGGTTTTCTTTGCCATTGTATCCCATCACGCCTATTGGCGTCTTTAGGGCAACGGCAAATCAATCCATTTGCTGTTGCTATTTAATTTATACACCGAAAAAATTTTCAGACAGATACAGGAAATACCAGGACTGAACATCAGTGGAAGGTCAATAAACAACCTTAGATATGCAGATGATACCGTGTTGTTAGCTGAAAGCGAACAGGAGTTACAAGAACTAGTGAAGCAAGTGAACAGTATAAGTCATGAATATGGACTCGACATTAATATTGAGAAAACAAAAACTATGATAATTAGCAAAACAAACGATAAACCCACATTAAAGATAAGCGTAAATGGGGAAATTCTGGAACAAGTCAAGAGCTACGTATATCTCGGTCATATAATAACAGAAGATGGCAGATGTGAAACAGAAATCAAGAAGAGAATAGGAATGGCCAAAGCTACATTCAACAACATGAAACATATACTGACATCCAAACAGTTATCTCACAAATTAAAACTGAGAATCATAAAGTGTTATATATATTCTGCATTTCTGTATGGCGCAGAAACATGGACGATGAATAAGCAGTTGGAAGAAAGAATTGAGGCTCTTGAAATGTGGATATATAGAAGAATGGGGCGTATCTCATGGAAAGAGATGAAAACAAATAAGGAGGTCCTAGAAAATCTAGGTATGAAAAGAGAACTAATGAGGGAGGTCAAAGTTCGACAGCTAAAATACTTTGGCCACATAAAAAGGCATAACACCTTGCAGAAGAACATAACAGAAGGGAGAGTTGAAGGCAAACGTGCAAGGGGAAGACAGCGCTATAAGTGGGAAGACAACATCAAGAGATGGACAGGAAAGAGTCTATCAGAGTGCACCATCAAGACAAGAGACAGAAGACGTTGGAGATCCATTACAGCCAACCTTCGTTGTGGAGATGGCAACTGATGATGATGAATTGGAAAATAAATGCTTTGAATGTTTGAGTTATTTATTTTAGCACATTATAGTCTCTGACTGGTCATCAAACTATAGCGTCTGATTGGTTATCAAACTATAGCGTCTGACTGGTCATCAAACTATAGCGTCTGATTGGTCATGAAACTATATAGTCTGATTGGTCATCAAACTATAGCGTCTGATTGGTCATGAAACTGTATAGTCTGATTGGTCGACAAACTATAGTGTCTGATTGGTCATCAAACTATAGCGTCTGATTGGTCATCAAACTATAGCGTCTGATTGGTCATCAAATTATAGCGTCTGATTAGTCATCAAACTATAGCGTCTGATTGGTCATCAAACTATAGCGTCTGATTAGTCATCAAATTATAGCGTCTGATTGGTCATCAAACTATAGTGTCTGATTGTTCATCAAACTATAGCGTCTGATTGGTCATCAAACTATAGCGTCTGATTGGTCATCAAACTATAGCGTCTGATTGGTTATCAAACTATAGCGTCTGATTAGTCATCAAACTATAGCGTCTGATTAGTCATCAAACTATAGCGTCTGATTGGTCATGAAACTATAGCGTCTGATTGGTTATCAAACTAAAGCGTCTGATTGGTCATCAAACTATAGCGTCTGATTGGTCATCAAACTATAGCGTCTGATTGGTCATCATACTATAGCGTCTGATTGGTCATCAAACTATAGCGTCTGACTGGCTAAGCTGTTAGTGGTTGCCTCTAGCGACAAAGGCACCAATATACAGGAACTACACCTTGTAACGTTTTGTTCCAGTCTACCCAGCTGTAAGTGGGTACTTGTCTCTGCTTTTTATTTAGGGAAGTCAAAGGTAGCACGGAAGGAAACTAGTCACCCCGCATAATAAAGCTGGACCTAGAATGGTGAAGTCTCTATAAGCACTTTCTTTCATGTTTTACACCCATATTAAATATTCTTTCATCAATCTTGAGCTTTCAACAAACTTACGTC
Source organism: Oreohelix idahoensis (assembly GCA_024509875.1). Lineage (NCBI taxonomy): Eukaryota > Metazoa > Mollusca > Gastropoda > Stylommatophora > Oreohelicidae > Oreohelix > Oreohelix idahoensis. The sequence goes on along the minus strand of JAMPIV010018844.1, from coordinate 463,475 downwards.
AAGTCTTCCTGTCCTGTGCCATCAACAAACTTACGTCAAGTCTTCCTGTCCTGTGCCATCAACAAACTTACGTCAAGTCTTCCTGTCCTGTGCCATCAACAAACTTACGTCAAGTCTTCCTGTCCTGTGCCATCAGCTTAAGGTCTTTCCATAAGTGCGTCATCCCCTTCATGTCTATCACCAGTTCGCTTCTCAATGTGTTATTTTGTCATCATCTATCTCTCTTACCCCAGAAATTCCACAACAGTGAGTGCCTAGTAATGCTATCAACAAGTGTAGTGGTGTTTGATGGTAGTGTATGATGGTGATATTACTAAATGTAATTGTATGAGGCCAGCTGTGAAGGCTCCTGAGATAAAATGTAGTTGAGAATTGTCAGAAGGCCTTTCTTGCTACCACTACGACCTCACACTTAATTTTTTTTTAATGAATGTGGCTACGTAAAGTGTCTAGGGTTTAATATGTATTGTGGTGTAATAGGTTATAGATATACCCACAGATATTTAACAAGTCTAATAATATTAATAAAGGTTAAAATACACTGAACTAACTCACGTGTGTAAACTTTCTTGATAGAATTATATTACATTTATTTTGTTCTGGATCAATTTTTTAGGTTGACCAGAACTTAAAAGGATTTAGAGATTATGAAAAGAAATGCATGGAATATTATATCATAAATTCAATAGTGTACATATACATGTACTATACTAGTTAGTTTTATTAAAATGTTCTAGTAGTCATCTACTTGGGAGGATATTTAGTGTTTGTGCTGTTGGGGTGGTCTCATCACACCTGTCTATATTGACTACACAGTGTCCAGAAAATGGTGGGAATTTTTATGAGGGTATTAGTAACTGAACGGGGTTGGTGAATGTCCAGCAGACCAGAGGCTCACTCATCTCTTAGTTGTAGCTCTGGTGCTGAAATCAGGTGGTCCCACCTCTCCGTGCTGGCGGGCAATAATGGTGGTCTCTGTCACAAGTGCTGCACAGATACACTCGAGTAAGTCACCAACTGAACAGATACTGCTTTGTTGACCATAGAAACTCACAGCTCTGCAATCAAAGTATGGGCTATGTGTCAAAATCTATTCTCTACCCACGTCTGGACACAACACTGACACAACAACCACATCATACAGACAGGTCAGATCTCTCTGACCAAACAGCACATTTACCATGGTGGTTCCACATCAGCTAGATCCTCCCAGACCATAGATTCTGAAAAATATTTTTTTTTTTTTTTTTTAGTTTCCTTCCCTAAAAGAGGACAGGCAATATGGTTCACCACTCTCAACACCCGATCTGTCTTGCATAATCCCCGTTGGAGTTTATGTACCCTGTTGGTCCCCAGACCCTGACTAGGGCGGGGGGTCCAGAGCAAATCCCCACCCGTCTGCAAGGCCAGACTTCGATATGGCAGTATCAAATCACTCGAACATGAAACAACATTCAAAATACACAAAGAAATAACTTCAATCTTACCAGATTATGAATAAATAACACAGAATTGCTAGCAAAACTCAGCTGAGCTGCTGGCTATAGTATGGCGTCCCTAACTTTCTTTCTCTTTCTTTCATATGGAAATCACCACACTTTAAAATCTGTGTCTATCACTGAACAACTATTGAGAAATGACCCCACTTTCGCTTCTGAGCGCTAATGATATGATTGTCTGTGGCCAATCACTGCCTAGTTTTATTTTCAATTCAAATTTCCTACCATAAAGTCATTTCAGTCATGCTTCAGTCAAGTATGGATGGTTATCTGTTAGTCTGTCCGTCTCTACTTGTGTTTCTACAAAATTGTTCTTGATTTTTGAACCAACCTTTCTCTCCCCTCCAAAATTTTGTCGTTAAAAGTTATATTTAGACACAGCTACCACCCAAAACCCCTCCTCCATACTAAGTAAATTTGGACACCTGCGTCCCCAAGGTCGTGTTATTTTGTGCAAAATAGCGACACTTTTTATCCAATACAGTCATGTCGCTGATGTGAACAACACTGTCTTTTGTCATTATCTTCAATATTATCTATCCGTCTGTAAAATTAAGACCATATTAGTTCACTGCTCAGAATGGGCCATCCTTCCAGCTAATTTTTATATTCCTAACATTAATATTAAGAAAAAAGTACTTTTTAATTTTTGTAATATTCCTAACATCTGTGTTTAGCCGCTGAATTCAAATCAAGGGCTTGGTATCGCGCAAAAGCGTCCATTCCGTACCTCGTGTCAATTTGGGGGACGTGACTTTTCTCCGTTTCCCCCCCAATTGCGTCTCTTTAGCCTTTCCAGTCATATTTTTTTCCTTTTTGATCCGCCGTTCCCCTCCTGTCTAGCAAGTCAATTTTTATGGAGGGTGATGACCCGCGGTCTGGGCGATCATGTACATCAGCAGCCTACGCATTATGTTTTTATCCTTAAATGTTATGTTTGGAGATATTTTACCGTTGTATCTCTGTCAATTTCACTACAACAAGTTTGCTCAATGTATGTCCTCTACATCTCCAGGGTCTATTCTCATATCTTGTTCCACTGGCACTCGTCTAGTTCTTGCCATCAGTTCCACATTAGTCATCTTGTCATACCACTTCCAGCCTTTTATTCTACGCAAGCACCCATCTTAAATAGATACGGGAAAATATTACGCGGCGAATTAGATTTGCGATCTTCAAATTTCAATTATTTCCCTGAGACGAGACTAAATGAATTATGCATTTCTCAATTGCTTACCAGTCTCCAATTTCACTTTAGAAAATATAGTTCAAGGGTTGTTTATTTGTGCTTTGTTAATCTTCTTTCTTTATTGTGCTTTATTCTCAGTTTTCTCATCCTTCGCACCTGGTCCATTTCTCTTGCACATCCTAAGTTCATTTATCTTACATTTTGCTTGCGTCAGAGCAATTTTGTAATCTTCTTGTAATATGTCTAATTAAATTTCATTCTTTCAATATTTATGTGAGTATTTTCAACTAAAAAGGTCAAGGTAGTCCTTTGCAAATATTGCCGTAGGAAAGTGAAAAGTCAGAGGCGTCACTATAACTAGGTCCAGCTTCCAGAGATGGGGTGACCAGTTCCCTTCCTAACTGTATTTGCCTTTGCCGTCCCTAACTTAAGAGCAAAGTCAGATGCCCATTTACAGTTGGGTAGACTAAACCATGACGCTATCAGATTTCACTTCTTCGGTAACTTTACTGCGAGAGGCAAAGGCTTTAACCGCTTAACCAACCAGACGCTTTAGTTAGATGACTCAAACATTCAAAGTATTTCGAACCTGGTACCTTTGCCTGGTAGTTGGAAATTGTAAAGAGTAGGCCTATCAGGCCGCTGCCCTGTCAAAAATTTAAAAAATTAGAAACCTACCCACCGCAAAAATATTTATAGAATGTGTGATTCTTATATACACATATTGGGATTCTCGAGCGTTGCTACGGAGTTCGTGCACTGTGCTGAGATCATCCGTGGGTGATCTAAGGGAGGAGATCGGACACTGATGAAGTAATCCGTGTGCAATGAAGATTGTCCTTAAAACCAAACCAAACCAAACCTTTGCCGGGAGAGCTCAGCGCTCTAACCACTGTGGCAATCGTACGTTTATTTTTGTTTCTACTACTGCTTCATAAATCCATGTCTTAGAGCCGTAACTCAGCTTTCTGTTTCCATGCCATGTGTGACTTTGAGGTAACTGTTGACATTCACAAATCTGGGATGTTTTCATTGGCACAGAAACATCAATATTTCTGGCACAAATAACAATAACGTAAAATCAAATAAAATAATGAAAGGGAAATAATACAAGAGAACAAGATCTCTAATAGCATGAATGAAAGTTACCCACTGATAACAATTGTTGCATTTTTAATATTCTCAGACTTTAGGATTTCAGTAAGAGGTTTTGATGCAGCTGGCAACCCCATCATGTACAACCGAAGCCGTAGAAATCACTGCTGTAAGAGAAAGCATATGCTCGGTGAAGACTTCCTGAAGACTGGAGACGCCGCTGCAATGTGAGCTCCATACATAGTGCAGGGTCTCTAAGAACAACTACATTGCTGTTTTCATGCTCAGTCAGGGGCGTCACAGAAAAACGTCCTTGCTTGTTCCGCCGTCTGGTGTTACTATGCATCCTAAGTATGGAAATGTGTCTGTCTGTTCTAGCTTCTGGTTCGTTATTGTTATTGGCTCATGATTGCACACATTGAGTGTCATGACCTCTGTCTTTTTCAGATTGATGTTCAGACCAACCTGCTGGCTATACTTATTATTCAGTCTAACGGTTTTTTCTTGGATGTGTTGATGTGAATGTGCGAGTAGTGCAATGCCATCTGCATACTCCAGGTCTTCCAGTTCCAGTGTAGAAAATGTTGTCCATCTAATCCCTCTTGGACTGCCCTATGTTGTCTGGCGCATCACCTAGTTTATGACTGTCAAAAATAAAGTTGTTGTTAAGGGGCATCCCTGTCGTACTCCTGTCTTCACCTCAAAAGTAAGGTTGCTCAACCCAACACTGCATGTAAAGTTAGAATAGAGGCTTTTTATGTCATTTTTATGTCATTTTTATGTCATTTTTATGTCATTCTCATGTCTGAACCACTCTACTTCTGCCTGTTTACGTATTCGATGCAGGATGTAGTTACTACAATTTTTAATGTCATTATTTTTCATTCTGTCTCTTTTGGTGTCATTAGTGGCTCTTCTCAAACATTTCGTGTCACGTGATGTAACTTGCCTGTCTCCAGCGTTGGGCAAGGACCATGTTTGACACTGATAGTAAAGAGTGGATAAGAATAAACTATTTTAATGTTACTCAGTACTTTGATACTTTTATACATTTGACAATACTACGTGGTGAGTAAGTTTATAATAAGAGGACAGATGAGCTAAGACTAAGCTAGAAGGGGGGGGGGGGGGGGGGGCAAAAGATAGAATACACACTTAAGAGAGAAAACCAAAAAGTGTAAAATCCCTCTTCAATCGACAAATAACAACATATCCGCGTCAGTAAGTCTACCAGCTCTGCCGCCACCGAAGCATCCGCCTATTACGGTAATAAAACATACCGGGACCGTAAAAACCTTTTGGGTGCTCTGCAGATGTGTTTTTTAATTCCATATTAGAATGTGCAAATCTAAGAAATAGTAAGATATTTTTTTAATTGTTTTAAACATACACTTTCTCTATTCCTTGATTTTTCTTTTCTTTTTTGTCCCCTGAGGAAGATCTTCACCCGTGTGTTACCGGGGCCCGAAAGGGGAGCAAAGAATAGTAACACTGTCCCCTGCCAGGCATGTCGTAGAAGGCGACTAAGGAGGGTTGGGCATGGGGCCGGTTACCCCATCCTGTAAAAAATTTAAACCACAAAAAAACTTCAACAAATATGGACAAGTCAAATAAAGGAAATAAAACACAGCCATCCAAGACAGGGGAAGGTCCTCTCGCGGGGAGGCGTATGATGCAACACAGAGAAAGCCGAAAGGAGTCTGTGTTGCTGACTAACCTTCTTTCTTCTAGGAGAACTTCCAGATTTGGCACCTGGAATGTTCGGACATTAAACGAACAAGGGAAAGTGGCGCAAGTAGCAGCAGAAATGAGGGAATACAAAATCGAGGTTCTGGGAATGTGTGAAACAAAGTGGAAGGGGGTAGACAGGAAGAAACTCATCACAGGTGAATTGGTGCTGTCCTCAGGACATGAAGACGAAACTTCACACCACAGTGAAGGGGTAGCTCTTATGTTATCTAAAGAAGCACAGAAAGCACTCATTGAATGGGAAGCTGTTGGACCCAGAATAATAACAGCTACTTTCAAAACAGCTAAAAAGAAAATTCATGTAAATGTCATCCAATGTTATGCACCAACTAATGACAAAGAAGAGTCTGTGAAAGAAGCATTTTATACTAAACTACAGGAAATTATGGATAAAGTAAAAAGAAGAGACATCACAATTTTGATGGGTGACATGAATGCAAAGATAGGTACAGTCAACACCGGATTTGAAGAAGTCATGGGAAAACATGGGCTAGGAGTAATGAATGAAAATGGAGAACTATTCGCAAACTTCTGTGCTTCAAATCAACTGGCTATAGGAGGAAGCATGTTTCCACATAAGAGAATACACAAGGCAACATGGATATCACCAGACCATAGAACAGAAAATCAGATTGATCATATATGCATAAACAAGAAGTTTAGATCATCATTGCAGGATGTAAAGGTATATAGAGGAGCAGACGTGGCATCAGATCACCATCTTCTGATAGCCAAAATAAAAATGAAACTCAAGAGATATGCAACAATGCAAAATTATAGACAACAGTTTAATGTAGGACAGCTAAGAAATCAAGAAACAAGAGACAAATTTGCGGTCACAGTATCCAACAAATTCCAAGTGCTACAACAGCTGGAAGATGTAGAGAATACAGAAGACTATTGGCAGCAGGTCAAAACGGTATGGAAGGAGACATGTGAAGAAATACTGGGGAAAAGGGAAAGACAACAAAAAGCATGGATAACAACAGAAACCATCAATAAGATAAAAGACAGGAAAAACAAGAAAGCAGAGTTAAACACAAGCAAAACCAGAAGTTCCAAAGCCAAGGCTCAAGAAGTGTACACAGAAGCAAACAAAGAAGTAAAAAGAAGTATCAAAAGAGACAAGAGGAAGTATATTGAGGAGTTGGCAAGAGAGGCAGAAGATGCTGCAGCCAAAGGAAATATGAGAGAACTGTATAGCAGCACAAAGAAGTTAACAGGGAAATACAAGCAAACAAGTTGTCTCATAAAAGACAAGAATGGGAAACTGCTCAGCAATATACAAGAGCAAATGAAGAGGTGGACAGAATATTTTGGGGACCTTCTCAATAGACCAGCTCCACAAAACCCGCTGGACATCCAGCCAGCAGAAGAAGAGCTACAAATTAACGGTGAAAGACCAACGAAGGAAGAAATAAAGAAAGCCATAAAGCTTCTAAGAGATGGAAAAGCGTCTGGACCTGATGGCATTCCAGCAGAGGCCATCAAAGCAGATATCGACACGGCTACAGAGATGTTATATAAATTACTTGGTAAAGTCTGGGAAAAGGAAGAGATACCAGCAGAATGGAAGGAAGGATATCTGGTTAAGTTGCCTAAGAAGGGAAATTTACAAGAGTGCACAAATTATAGAGGAATAATGTTACTATCAGTGCCAGGAAAAGTATTAAACAGGATTATCCTTGAGAGATTAAAAGAGTCGATAGACAAGAAATTGAGAGATGAACAAGCAGGTTTTCGACAAAACAGATCATGTACAGACCAGATAGCCACTTTGAGAATAATAGTTGAACAAAGTCTGGAATGGAATTCACCACTATACATCGGATTTGTGGACTATGAAAAGGCATTTGACAGTGTAGACAGAGAATCACTTTGGAAATTGATGAGGCATTATGGAGTTCCCCTGAAGATCATTAATTTAATAAAGAAAACATATGAAGACATGACATGCAGAGTTCTTCATGAAGGACAGCTTACAGAACCATTTGGGATAAGAACAGGAGTGCGACAGGGATGCCTCTTGTCTCCATTTCTTTTCTTGCTGGCAATAGATTGGGTTATGAGATCATCGACAACACACAACAGAAATGGAATCCAGTGGACTCTGACTAAGCAGTTGGATGATCTGGATTTTGCTGATGACTTGGCTCTTCTGTCCCATAACCGTAATCAGATGCAGGACAAATTGAAAACACTCGATGAGAGGTCACAGCAATTGGGTCTGAAAATACACAGGGAAAAGACAAAAATAATGCGAATAAATGCAGGTAATGATAATAGGGTTGAACTTGAAGAAACACCAATACAAGATGTAGAATCATATACGTATCTTGGCAGTAATATAGACAAAGTTGGAGGGACAGACAGCGATATCAAAATAAGAATACAAAAGGCAAGAGGAGCTTTCATTGCATTGGGAAATATATGGAGATCAAGAGAAATAGGATCCAACACGAAAATAAGAATCTTCAACTCAAATGTGAAGTCAGTCCTATTGTATGGCTCTGAGACATGGAGAACAACAAAGACAACAACCAAAAAGCTACAGACTTTCATAAATGGGTGCTTGCGTAGAATAGAGGGATTAAAATGGTATGACAAGGTTACCAACGTAGAACTGATGACAAGAACTAGACAAGTGCCAGTGGAACAAGAGATGAGAAGAAGACGATGGCGATGGATAGGACACACACTGAGGAAACCTGTTGATAGCATTACAAGGCAGTCCTTGTTCTGGAACCCGCAGGGCAAGAGAGGCAGAGGAAGACCAAGAAGTACATGGAGAAGAGAGTTGGAAACAGAGGTGAAAATGATGAGGAGAACATGGAAAGAACTTGAGATGATGGCACGTGACAGGAGGACTTGGCATGTGTTTGTTGAAGGCCTATGCTCCTTTGGGAGTGGAGGGTTATGAATGAATGAGGAAGATCTTGTTGGTGACACGCTGTTACTTTCGTTATTGTAATTCCGTCATTGAGTTCTTTACATTTCAGTCTCAGGCGTAATACCTTTTCTGTTAAAAATGTAATGATGGTCATCATGACGATAACTGCGAGTGTGACGGTGGTAATGATGATAATGATGGCTAAGGCGTGTGTGGTGGTAGTGATGATGATGATGGCTACGGCGTGGGTGGTGGTAGTGATGTTGATGATGGCTACGGCGTGGGTGGTGGTAGTTATGTTGATGATGGCTACGGCGTGTGTGGTGGTAGTGATGATGATGATGGCTACGGCGTGGGTGGTGGTAGTGATGTTGATGATGGCTACGGCGTGTGTGATGGTAGTGATGATGATGATGGCTACGGCGCGGGTGGTAGTAGTGATGATGATGATGGCTACAGCGTGGGTAGTGGTAGTGATGTTGATGATGGAACCGGCGTGGGTGGTGGTAATGATGTTGATGATGGCTACGGCGTATGTGGTGGAAGTGATGATGATGATGGCTACGGCGTGGGTGGTGGTAGTGATGATAAGGATGGATACGGCGTGAGTGGTGGTAGTGATGATGATGATGATGGCTACGGCGTGGGTGGTAGTAGTGATGATAAGGATGGCTACGGCGTGAGTGGTGGTAGTGATGTCTTGATGGCTACGGCGCGGGTGGTGGTAGTGATGATAATGATGGCTACGGCGTGGGTGGTGGTTGTGATGTTGATGATGGCTACGGCGCGGGTGGTGGTAGTGATGATAAGGATGGCTACGGCGTGGGTGGTGGTAGTGATGATGGCTACGGCGTGGGTGGTGGTAGTGATGATGATGATGATGGCTACGGCGTGGGTGGTGATGGTGATGATAAGGATGTCTACGGCGTGGGTGGTGGTAGTGATGATGACTACGGCGTGGGTGGTAGCGGTGATGATGATACGACGACCAGGGTGGTGATGATGATGATTATGACTACGTGGGTGATAAATGCAGTGATGATGATGATGGCTACAGCGAAGGCAGTAGTGGTGATGATAATGACTACGGCGTGGGTGGTAGTGATGATGATGTTGGCGACGATGCCGATGGTGCTGATTATGATGGTGATGATCACTGCGACGTGGGTGGTGGAGATGATGATGACGACGGCGAGGGTGGTGGTGATATTGATGATGACTATGGTGTGGATGATAATGATGATTAGAAGACGAGGGTGGTGGGGATGACGATGATGACTACGGCGTGGGTAGTGGTGATAATGATGATGACTACGGCGTAGGTGGTGGTGATAATGATGATGGTGACGAAGACAACGAGGGTGTGGTGGTGGGGATGATGACTACAGCGTGGGTGGTGGTGATGATAATAATTACGACGACGAGGGTGGTGGGGATAATGACGATGATTGCAGCGTGGGTGGTGCGGATGATGATGATGGTGATGACTACTACAGCTTGGGTGATGGTGATGACGCTATTGGTGACTATGGCGTGGGTGGTGGTGATGACGATGATGATTATGACGACGAGTGTAGTGGTGATGATGATAATAATGATAATGATGACTACGGTATGATGATGATGATGGTGAAGATGATATTTCATTCATTCCATTTTATACACGGCGTAACTAAAAGACAGATGAAAGTAGGATAGAGAGAGAGGGACGACTGAAGGCAGGAAGCATGCAACACTAACACGCGTTTCGCGATCAAAAGTGAACGCAAAACCCATGCGTAAGGCATGAAGCACTAACTTTTTTTCAAATAGTCAGTGAAAAAAAAACACTACTACTACAAGAATCAGGTTTAAAAACATGAAAAATGCTTATTAGGAAATATGAAATTATACTGATTTACATCTAAGCTCCTGACTTTAGTATGACATAACAGTGGAAAAGGCAGGACAGGTGGCGGTTCTAAACAACGAAAAGGAATAAAGAACAAATATACGACTATTCTTTGGAAAACACATATTTTGAACGCCGCCATGTAGCTCACTTTAACTTATATATTATTGTACGGCCGGACTTGCTAACCAAGAATATGTTATGTGTTACGCCTTTAGTCTGTTAATAAAAATAGTTATGGCCAAAATACAATAGTGGGGGTGCCTGACAGCATGGAATCATTTCTGCTCATAAAATTTTTTTATAACGTGTTTGAAAAACATTACGTTACGGAAATAGCCTACCATGTTAACTCCTATTTGATTGGCGGGAATGAGATGTAAGACTAAACACGATTAGTTGGACTGCAAATACTAGTTTAGTTGTTAGGGGAAACGTGAGAAGGGTAATATTTTTTGAAAAGTAGGTAAACATGGCATGATTGGTTAGAGCTGCCAATATACTCAATTCAGGGCGTCTGTTCCGGGCCACATCTTGTAATAAACCTACTAAGAAACGGTGCGTTGAGCACCAGTGCATATTTTTTCTAAATAAAAGCCTGGGACAGAGGCAGATCGGAAGTTGTGCCTATTCATTGCCAGTCAACGAAACTGTTTATTTTTCCATGAATTGTGGTAAGCTTGAAATATTTGATATCTTTTTAATGAAAATTGAATGTGAATTGATAATTTATGTCTATCTATGTGTGTGGTTCAGTGGCCAACATGAGAATAGCCTAAATATTGCTCCAACCTGAATAGGAGGTGTCGGAAAAAAGTAAAACTGCATGGGATTGCCAAACAGTACACTGACACCTATCTTATGGACTAGAAAGAAATAATGCTGGAATTGCAGAGGCGTAGTAACCATTAGGGAGGAGTATACTGGTGTAAATTGTTTCAGATGAAGCTAGCAGTGGCCTACAGCACTGAACGCAAGTGTTTGTTATGTATTGTGCTCAGTGTAGAAATAGAGTATAAATTAGTTCTGAAGTAGGAGGTACAACCTTCTTGTTTCAGGGACGGTGGTCCTAAGTCATTGAGGCAGCATTTGGCCTGAGTTGTGCTGAATCCTGAGGCTGACAGCATACTCCTTGGTCCAGATAGCGACCAGTGAGGTGGCTCCAGAACTCATTGAAGTAATCGAGCAGAGGAGTCTTTTCCTGCAGTCATCACGAAAGTTAAGAATTTGTGGCCAAAGGAGCTCAACAATATGTGCCCCCCCCCCCCCCCCTCTCTAAAATTGACAGTAAATAAAGAGGGCCTATAAACTGTTTAAATTGACAGGAACTGTGAATTTTTCCCAATAATATTTCCACAAGGATCAAACACTTGATGTCATGAGGACAAACAACACTCTAGCTTGAAAAACAAAACCAGTATTAACTCATATTACTACTTCACAACTTACACACATAAGATAAGAATAATAAAATATGTCAATACCAAGATTATATTGATAAACTGTGTACATACTACTTGTAATTATAATTGATTGTGATTCCTGGTTCACTGTGTAGTTGAATCAGGATATCTCTATGTAAAGGAATTAATACATAGATATATTTGACTTTTAAAACTGACTCAGTTAAGATGATCTTATAGAGTGTTACATGTGTGTGATTGTCACAGTGTTGTAAAGTGCTGTGAAATAAATTAAATTGTTTATGTGTCTGTTGTTGTTGTGACTTACACTTCATCATTTGCATAACCCTAGACATTCAACGTAGTCATCACAATATTCCAGAATAATTCTGACTGAGATATAAATGTGGTAGCAAGTAAGGTCACCTGTAATACATCACACTTATTAGATACAGATACCTTCACAGCTGATCTCAGTCAGCACACTAAGTCCCCGATAAATATTTATATCATCCCACTTTACCACAATGATGATGATGATGATGATGATGATGATGATGAAGCTAGTGATTAGTGATTATGATGATGGTGGTGATGGTGATGATGATGATGATCACTATGATGATGATGGTGATGATGGTGTTGATGATGATGATCACTATGATGGTGTTGATGATGATGATGATCACTATGTTGATGGTGTTGATGATGATGATGATGATGATGATGATCACTATGATGATGATGGTGATGTTCACTATGATGATGATGGTGATGATTACGAAGATTATCATGGTGATAATGACGGAACGATAACAAATGCCGTTTTCTAACCACCAAAAACAAATCGTGAAATAAAAAATTACTACACTGAATGTCCTGGTGTGGTTTTTGAGTTCTGGAATATTCAATATTTTTTTTTTTTTTTTTTTTTTGATGAAAGCCGTCGGCATTTTGAAGAAACTGTTCTTTAAGCCTTTCCCATTTCATAAACGCCAAAGGTTCAGACATTTCTTTACGACTGACAAATTTTCGCGTTTAAAATTTCGGGCGTGTCAGAGGGAAATATGGCCAGTGGGTCAGACTATATTATCGAAATTATCATTGGGCGTTTTGAATCACGTCTCTCTCACTTTTTATATTTCATCGATTATAAAGAATCGAAGGTTGATTCAACTTGGTGAATGAAAAATGGCGGAGTCCTGATATCTATGAGCATATTTACCATGAACATTACAGCCTAGTCTCTGTGTAAATGATAGATTTTGATTATAGTGGCTGTCTCTGAAAGCGAAAAGAATTCTTCTCTCTCTCACCTATCTTCTACAACAGTTGTTACAGCGTCAGACAGACTACACCAATATACATATTACGTATTTCTATCACTCACAGGCACGCACATACACGTGACGACAGGTAAACACACAGACGTGGGAAAACTATAACAATGATATATATATTATCTAGAACGAGCTGACCAAACACGATTATTAAGTTCAAGAGCGATTTTATTATCAGGAAAAATCGGCTCACAACATCAAAGAAAGTACATCAAGGAAAATACATATACACATAGTCATAAAAAATCAAGGAAATGTTGCAAGGATGATAGCCCCGTTATAGTGTTAACTCTAGGTTTAGCCCGGCCCCGTTAAGTGAACAGATAGATGGCGCCCGAGTCACAGATAACAGATAGGGTTTTGAGTCCTAAGAGTTTTAATTTTATTATGTTTTGTTTGTCTTAAGAGTACTGTCTTTGTTTTATCTCGTAATTATATGCACAGAGTTTGAAAAAAACTCTGATTTAACCTAAGACAAAAACACCAGAACTCTAGCCTTAGCAACAAATTATGCAGATTGAAAAGAAAATAAATAGGACAGCAACAGGGTGTCAAAGATAAAATAGTGAAAAAATATCACTCAAACCAGCGTACACTCATTCATTCCGCCATGGCTTCTCAAACTTGTACTCACGACTTTGCTTGCTGCCTCTTGGAACACATTGATTTTAGATTTTCACACAGACTCAAAAAATGCAGTCTTCTGCCAAGAAGTCCCCAGTTCCAAAAGACGTATTAACTTGGAGTCTCCGGGAACGACTACTTGGGTATGCAAATTTGTTCAAATGTCTGATTAAGTCACCTAACAATTATTCCAGGCGCGGGAGTTAGCAGAGCACAGTGTCAATAGCGTAGGTTTCTAAAAAATGATGAATGTCAGGTCGGTGCCTTCCCTCAGTATAGGATTCACTTTAGTCACACCACAGATTTGTCCACAAGATATAATCTAGTCGGGAAATGATTGTTAATATTCACGCCACAAGGCAGCAAATTATATAGAGTTTCTAGAAGAAATTAAGTGCTGGCTCCAAGGTCCAGTATTTATCATTACAGTCTTTGAAAACCCGTTATAGGGATATTAGTATTTCTGTCTAACTTGCACCGTCAGATCAGTGTTACTTGAGAAAACCCACGTGGTTTAAAATAAGGACTGTCTATTTCTTCACAAGTATGGAAACTACTACTAGGTGCTGGTAAAGTTAGGGTCACCCCAAAACTTTCACTGTGTGGAGGAAAAATAACACATATAATATAATAAACAGAATCTGAACTGGTTATAACTTACATTTAAACTTGCAAGCAGAGAGCTTTGCTTATCATTTAAACTTCCCGTGACGTAAGTTATATTTAAAAATCAGCATTCCTCATAAATTAGGAACACGTGCGTATCCCGTCATCATTCATGAGGCTCGATTCTAGAGTTTATACGTTAGTTTAGAAAAATACACTCGACTGAGTATTAGCAGTTAAATTAAATTCATAAATAGCTACAATTGCCGTTATAAGCTAGAAATTAAATTTCCTTCTGCTTTCCACTGAATGCTTCCCTAGAAAATATAATAGCCTACCACTTTATTTCTCTTTTGCGCTAAAGAAATAGATTAAAATGAATTAAGCGATTTAACACTTTAACACTCACAAAATCTATATATCTATCATATTAATTACCTCAACCACAGAATTACAGGTAGTCGCACAACTTAAGAATAAAAATGCTGAAAATATTTCTGGAAGTCTAGAAGTTCGACAAATTGCCGAAACAAACTGAGATCTTCGCTAACAGCTATTCTGTTTTTCGAGCGACCTATCTACTGTGGAGTCTATGAGCGAGAATGAAATTAAAGTTTCAAACTTGGCCAATATCTTAAAATCAGACAAAGGGCCCAAACTTATTTCGCCAAGCGAAATTATCTCCCCTACTCCCAACATTTACGTCCGCTTAACGCGTGTCGTAACTGTCACCTACTGACCACGATGTACGCGTGTCAGTTTCAAATCCCAGACAGCCTGACTCCATTTCAGGGCAGTTTTCACACTACAGCTGACCATGGCCCAAGTGAGCGCCGTGTCAGTTTGGGATTTTCCAGCCAAATGTCTGGATACTGCCCGGTGCAGATGTAAAGTATCACACCTCACCGGGACTTATGCCGAGAAGAAGCTCGCGCGCTCGGTGAGAATGTAGACGATTTGCTACGTCCTGTGTTCAGCGAACCGACTTATCACGCCTTCTGACGCCCTGCAGCCCTGACATCTACGTAATATCGTCCTAGCGCGATTCTCAGTTTAAGAGAAAGGAAAACAGGTAAAGTTTGCGAATTATATGAAAATAATATTCGCAAAACGAATTGAAGAAAGAAAAGAATTACTGTACCACTCACGCATGGTATACACCACGGCAAATAATATCATGTTGTTCATGGGTCAGGCCACCTCTTCATTCAAAAGAAATTACCACGAGAATCAGTACTAGCCTGCAAAGGAAAATGATGTTGGTTCGAACCTAATGAATGAAACAATATATTAGTGAAATTCTTCCCCCTGTCATAAAGGTTAGCATTTATAGAAGGTTTATACAGCACATCTATATGCTCTTGTGGTGGTGATTTGTGTAGCAACTTATTTTACAAGAAGAGCTTGCCATCCCCATACAAGTAGTTGCATCTTACGGCGTGACCAGTACGGAAGAGTCCTATTGTTTGTTCATCATCGCATACCGCCAAGGGACTACACAATTCTGAGTTCATAAAGGAGAGAGGAAGTATACATAACTTGTAAATATGTAACCAGGTTCGAATCCCAGTGGAGGGAATAGAATTTATGGAATTTTTTTTTCAGAACCAGTGGTCTTAATGATGTTGTGACGATACTGTTGTGCGATCTCACGTCCACTCCGTCAGTATCACTTTTTTCTTCATTTTTCTTTTCCTCTCACTCATCGCTTTTATTTGGCATAATTTTTGCCCTTTCATTCATTATTATGTGGCATATTTTATGCACCATTTTTTTTCTCTCTATGCTGAATCTAGTAGGGTGAAGTCTCTAACACTCTACTCCCCTACGGACGTATCTTCTTTACACGCAGAATTGTTTACGTTCCGCAAGGTACATGCGATAATACCAGGTAATTATACCGGTCATACGCTTATCTGTTCTCTCAGTCTGACCCCCATTTGAAACGTGTCGGTCCAACATTTGACCCAAGATGCAGCAATAGAGAATTCAGTCAGCGACCCATAGCTTGACTGCTTGCGTCAAGGTCAGCGAACCAGAGCTGACCAAGACCCTACTCCACCTCCACGTGGTGGTCCTGGAAACCGGCTGCATCACTGCAGTCTGGCTGAGAGAGTAGGGATCGAAGAGGGAAGGCAAACCCGGTCCCAAAAAATGCCGTGCTGAAGTCGGATGTGTCGACCGAAAGGCGCAGATATCGCAGCTCCGCTGTAAATGGACACAACGCAACCACCGTCCTTTTCAGGGCGAACGAGGAAGAAGAAGAATACCCCAGTGAAAAGCTGCTGACCGTGTAGACACAAGTTTGTATTGTGCGTACGTCGAAAGAAGACAACATTGTCTGACCAGACATCTGTCTGGCGGAGGCATGCAGATAAAGGCGATAATTGGATAACATGTCGGGGTAGACATCTTGGCGGAAGACATTACGCCAGGAAATCATGGTCACAATATTGTGTGAGGCAGATAGGTGCAACCGGAAAAAAATATGACATATGTATCGAAATTGCTGCGTCCATCTGAAAATCTGTGCAAGGAGATTGTGTATTCCCAAAAATGTGGGATAAGTTGTGAACATTTCTATTACATACGTGAATTTAACATGTTTTCTTGCTAGTGAATATATATGAGGCTGGCAACCTCAATATATGAAAATAGTATGTTCATGAATCACTACATCAAGAGCTGGTGATTGTTTCTGACTAGTCGTGCGGGAAACCCGACAGCAGAGCGACCCCAGACTCCGACTGGGACCATGATGAGTGATGACTACATCATATGTGCCTCCAGTGTAAAATATTATCTTGTAAGATGTATGTACCTTTCTTAATTGTAATTCAGGCAAAACATTATTCACGTACTCCAGACGCAATTTCCTAGTTAACACTCAGAAGGATATGGGTGAATTTTCAAAATATTCCCTGAGTTACACTGTGTGCTCGGGAATTTAATTCTTCTGAGAGGTTAACATTGGTGGGTGGAGCGCATGACAATGGGCCTGTTAGTTTGCGAGAAACAAATGTACTCAGCAGGCATTTGTTTCTTTCTATTTGTCTAAATTCGTGGTTACAAGCCATCAGACGATTTGTGGTACTAACGCAGCTAGTGTGAGAGAAAAAGCATCCACTATAACCGCCTACAGTGGAAAAGAGTGTGGAGAAGGCTTTCATCATCACAGAATTGATGAACCACAGCTGCAGGACTCACTCATACATGCTAAGTGCTAACTAAAAGGCACCAGCGAAAAGGACATTTAAGTTAAACTGAAGTTCCACCTAGGTCTCAATGATGAGAACTTTATATCTATCAACATTCCACTAATCTTTCCATATTTATTTTAACCTGTTAAAGACTATTTAACTATTAAATTTGTTACCTGTTGTTTTAAAACTAAACAATAATAGTTGATTCAATTATACATTTGAAAGCAAACGTATGAGCCAGAATAGTTAATCTATATAAATAAATACTTAGACATATATTTACACTAAACAGAGCTATACCTTTTAAGAGGGATTTCGTTGGATTACACCAACTGGGGTCTTGAACGGGTTAAACCAGAGCTTAAATTCTTCACAAAAGGCGACGGACCAGATAATAAGTTAACAAATTGCTCAGCCCTAAGCAGATTTTGTTCTTGGCTTCTGGGAATATCTTGTGAAGGTTCCCTTAAGATAGAAAAGGCATTAATCTTCTACCTACATCTCCGACAAGAGTAATCTTTCGCGCAAGTAGATACCTTGGAAGCCAATATTAAATACTCTTCAGTTTTGGTCACTGTTGGACCACTACTGCAAAGCAGGGGAGGCAATCTGTGACAGATGTCATACTCGCCTCTGGTCTCCTTGGCAGTGAGATCGGATGCCTAACCTTCTGTGATAACGGCGAAAAGAATAGGAGGTCGTGCACAAGTTGCGCGCGTTAAACATCCCATGAGAGTTGGACATCGTAAAGAGTAGGCCATAAGGCCGCTGCCCTGCCTAAATTTAATAATTAGAAACCTACCCACCACAAAAATATTTATAGAATGTGTGATTCCTGTGTTAACACACTGGGATTCTCGCCGGTGCTACGGAGTTTGTGCACTATGCTGAGATCCTCCTTGTGTGATCTAAGGGAGTAGATCGGAGCACTGATGGAGTTGTCCGTGTGCAATGAAGATAATCCTTAAAGCCAAACCAAACCAAAAATGTAATATGGTGGGGTCAATTTAAAAAGGTAATATTAGCCTTACTAGGACAACAGACAAACAGATATGCACACCAACATTGCGGGCAGACGCTGGAACTGGATTGGCCATGTTCTCAGAAGAGACCTTGACACCATTACCAGAACTGCTATGCAGAAGGACGGCGAAAGAGAGGCACACCAAAGACAACCTGGTGGAGAACTGTGGAGGCTGAGATGCAAAACATGAACCAGAGTTGGGGCACGGCACGAAGGATGGCCACCAATCGAGCGAAATGGGGACAGTTTGTTGCTGCCCTACAAGACGCCACTAGGCGTGATGGTCACTGACCGCTCGGCCAATCAGGAGCTAAGGATTCAAGAAGAAGAAAGACAAAAGACAAAGAAATCTTCAACTCAAATATCAAGATGCTACTGTGCGGCTCTGAAGCGTTGAGAATAACACAAGAAACAACCATAACGCTACAGACTGTCATAAGTGGGTGCTAGCGTAGAATAGAATAATTGGCGTGATATGACAATATCACTAAAGTGAAACTGATGAAAGAACCCAGATAACTTGTCAGTTGAACAAGAAATGAAAAGAAGATGCTAGAAAAGGATATGACACACATTCTGGAAACCTGTCGATTGCATTACCCGGCAGTCCTTGTTCTGGAACCAACAGGGCAACATTGGTATAGGGAGGCCAAGAAACACACGGAGAAAAGAACTGAAGTCATTCAAAAGGAGGATGAAGTAAACGTGGAAAGACCTCGCGCTGAAGACAGGAAGACATGGCATTAGGCTAATGAAGGATTATGCTCATTGGAGGCCTGAAGTGATGACAATATTTGAACTGTATAATTTAGATCCACTTGATTATTTCTATTGTCATTCTTTACTTTTCTAGAACCTTCATATTTGTTTTCTTCACGTTCCATGAGATGCGCCACATACTCAGCACAGACGCATTTTTATATCGTTACGCAAAATCAAATACAGTAATCAATTTTTGAATAAACAAATATGAAAGTTAATCAATGACATGATGTTATTTTGTTGCCATTAATAACAAGTTCGAGGCGCCTGCTACCTCACACAAACAAAACTACCACATTTCGCACTGGCTAATGCGTTTTGCAGAAAATATTATTGACAACAATATTTTTTTTTTTTTTTTTTTTTTTTTTGAAGGATAAAAATATTCTTGCTCTCAAAGCCCTCGACAGCAAGCTCGTTTTGTAGGAGGTATAATTTTGAGCCCGTCTCTACATTTTCCTGAACTATTTCTGATTCCGCCTCATATGCCCCACCTCTCTACTGAGAAAATGAAAAATGCAGGGGTTAAAAAAAAAAACCAATGATGATTTCACATTAAAAAAAAAAAAAAAAAAGTGATAAGGTGAAAGATGTTAACGACTTTGTGATGGACACAGACGAGAAACATTTTTTTTTTCTTTAATGACGAACACGTTTTAAGGATAAGGCAATGAAGAAATTATTGATCAGAGATTGGTTGACTTTGTCTGGAGGTGTCAAACTGTCATCACTGGGGAATCGGTTGTTGATAAAGAACTTTGATACAGTTAGGGGAATAGAAACGTGGAAGAAAAGCTGAAAATGGAATATGGGGAATCGGTTGTTGATAAAGAACTTTGATACAGTTAGGCCTGCATCAGCAACATAGAATTAACGAAAGATAGTATTACAAGGTTATGGAACTCCGAGGGTTAGAGAGGCAAAGAAAGATCAAAGAACGCATGGAGAAGAGAACTGGATAAATTAAGGGGATAAAGAAGGCATGTAAAAAGACCTTGAGCTGATGGTATGGAATAGGCAGACTTGGTGTAAGTTTCTTCAGTGTCTTTACTCTTTGGGAAGTTGAAAGGTCATGAGGATAATAACCAACGCCAGAATTTACAGCCTGGAAGAAACAACGGTACTTGTGCGTTAATTCACCGGTTAAATCAAATTGTCGATATTTATTACCCAAACCGATCACCGTACTCTTTCTTGACTGAAAAAGTGTCATTTCACATTGTCCTCTCCCCCCTCCCCCGTTGCTTAGAATTTTTTTTAAAACACGCCTGCCGTTCGTAAGGTTGTAGTCACGTAGCACATTCTGCCGTAGGGGAGTGAAGTGTTATAGACTTCGATGTACTGGGTCCCAGCTTTATGAGGTGGGGTGGCCTGTTCCCTTCCTCGCTGCCGTTACCTTCTCTAACTCAAGATCAGAGGCAGATACCCTTTTACAGCTGGTTTGACTGATGCGTGACACCTGTTCCCTTCCTTGCTGCCGTTGCCTTCTCTAACTCAAGATCAGAGGCAGGTACCCTTTTACAGCTGGTTTGACTGATGCGTGACACCTGTTCCCTTCCTCGCTGCCGTTGCCTTCTCTAACTCAGGATCAGAGTAAGGTACCCATTTACAGCTGGTTATGGAGTGTTAGAGATTTCACCGTACTAGGTCCAGCATCGAGAGATGGGGCCTACATAGCTATAAATGGGTACTTAACTTTGAGTTAGGGAAGGAAAAGACAGCGAGGAAGGAAACTGGTCTCCCCACCTCTCGATGCTGGACCTAGTATGGTGAAGTCTCTAACACTCCATAACCAGCTGTAAATGGGTACCTGACTCTGATCCTCAGTTAGAGAAGGCAACGGCAGCGAGGAAGGGAACATGTGTCACGCATCAGTCAAACCAGCTGTAAAAGGGTACCTGACTCTGATCTTGAGTTAGAGAAGGCAACGGCAGCGATTTCCCTTGTTTCCTGAGTACCGTTAACTTGTAGAACTGATTCAATTCCGTTCTATTGGTTTATAAACTTTAAAAGGTTCTCAGTTTGGGTAATAAATTTCCAAAATTTGATTTAACCGGTGAATAAACGCACAAGAACCGAAACAACAAATATAATACGCTATTTAGAATAAAAACCACGAATGTACTGAAATTATAACGCACGTGAGATTTAATCGGGTATTCCGTGCACTAGAAAAACTTCACTTTTCTCCTTAATGAGCTTAATAAGTAAACACAAAATCAACGTTTTATCAACCACTTTTATTATTGTAGTTAAATGCATTAAGCATATTTTGATAAGTTTAAACACCTAATGTAATGCTCACGAGAAAGTGGGTCACTACTAAAGCTGTAATGAAAGCAACAACTCACTGAATTAGACATTTAAAAATAATACATTTATTTAATAGCACATTATCATTTATCAACCCATGCTCGCTTCTCAAAACACAATCTCTTTTCGTTCGTTATTCATTATTTTCCTTACCATAGAATTCTTGCGCTAAGAGTTACTACTACTTTATGTTACATTGTTTTCATGATCAGATAAAACCGGTTAGGCAAATACCACTCAAAAATTGAAAAATTAACATACGCCAAGAAATGAGTTGCATGCACAGTTTCAGCTCTCTACAATGAGTAGAACGTAGTGGTCTTGGGCGTCAACGATTTGAAACATTCAAACAACGGCTATCTTAAGTTAATAAAATGTGTTAAAAAATAACAATATGCTAGATCAGAGAATTTATTTCTCTAGGACCAAAAAAAATATAATTTGGGTGGAGGCAATTTCCTGTCAGGAAGGAATGGTAATAGTACAGATATTAAAGGCACTTTGATGCCAGAAAGATTAAGAAGTTTAAGGTAAAAACAAGAACCTAAGAGGTTTGATGTCAGGACGGCAAGCTTTGAAAATGAAGGCAAACTGAGGCCAGATGAGTACT
The DNA here is from genome assembly GCA_024509875.1 of Oreohelix idahoensis. Classification (NCBI taxonomy): domain Eukaryota; kingdom Metazoa; phylum Mollusca; class Gastropoda; order Stylommatophora; family Oreohelicidae; genus Oreohelix; species Oreohelix idahoensis. The sequence continues at coordinate 441,277 of JAMPIV010018844.1, read as the reverse complement.
ACCGGGAGTCCGAAAAGTTACTGTGCACTTGAATATACGGCAGACTAGAGTAGCGGTTTTGATGTGAGAGTTGTCCATTCTACCCTAGGCGTGACCTTCGACAATATGAAGAAGCGTGTTCAGACATGTCTTGAGGCCCATGGTGGACATTTCCAACATCTGCTGTAGAAGAAACTGCTGCGTGGTACTGCAACGTTGTATGAGGTACTTTACTGCACAGTAACTTTTAGGACACCCTGTATTAGGAGTGGAGTGAGATATGTGGTAGAAATAGCAAGAAGCTGAAGTGAGGACAGTGTGGCGCTTACAAGAACAAGGACATTCGTGTAGGACCAGATTGGTGCCTGACAGAACAACAGCTGAGAGAGAGAGAGAGAGAGAGAGAGAGAGAGAGAGAGAGAGAGAGAGAGAGAGAGAGAGAGAGAGAGATTTAGTGCCATTAAAAACACATTTTGATGGTGGTGGTAGGTTTAATGCCAGCTATAACAAGTATCATGTATGTGGCAGTGCAGTTATTTGTGCGTAGGTCGCGGCATCAAATAGTATCGTATTACCGGGCTGTGTTTACTACATCAATGAAAGAATGTGTGTGTGTCTGTCAGCTGACCGGGTCAGTTTCAGTTAATGGTGTTGAGCGCAGGTAAATATTTTGAAGAGCGCTAACTCTTGTACGTTTCTTGGTTCAAGTCGTTACAGGTCTGTCCGCCTGAGTTGGTAATTCTTGACCTTGTTTTATTCTTCCGTCCCAGAGTTCGTTCGTACCCTTTTTTTTATGGTTAGTGAAAAGCAATGTCTTGTATAGTGGTTATGTCAAAGTATCCAACTGTAATATTCCAACGAAAACTCAGCAATGTAGAAAAAATAAAATATAGTTTATTAACGTGATTGGGGAGCCACGCTGGTGTAATGGCTTCGGCGTTGTACTGGCGACCAGGTGTTCATGGTTCAAACCCGGGCGTCACCGTTTGAAGAAATGTTTACGGCCGGAAATTTGACTGAATAGCCTGAACGGCTCCTGTGATAAACCCTCTGTGGATGGGAAGGAGCGAAGCTCCTGACCGGGTTGGAAGGAAAATCCTCAGGTTCCCCAGCCTCGCAATGACATGTCATTGGGCCGAAGGGCTGAAAGCCCAAGTTCCGCTGGTTAAGGAAAAAAAAATAAAATAAAAATTAACGTCATTGGAACAGCAATGTTATTGACACAATAATGAAGCACTTATTTCTTTCTTACCCAAAGTAGTGAATATCCAAAACAAAATGAAAATGGAAAATCCACAGGAATAATCTATCTAATAGAGTAAAACACAAACTTGTCTACTTAAAATATACTGGTCTAACTTGACTGTCGTAAAATTCTGTATGGACAACACGCGCAAATATTTTACCTCTAAATTTCCCCATTTTAAAAACTAGTAACAACCATAAACGCTACTACTATAATGATAGCCCTGTGTTGTTTGCCCGACATTATCGACGACGCCAGGATACGCGCGGCTTTGTAAAGGCATTAACGCCACAGTTTGAACGATGCCAAACCTACTGGCTTTTTCATCACTAACATAAATGTCGGATGGCAAATCGCAATGCCTAGATCGGTGTAAAATGAGTGAGAGGCAGAAAAAATAAAAAGAAAAAACTAACTAAAGCATGCTTAGAACTTGTTGGTGGTCTGACATGCGACAGTGTGTTTATATAACGCTAGACGCGTGGTTGGATTTGAATTGTTTGCGAGGGGGCAAAATCCCCGTCATAACCCCGCTTTTCCTACCTCCGTACTATTAATTTTTAAACATAACTTATAAAAACGATTTGGCCTTAGTCCAGAATCGCCCGCCTTGACAATACAAGGGGAGAGGAGCCGAGGTGGTAGTTAAGTAATAAAATCACGTCTAACTTGTAATTTGAATGAACACTAGAGTAGGGAGGCATAACGGCGAGAGAAGAAAACCTTGATATTTTTCCTTCACAAAATAAAGAATGGTATCGAATTACAAAAAGAATGTTTGAAAAGGTTACGATAATATAACTTATCAAAATTATTATAGTATTCCTTATTATAACTTCGATGAACTTAGAAGAAGTTATCTCAGTAATATTGTAGCTCAGTAAAAGAAAACCATAAATAACGAGAATAGATGAAAACGCAAACGATGAGGAAGACGATACTAAATCATATATAAATATGAAGGATAGTGATCTAAGTAATAATCAGTTTTCAACTTTACGATAACCCAATTATTAACAAAGTTATTGAAGAAAATAGAAAGGGACAACAGACTAACAGACGCAATAGTAACCGCATTCATGTCTTTTTGAAAAAAAAACCTCGAAGGGTACCCTTTTTCAAAATAGCGCTGTTATTTGAATGAGAGACGTAGTGGGATTAGTTTAAATTTGATTGGGTGAGATTCGCATAGCAAGCGAGCGTGATAAAACCAAGGCCTTGCTTAGTTAGGGTACCACTTGTAAAAATAATTCCATTGAGAAAGGTTAAGCAGAGCAATACTTGAGCGATTGCCTTTGCAGGCGGGAACAGCAGTCATCGAACCTGTACCCATTTACAGCCAGTAACCTTAAGTTGTGAAATATTTCATTGAATTAGCGGTAAGATGAAACATTTTATTGATGTATATTCATATTCTTATGTATGTAGAGGCTAACCCAGAGAAGGGCCCTACATAAAAACTTTGTGTTGCAATATCCAAGGGGCAAAAGACATGCCAAAAGCCTATTAGGGAGCCAATAAGAGTCCAAATTGAGTTGAATATTATTATGCACTGTTATTACTGTAAGACCAGAAAGTTGCTGGCAGAAAACAAAATTAAATTAAATCTTGAGAACATAAATAAGATGTCCTATTAAAGAGATTGAACTTATTTGACCAAAGAAAAGAAAAGATTGTATCCCAGCTGAATATATTGAAGACTTTAAATGACAGGGGCTTTGTAACCATATGGAGAAAAGAAGATAACCCCTGAATATGAATGGTTAATATAAAATTAAAGACTGTAGCTAATTTGGTTAGCTCTTTCATCTGATCACAATACATGTTTGATAATGTAAAATAATTAGAGATGGAGATTAATGATGAGAGTGCTTAGGAAGATTGTTCCTATTGTTCGCAGGGTCCCATCCCAAAGTAACAAGTGTGTCAGAATCTGGAGTGACAGAGTGTGAGTCAACCGGCTGGTTGGTTCCATCTCAAGCCTGATGGTTGTCCACTGACTCCAGAGAGCATTTTGGTGTAGAAGTGTTCAATTGCCTCGAACCAGTTACCTGAGTGTCCACGGAATCAAAGATACGATTCATAGCTGGGCCACATGTCAATTCAAACTAATTCATTCTCCACCAGTAACAGACAATGTATTTATGAGATGATGTGACAACCAGTCTTTCCAACTAGAGAGCATTCATACTTCATTATTGTGTAGCAGGGAAAAGAAATCTTGGAACATTTTAGTATTAAGAGTGATGGACATTTCCATTATTTTGTATAATAACTTGTGTACAAAGATCCAATTTCAAATTTAAGTTTTAAACATTCCTGCCCCAAAAGATTTGGAGGGACAGGAAATTAAAATTGTAAAATAATATTTTAACTTTAACCCCTGCCTTGTTAGTTTCATTGAGTTAACTTGGTGGTTGTTTACATTCATTCATTCATTATTACACTTTCATCCCCCTAGACATCCTGCCATTTAAACTTTGAATTAGTTAAGGAAAATACAGCACAGCGTGAGATCTCGGGAGGTAGTGTTAGGTCCTCTGAGAATTCATCACAAAATTTCAACTATTAGACTCAGGGTCTTACATAGCTGGACCTCACGCTGTTAACACTTACTCTTCTAATATAACATCTTAACCTCCCCAGCATTACATTGCTACATTGACAAACTTGTCAAGTTAAAAAAAAAAACTTGTCTTGATAATCTCAAAGACGAAGTTCTGTAAAAATTCTCTCGCCTAACGACTCCTAAAATCTGTACAAGTCCTGGATCCTGTCAATCGCCCACGTCTCTTCTTTATATACAGCCCACTCTTTTTTCCCGCCAATTTTCACACGATGCTTTATTTTTCTACCAAACATCAACATTTGCACACGCTCTTCTCAGCTTTTCGACCTTTTTGCACACGACATTCTGTTATTTTGACTTTAGCAACGGAAAAAACCATGACTTGCAACTTCTCCCAAATTTTTCCATTCAATAAACAGGCACTTACTATTTTGTTGTTCTGGGACAGCTTTCCAGAAGCCGTGAACTTGTCATGACACTGTATTTTGTGCACAAATGTCTTAACTGCTTTTAACGTTGTTATTCTCATTATATGTAGTTTTTAACACGTATTAATTGTAGTGTATGCCAAGCGGTCACATGTACGGCTCCTGGTATGCGGGGACATAGTTCCTGAGTAGCAGACTAATAGTTAGATTATGAAAGAGAGTAACTGAAATACTCAACCCCCTAATCTCTAGCTATTTTTAGTAACAATGTATACAGGACTGTGAAGCTAAAAAATGTTAACTACGTACTCCATACCACTAAGTAGGCAACTCTATGTCCGTCAAGTGAAAGACAACTCGGAGGAAACTATGGAATGACTGATGGGTCTTCTGCTAATAAAACCCTTCGGACAATGACGTTTAATTTGTTGCAAATCATGGTGCGGTCTGAACTGGTATGGGATGTCTTATCAGTCTTCTAAGTTGGTCTACTAATGAAATTAATGGTGCAATAGTGGTTGGTCTTGTCAGAACGATGGTTAATAGATTGCTCTGATTTCATTAGTAGTATTCACAGCTCGTCCTAGACAAATTGATCTTTGCCAATCGTGCACTTTGGATTTGAGTGTATGGATGAATAAAGAAACGAAAAGATGCTTCAATCTAGAGATTGTGAGAGTATTTTTCTGGTCACTCTGTTTTATTGAAGAAGATGCGAAAATTAATATTTGTTTCGTAGCTGTACTACAGACATAATTGTTATCAACAAGTGTGTGAATAGCTAGATTCATGAGTGACTGGCTGACAAATAGATAGGTAGAGAGAGACAGAGGGGTATACAGAGATTCAGATATGATTGAATGACAGACAGCCAGGCAAGCAGGCAGACAGAGGACGGGCGGATAAACATACAGAGATAGACAAATAGACAGATTGGCAGGAAGGAGACAAGCAGGTAGGTAGCTAGCTTGCAAGGCCCCCCCCCCCACCCCCCATCCCACATCCTCCTCTATCCCCGTGTGTGTGTGTCTACCTATCGATTATCCATTTCCCTTTTTTTATTACCCCCCCCCCTTTCTTTTTCACCTCTCCCAAGTTTTGAAGTTGTCTTTCTCCCACCGCGCTTTTTTGTCGCCTCCCCGCGCGTCTTTGTCAACGCCCCCCCCAACGTTTCTACCGCCAACCCCCGCCCCGTTCCCTTTATGCTTCCCCACGCACAGAGGCCGTTCGGGGGGGGGGGGGACTTAAAATCCTACTAGGTTGGCCAGCTCGCAACAGGGGCGGATCCATGGTTGGGGGGGGGAACATAAACTCCCCCAGGCCGATTCCCATGTGTCCGGGGTGAAAATCTTTGACAACCGTCTTATTCTCAATCAGTCTGAACGATAGTGCTCACCTCCAAAAACACCGACTCGCTCCAACTCCTCTATGATCCCTGACATTAACGCCCATACCTCCCTCAAAGTGTCCCCTCTATCCGCAGCTCTCCGATGAAAGATAACCCAATATGTTGACAGATAGATCAACCCCCCCATTCCTACCTTAAACCAACTTCAGATAAAACTACACAAGTAGATCACAGAGAAATATGTAACCACTACTCCCCTCCAACCCCCCTTACTCCCTATAAATCTTACTCACTTCCCAATCATACTTACCTCTAAACAAGACTCAAGTATAATACCACGTATAGATTGTATCCCCTGTACAATGCATATCCACAAACCCTTCCTCCATCTACCCCCCCTCTTACTCCCATCACCCTTACACAACCCCCCCCCCACTTACCACCATACACTTCTTACTCCCATTTCAATCCTCTCCCCCCCCCCCCCCCCCCTTCCCCTATAAAAAAAACACAGTATTATAAACCAGAGTACACTCTCTACATGATGAGTCCATTCAAACCATCCATCCTCCCCCCCCACAACAAAAATTAAAAAAATTATCAACCTAAACTAACATAAGAAATTGTACACGAAAAACCAAATATCAATACCCTCCCTATCCATCCTTCACAACCACATGTAATACCCCAAACCTCCTTACCTATTCATCTTTAATACTTCCACAAATTCACATACATCTAAATAATCTCCTAATACTAATTCCCCTACACTATACCCCCTACACTCCACCCCTCAATCCATACCCATCCCAAAAACCCCTGTCGAAACCCATAATCCCTCTCCCCACCATAGACTATCCTTAAGTACTATGTAAAACATCTCAGTTACATACAACCACCTACTTACTTGACACCACCCATACCCTTCCACCATACACCCTCCCAATATACCCTTCCACCCCAACCCCCCCAAAACACCCCTACATCCAACCCACCAACCCCTCCCACACACAACCCCACTCCCCCCCACCCAACCATCCAATACCTAACCACCACCCACACAACCCCCCCTACCCAACTAATACCACCATCCTACACCCCCAACACTAAACCCCCTACACTACACCAACCCTCCAATACAACCCCATACCCACAACCCCACCAAACCCCTACACCCCCCCCCCCCCCCCCCACCCCCCCCCCCTCCACCCCAAAAAATCTACCCAACACAACCATTCCCTCCCAATACCCCCCAAAAAACCTCACCCCCACCACCCCATAAACCCCCTAAACACACATTCCCACCCCCCCAACCCCCAAACAAAAAAAAACCAAAAAAACACAATAATAAAACACCCCCCCAATAAAAAACAAACCCTACACAATACTAAAAAACAAAACCCACAACCACCCCCCAAAATAAAAAAGAACACCTCAAAAAAAATAAACCAAAAAAAATAAACTAAAAACATCAAAACATCCACCATACACTCTCACACACCCCGAAGTAATTGCCCACCAACCCATTAACCAATGACCTCCAAAAATACATTGAGTTTAATATAATTGAGATTATGATCCTACCCCAATTAATAGATAGCGACATAATAATAATTGATACAACCCCCATCCCCACAACCCTATACTCATAAACAATCCACCAAAGTTAGATGTGTCAATACCCCTATCTACCATACCCCCCCCTCCCTAATGGTTGTAAATAGTAGGTAGTACCATGTAGTTCTTAGTAGTCGCACGTACAGGAATTAATTCATAGTATAGTGGTATCCAGTATTAGTCAGTGGTAAACATGTACAGATAGTAGCTAAGTATGGTTGGTAAGAGAGATAGAAGTATTATTACAGGACTCAGCTTTAATGGTTGTTGTAACAAAAATTATCCATGTAATATGTTGTTACTATTACAGTTATTAAAATTACTATTGTTAACTAAAGCGTAATGAACAAGCGAAAATCGCAGACATCCGGAGGATGGAAAATCAATACCGTGAACTAACATTCCCTGAAATAGTAAGACCTACAATACAACAGTAAAATGGGATCCTGACACTATATTTTTTACCTCCATCTATTCCTCAGAAATATAGATGCACTAGTAATACAGGGGAAGCACCATACATTAGTCACTGTATTAGAATCTTTTACGATTCTGAACAGACTCCGCTTCGTGTTCCAACTAACTAAACGCTATTTATCAAAACTCTCCTTCGGCACATTACGCTAATCCATCTCAAAATTTTTGTCTGAAGAGGCATGTACCTCGAAATATGTTCCCCACATATCCATTCAATATACTTATTAGATACTTAAAGTATTGTGCGTAACTCAATAACAGTCGAAATATCTCTCTACTGGACTAAAGTGTACTTACAAATACCATAACTATCATATTCTGTATGGCCACCACACAACTCTTTAGATCCATTTCTCGAAAAGATTATAAAATGACAGTAATTAAACACTTATAATGGTGCTTGCCTAACTACTATTAAATAAAAAACTAATCAAGGTCCACACCTTAGGGTGTGGGTCCATCAAACTGATAGAAACCAATGCAAATGATGATAAATAATATCCAATCATTAATATTAATCTGTCCTTCTATTAAATAAAATGTAAATTTTAAAACCAATATCCCACCCTAATACCTGCGTCCAGTATTACTGAAAATGTTTGAAAATTCAACTTTACCTACCATCTAGAAAATGGTAAATTTGTTTCAAGCATTAACACACTACCGTACTGAACATATAAGATTTTAAAAACTTAACGATTCCACTATTCCTACAATCAATTATCAACTAATCATCCTCTCATTAAACAATCAATCAGGAATCCGCAAGGAGTGTTACCAATTCCAGATAATGAACAACGTAATTATCATCCTCATCAACATATACCCCCATCTATGTGTACACACTATTAAAAGTTGCTATCCCCTACCCCCCATCACTAATCTTCTCATATTACCATACTAGTATCAGTTTACTGTTTTCCACCCCTACGAGATACCAGACGCCAAATCCCAAGTAATTACTTATTCCTCTCCAACCTTAAACCACAATTTAAAAAACAACCATTACATCCCCCATCACACGCAACTCTATAACCTACTTATATACCTGATTCACCATATGGATCGTAACGCTCACCCAAATTAATCTACGGTACAATCTTAACTGTATCTACAATATTCCCCTATGACCCCTACTAATATAAGCCCCCATCCCTTAAAATCATACCTATCAATACTACCTTATACTAATCATCCCTCAACTAGTTGCCCCACAGTCTTAATCATACCCCACAATACCAACTCTCCACCACACTCCAACCTTCAATCACCTCAATACCATCATTAACCATATACAGACCCTTTAAACGCTTAACGTCAAATCCCTATTAAAAACTTCATCCTTACGCCAAATCTATATCACCCCAGACCCACCATACCCCTATATACGCTGGCACCGCCAACCACTGTGCCACCAGACACTTTCCCCAACACTCCCACATAAATCCACACTCCCCCAAAAATACAACCCACCCTATGTACCACCGCACCACTACCCCCCCCCCAACCCCATCCTCGGCGTCGACTCCGCCCCCCCCTGTGGCCCACCAACTAGTCCTGAAAAACGTACCGGACCTCCTCTCTTACACCCTAGAGCACCCTCCGGTAGTTCTACCCGCAATAGCAAGATAGGATAGTGGAGCGCTATGTATGAGAATGGAGATGATCCCCCTGAAAGCATTACTCGTATTGGGGAAAAGCATTGCTAGTATGAGTCCATTGATTTAGCATTCGTAGTTATACTCACTCTATGTTTTGTCCTCAGGAGTGTAGCTATTGTACCCAGAATGTGTCTGACACTTGCTTGGAGGCGTGGAAAGCCGCATTGCCCTTTATTTTGTACTATCCATTACACCGCCCAATCCCCCTGAAAGGGGGAGTTTCCTGAGAAGGATGGGCTACTCCACCACCCCCCACCCCCCCACACGGACCCCACACCGCGCCCTCCATATAGCGAAGGTTCTTTGGGTATTTACTTTTAGCTTGTGTCCCCCTCATGTTTGGCGCGACGTCTAATCACTCGTAGGGGGGGTTTGGTTATTCCGGCATTTTGTCGTGGTGCGGTGTGGGGTGCTGTAGGGTCCCTTGTCTAGGCTGCAGTGGTAAGTCCCCTCTCGCTTTCTAAACATCCTAATGTACCTCGCGACTGACTTCCCTAAACCCCCTCCCCACCCCACCCCCCCCCTTTCCCTCTCCCAGCCTACTGACCACGATGCGAGTTCCAGGACGCTTTGCCTTCCAATCAGAGTAGTCCCCACCCCCCCCATCACTCCTGATTATTTGGACCACTGCTCGTCGTATTTTTTTTGGGGACCACGATCAGAAGTTGACATCCCCCCTAGTAAATTCAGAGTGTGGAATAGATAAGGTTTCATAGCTACTTTATTACATGACACTTGTACTGGTCCAAATCGTACTTTGCTTCAGTGTTTATATTTGACTTCGACCAAGAACGAACAGGAAATATATGCGGTTTTGCCTGCCGGTATCCGTCTACTTGGCATTTGTAATGTCCTCACCGGCTGAGATGGCCCTAATGGGTCCAGGGTAAGGCGAAGTACTCGGTCCTCTTAAAGACAATCCCTCGTCTTTGCTATAAGATGGTTCATACCTCCAGAGGACCTGCACTGCAATGAGGATACACGTGTCCTACAAATGTTGTCAGGCAAATGTGGAGGTGTTAGTGTCTGACTGTGAGACACCATCCCCACGGTCGTTGTGCACCCGTGACATTAAACCCCTCCCCTCGTTCACTACTCGTCTCGTTGTCTCCACCTGCATAATTACTGTGTCCTATGTTCGTCACTTCGTTGTCGTGATTTGGAGGGGGTTTTCCCCACGGATGGCACCTCGATGTCTCAGGCTGGGGTGCTCTTCACTTGGGTTTCTCTGGTCAGTTGCTGGGGTTGCAACAGGTACGCTGACGTTTGCCGAGTGGCCGTGGTGTTTTGTTGATTCCGGAGCTGTAATTCACCCTCCTCGCTTCTCAAGTGGGGGTAAGGGGTTAGCGGGGGCCTATACGTGGGTTACCTCCACAGCTGTACTGAGGGTATGCAGACCTGTAAGCCTGTCCCCGGACCACAATTGTATCTCTATGTTCCTAATACATATAATCCCCACACCTACCCCAAAACTTCTCCCCACAAACACCCCCCCCTCCTCCCCACCCCTCTTGTCCACTGCACCATCTTATTCAACAAACCCCCCCCCTATAGCACATATATATACCCCGAGCACTAAGGTCCTTATGACTAAACAACCGTCCAATCAATCACCCAATCACTTATTAGATAACAACCCCACCAGCTATATAACCACCCAAATATAAACAATAAAAACAATACGTCGATATATACCTCGATCAACCATGTCATTTACACATCTTTTTTCAATGGCCCCCCACCATTCCAATCCACACCCCCCCCCCCCAACCATATCCCCCGTTCCTGTCCAATTCTCCCAATGGATCTGTCTAAAAATATTGTATCCAGTGACATAGTCGGTCTGATACGCTGCGGCGCATCTTGTCACGACTCCAGCTATCTTCGATATCCACAATTTCCGCCTGCTTTGTGGATGACCAATCGAGTCCATGTCATTGACACATGAGTCGCTCTCTAATATTTGTTAATTTTATAGTTTGATAGTTGGTTGTTGGCTCGACAGGTTTCTTTCCTGGGCGTCTGGGATTGGAGGTACGGGTATAGTCAAGGGGCGTGTTTTTGTGTCATCTTTCCTCGTTCTTCTTATTTTAAACCCTAGCGACTAACAACAATGAAACATAAACTTGTCAATCTTGGATTTACAGAGCTATCCCCCAATTGCCCTGGTGACACGGTCGTTACCTGGATGGAAAGATTACACGTCGTGGTTCATTGTCCTAATATCACCGGATCGTGCGAAATGGGTCGCAGTACTGGCTTTTTGTATCCCCCACCCCGGGTGCCTCGCAGAAGCCCCACTCCGCTCGTCTCTCTCTAGTAAGTTCACATTTACCGGTATTTCTCGGTCCCCCTCCCCCCCACCCTGTTGTGGTTGTGAATCCATTCGACTACAGGTGGGTGAGGTGTGCGAGATATGATGTGCTGTTGGATTTGTCGTGTGTAGCAGACCCACCAGTATATTTCCCTGGTGTGTCTCATGTTCCATTTCTGTGGTAAGTTTTTGTGCTCTGGTGACTAGTTTTGGTGTGTGTTGCCTCCACCCCGTGTGTCTGGATCTGGACTCCCCGACACGATTGTTTGAAGGAGGGTGCTTCGTTGTGTATCAACTGTGCCTACAGGAAGGAGGGGTCGCCGTCTCCACGGAGATGCGTTACCATGGGGGGGCGTGGCGACCCCGTCTCTCCTCGCTATGCTCCCATCGTTGTCTTTGTTTCATACCTGAGTTCTAACTTCCTCAATCGCTTACCTATCTTCCCCACCTACCCCACCCTCCCTAAACCATAAATTTAGTTTGTTGGAGACACAATAATGAAGCCAAGAGATGTTTGAACGGGCTTCTCAACCACATACAAAGTTCCACCGCCCCCCCAAGAAATCGGTGGCCCGCGTGGGTTGGTGGAGTGCCGAGCGGATAATCTCAGTCGTGTGTGGAGGCAATAGCACCAATCGGGTCTCTGCAGCGAGTCGTGTCAGGTCTGCGCGTGAGTTGTGGTGCGGCGGTTTTCGTCAAACCTCCGTACTGCTGACCACGGAGCAGAGTGGCTGGTGCCCAGCTCCTGATAAGGGGAGGAGACACAACGACATCACGCGCGTCACATTGACGATGCGGTGTGTGAGTGGGGCGTCTCTTGGTGCCTCTGACAAGTGCACGGGGGCTCGGCATGGGGTGGTGTGCGGAGAGATAAGGGGAAGGGGATGAGGTTGCAAGACAAATGGAGGGATAGGCGCGGATTGAACCACATGAGGGCAGACGGTAAGGTTCTATGTGTAGCGGCCTGAGGGGGAGAGGGGTTATGGGTACAATATCGAGTTTGTGAGGGGAGAGGGGGGGGGAGATGGGAGGGAGGAGGAGAGAGGGGGAGGATGAGGCCCGTCGGGAGAGAGAGGGGAAGTCATTTCCCCGCTACCTCTTCTGCTCTACGCTACCACCAAGCTGTGTCGCAAAAAAACACTATCGGACTCATGTCGCCGTGTTGTCTAAGGCTGAACCGCCAGCGCCTGTCTCACGGCTGTAGATATATATCATGTGTGAGACACGTATACCTGTCAGGACTCCTGAGTACTGAACCGAGCCTCACACTGAAGAAGTCCTTCCCTCCGCGTAGTGAATCACACCACAAACCATTAGAATCCGCACTCAAAATAACGTACATATTCATAATTCTGGACACATTCTTTTACCACCCCACATCTTTCAGACCACTATTCTCGCATAATTCCAGACACACTTTCAGATTTAATCTACTGTACGACACTTCTTCCATTTTCCACAATCCCCGTTTGACTCTCCTCGTCCCCTGCCTAGATATCACTCCCGTTCGTTCCCCTGTTGTCTGTGAGCATAGACATGGAACCTATCATTAAAAATCACAACAAGACATAATGAATAGACAACTGATCGGCAGTACATACATGCTTTGGCCAAAATAAATAATAACCAGCTGTTCATAAGACACTTATCCTTTCACGCTTCTCTACTATCTAAACTGATCCGCACTCGATCATGGAGAGAAACTGAAGTGTCGGTCGTTTTATAGGATTATGAGACACGCCCTAACCTCTATCCTCCTCTCGACCTCCGAAGCCAGACAAATACGCTCGCAGCCGCCGCTGTTCGATAACCTCTCACGAGGCGGCCCGACACACCAACCTCCCCTATCGTTAACTCCGGCTCTCCTACATAACGCCCCCACTTTGTTATAATCTCGTTGCTGAGTAACATATTGCCGCTCCCACTATAATATCCCACGCAGTCGCACCCGGCCAAAGCCCGAAGCCACGGGCCCACCAGCCCCCGCAGGCGATCCCACTCCTTTACAACATATCATCTCCAAACCCCACAGAGGCCAAACACCCCCCATTCCAAGGACCCCCCCACCCCCCCTCCATATACCCACCGTGTATTAACAACCCCACACACAAATTCTGTGTTTCAGGGTCAGCAATAGGAGTTTTGAATAAGTGCAACCTACATCTAAGGTTTGTCTCATGTAGGTCACGGGCAGGAAAGGGGGGAGGGGGGTCTCTATTGAGACAAAGCCAGAATAGGACAACTACCCCCCATCATATAACTTGTCTTTGTGCTTGAGGATGGCAACGTCATCAGGTACAAGAAACTGGTACGGAAACTACCGCTACATGGGCATGTCAAGGCTTCGATCAGGTTTCCTGCAGGGACACCACGGGCATGTCAAGGCTTCGATCAGGTTTCCTGCATGGACACCATGGGCATGTCAAGTCTTCGATCAGGTTTCCTGCAGGGATACCACGGGCATGTCAACGCTTCGATCAGGTTTCCTGCAGGGATACCACGGGCATGTCAACGCTTCGATCAGGTTTCCTGCAGGGACTCCCATGGGCATGTCAAGGCTTCGATCAGGTTTCCTGCAGGGATACCATGGGCATGTCAAGTCTTCGATCAGGTTTCCTGCAGGGATACTACGGGCATGTCAACGCTTCGATCAGGTTTCCTGCAGGGACATCACGGGCGTGTCAACACTTCGATCAGGTTTCCTGCAGGGACTCAAATGGGCGTGTCAAGGCTTCGAGCAGGTCCACAATTTTGTGACGAAGTGTGACGAGGGGAAGGTGGAGTTTTAAAAAGGGAAACCTTGTGTGACGTCTTTGCAAAAGATTCCATAAAGGGAGTGTAAAAACGTTTCTGAGCTACCTGGCAAATATTGGGGGGAGGGGTGTCACGTAGGTTTTGATCATTAAATTGCCTAGATCTTCCTCTTTTTCTGTCACCCGTATTCTCCATTTTTATTATCACTCTTTACCTTTTTCCTGTATTTTTCGCATTCGTTGCGAAAAATATATTTCTTTCCCATCATTGTTTTTCTTTCTCATACTGACTAGTAACCTTATTGCATCAGATGTCAGTCGCGCAGGTAGACGTGAATGTGCGAAAAATTCGTTCCGCTGGACATAGAGCAGACTTTATGTCTACATTTGCACCTGTCACGCGCGGGTTTTTCGGGCTGAGCGCTTAGGTAGGCGTTAAAAACTGTCACCTATACGGCGTAGAGCAGACATATAGTCTGGGGATTTGAAACTGACACGCGTACATCTTGGTCAGTAGGTGGCAGTTACGACATGTTAGGTGTTAAACGTATCGTTAAAGCCGGAAAGGGGAGAGCATTTCGTTCTACGAAATAATAGTTCATCCTTTGGTTTAAAATATTAAACCAAGTTTGAAACTTTATTTCATTTCACTCAGTAACTTCGCAGTAAAGACAGTACTAGCCTTCGTTCGATTTCTAAATAATCTCTGTTAATAGAGATGGCCTTTAGTTTGGTCGAAGTGGTTTAAGTTCTTAGTACTTCTGTGTTTGAGGTAAAATATTATATATAATAGATCTCTAGTATTTTGTGAAGTGATAAAGTGTTAAATCGCCGATTTCATTTTACTAGATTTTGCGCAGAGTGCCAAATTTATAAAGTCTGTATTATTTTCTAGTGACGTGTTTCAGTGGAAAGCAGTATAAATTATAATTTCTAGCATTAAACAATAATGTAGCTATAATGAAGTTAATTTTACTGTTAAGTAATCAGACGAGATCATATTTTTCTAAACTAACTGATAAATGCTAGATGCGACATCAGTGAATATTGACGGAATACGCAGATATTCCTAATTCCTGATGATCGATTTTTATATAACTTACTTCACGGGAAGTTTTAAATAATAAGTCAAGTTGTAGGCTTGCCGTTTAAAATGTAAAGTTATAACGAGTACATACTCTGTATATTATATTATATGTTGTTTTTCTTCATTCAGTGATTATTGGGGTGATCCCAACTGGCCAGCGTTTAGTAGCATGAGAGACATATTTGTGAGAAGCATAGACATTTCCTATCTTTAACCACGTGGGTTTTATTTTTTAAGTAACACTGGTCTGACAGTGCATATGCCATCAGAGAGAGACAGTAATACGACTCCCACTAACGGTTTCTAAAGACTAGAAATATATATTGGGCTTTTGAGCCAGTTCATATTGCTCCACAAATTTAAATGTACATGCTGCCTGGCGGCGAGAATAGTTACAAGAATAACATTAACATTCCGACAGAGTTTTTGACTAGTATTGTGGTGACCAAATATAGTACCTTCCTGAAAGTAGACACCGATCTGACATTCCTTAAATTCTAGAAACCAAAGCTAATGACATTGTGCTCTGCTAACTTTCGTGCCTGGACAAATTTTATGTGACTTAACAGACATCCGAAAAATAAGAACACCCAAGGAATCGTTCCCTGAGACAGAGAAATTCAGTACGTCTTGTTGGAACTGGGGATTTCTTGGTCGAGAACTGCATTTACGGGTCTGTGTGAAGGTCCTAGAATTATTATGTTCCCAGAGGCAGCGGGCAAAGTTGTGAGTATAAATGTGAACACCTGGCCATGGCTGAATGAATGAGAGTACGCAGGTCTGAGTGTTATTTTACCATTGTATTATTGTCACCCATTTGCTGTCTTAACTTTTTTTAATCTGCAGAATTTGTTACTAGGGCTAGAGTTTCTTTTTCTTAGGCTAAATCAGATTATCCAACTCTGTTCATACATTTACGAGAAAGAAAGAAACCTCTTAGACTCAACCCTATGTATCTATAACTCTTTGGGCCATCATCTGTTCTCTTAACGGGGCTGTGGGCTAAACCTAGAGTAAGATCCTAACGGGCTATCATCCTCATAGCATTTTCTTGAATTTTATGACTATTTGTATATGTTTTTCCTTGATGATTTTTTTTGGTGTTGTGAGAAGATTTTTTTAGATGATAATAATAAAAATCTCTCTTGAACTAAATCAGTGCGTTGGTCAGCTCGTTCTAATATATATATTCATTGTTATAGATTTCCCACGTCTGTGTGTTTAACTGTCGTCACGTGTATGTGCGTGCCCGTGAGTAGATAGAAATATATGTAATATATATATCTGTGTGTAGACTGTCTGACGCTGTAAAGTTGTCGTAGAAGATAGGTGAGAGGGAGAAGAATTTTTTTCCGCTTTCAGAGACAGCCTCTATATCACATTCTATCATCTCACTCGTGGAATCTATTTCTTTTACTACCTCACACTGTGACTCTCACTCATTCCAATCTATTCAGAAGGGACCAAACTCAGTCTTAATTCTCCTATCAAAAAAAAATCTACGACAAGGGGGTAAGTTTGAAACCCAAAAGCCTTCTCATCTAAATGCGCTAGTGTGGATCATTGATTACTTCGTTACGTTCAGGGGAGGGGGTAAGTTTGAAACATAAAAGCCTTCTCATCTAAATGCGCTAGTAGCGATCCATTCATTACGTTCGTTACGTTCAGCTTTCCGCGGACCCCAGGTCTCCAATAAACAGACGTCAAGTCCTCGTGTCCGGTCTTATCTGTTTAAGGTCATTTGTGCATTTTTAAAAATCTCCTTCACGTCTGTGACTAATTCACTGCAACACGTGATTTCTGGTCTCTCTCCATTTCTCTGATCCTCTGGTTTCCAGAGCAATTACTGCGTGTAATGCTATCAACTGGATCCCACAGTATGTGTTCTAGCGAGTATGTGTTCTAGCCAGTATGTGTTCTAGCCCTCAATATGTGTTCTAGCCCTCAGTATGTGTTCTAGCCAGTATGTGTTCTAGCCCTCAGTATGTGTTCTAGCCAGTATGTGTTCTAGCCCTCAGTATGTGTTCTAGCGAGTATGTGTTCTAGCCCTCAGTGTGTGTTCTAGCCCTCAGTGTGTGTTCTAGCCCTCAGTATGTGTTCTAGCCCTCAGTATGTGTTCTAGCCCTCAGTATGTTTTATAGCCAGTATGTGTTCTAGCCCTCAGTATGTGTTCTAGCGAGTACGTGTTCTAGCCAGTATGTGTTCTAGCCCTCGGTATGTGTTCTAGCCAAAAGGTCTTCTAGCCAGTATGTGTTCTAGCCCTCAGTATGTGTTCTAGCCCTCAGTATGTGTTCTAGCCAGTATGTGTTCTAGCCAGTATGTGTTCTAGCCCTCAGTATGCGTTCTAGCCAGTATGTGTTCCAGCCAGTATGTGTTCTAGCCAGTATGTGTTCTAGCCCTCAGTATGTGTTCTAGCCAGTATGTGTTCTAGCCCTCAGTATGTGGTCTAGCCAGTATGTGTTCTAGCCCTCAGTATGTGTTCTAGCCCTCAGTATGTGTTCTAGCCAGTATGTGTTCTAGCCAGTATGTGTTCTAGCCCTCAGTATGTGTTCTAGCCCTCAGCATGGGGTCTAGCCCTCAGTATGTGTTCTAGCCAGTATGTGTTCTAGCCAGTATGTGTTCTAGCCAGAATGTGTTCTAGCCCTCAGTATGTGTTCTAGCCAGTATGTGTTCTAGCCAGTATGTGTTCTAGTTCTCAGTATGTGTTCTAGCCAGTATGTCTTCTAGCCAGTATGTGTTCTAGCCAGTATGTGTTCTAGCCCTCAGTATGTGTTCTAGCCAGTATGTGTTCTAGCCAGTATGTGTTCTAGCCCTCAGTATGCGTTCTAGCCAGTATGTGTTCTAGCCCTCAGTATGTGTTCTAGCCAGTATGTGTTCTAGCCAGTATGTGTTCTAGTTCTCAGTCTGTGTTCTAGCCAGTATGTCTTCTAGCCAGTATGTGTTCTAGCCCTCAGTATGCGTTCTAGCCAGTATGTGTTCTAGCCCTCAGTATGTGTTCTAGCCAGTATGTGTTCTAGCTAGTATGTGTTCTAGCCAGTATGTGTTCTAGCCCTCAGTATGTGTTCTAGCCCTCAGTATGTGTTCTGGCCCTCAGTATGTGTTCTAGCCCTAAGTATGTGTTCTAGCCAGTATGTGTTCTAGCTAGTATGTGTTCTAGCCCTCAGTATGTGTTCTAGCCTTCAGTATGTGTTCTAGCCCTCAGTATGTGGTCTAGCCAAATCAGCTTCTTGTTCCCATCTCTTGTTCCACCAACATAAAAGATATTGAACTCAAATAGCGTAGTTACTAAGGCAAGTCTCTCGCTACATCTTCGTGCTAGGATGTTGTTAACTACACAACAATTATGATTAGCTGAAAGCTCTGGAAGACTGGTTTTAAACTAATAAGTGGTGCCTAGTTGGCAGGCAGGACAGTGTGATTCGCTTCCGTAGCTAGGCGGGGGTGCCGCACGGAAGGTCCTGGGTTCGATTCCCCGGTAAGCCACTCACGTCTGCTGTTTTTCTGTTGTCTAGTTTTCTCCTTTTTTTATTTCTCACGAGTGCCTGAAAACATACCTTTATGTGTGTAATATTTATTTATTTATGGTTTTAAACTAAGCCACTGTCTAGAAACTCTATGGAATAGCGGATTTGTTTCTTTTTTCTACCTCTATTTCACTTACCCTGGATATCCCAGAACAATGACGGTCTGTTTATTTTATCACCGTGTTAATATGATGTGTATAATGTTAATTATGCTTGTTATCCGGGACAGAAATTGAACAATGCATATCATCACGAGAACTGGAAACAGAAATAATAATGAGGATAAAGAGAATAATGAAGGTGAGGGAGAACTGCAGTAAGACACCGAGTATGGTGAATTGATATAGAAACAAACACAGTACAAAGATGATTCGTCTTACCAGGACAAAAGACAAGAAAATAGTCAACGTTGCGGCCAAAAGGCCTTCGTCAGGGAAAGGAAAGAAATTGAGAGCTAAGTAGGACACATAAGACAATAAAACAAAAATGGCTATTACTCGTAAAAGCTGCTAAGACCTACATTACCAGTCAAAAAGAAAGCTCGCCACAAAAACATGAAATAGCTGCCACACCTGGGAGTAAACAGTAGGTCGCCCTGAATCCCTTTTTCGATATATTTTTCATGTTAATCCATTAATAAGACATGGAAAGACTTGTAACTGATGGCACGTGACAGAAACACGTGGCAGGTGTTTGCTGAAGACTTTTCCACCTTGGGGAATCAAAGGGTATTGAAGACTGAATGAACGAACGAATGAATATACAAATAAAGGTATACTTTGTTAACTACATTTATATACTCTTGTGTCCTTTATTTCAAACCCTGGGACGCACATTCATTGGTGTGTTTGTTATTTCTCTATTATTGTGTCTTGTTACATTCTATTGGTGGTTTTGATCATTTTGGCGAGTAACACAATCTTCTTTCATTTCCTGGTCACTCCCAACTGAGAAATGAGCTACCCTTGCATCTGGGCGTTTGTATCTGGGCGTTTGCATTATGGGCTTTTGAAGAGCTGGTTTATGTAGCAATCTGTTTATGTGGTGCGGCTGCCAGACCCATGCCCAACCTTAGATTAGTAGCCTCTTACGACATGCATAAGGGAGCAGAAGTCCTATTGTTTCTTTGTCTAAGTAAGACAATGACCTCTTCTTTTATTAAACAGGACGAAGGAGTAACAGACACCTTAAAGAAACACATCATGACAGCAGCACACACTACTGAGTTTCACAACCCAATAAACAACTCTTCCAACTACGGTTCAGGGCATAAACAATAGACCAAAGAAAGACACAATGTTTCGAGGTAAACGTAAACCGGTAGAACATAAAGTGTTAAAGGTTTTGTCCTCCAGTGCGAATTCCTTTGGTGATAGAAGGTTAAAAAACCACACGAAGACACAATTGTGTCAAATCCCTGTGTGTATTTCAAAATTCGACGTTATTTTCTAATATCTCATCAGGGACTCGGATTTTGGAACCACTATGTTCAATTTTCCTGTTTTATTAGCTTTCTTTGGGAGTTGGTTACACCGATTCCAAAGTTCACGAAATTGGTAAACCGCGTTATGAGGTCCGTCTTATGAGAATAGGAGAGAGAAAAAGCACATAACGCACAGAGCAATCGGGAACAATAAAAACTAGAGACAAATTCTGTTAGCACCGGTTTTGTTTTAAGGACTATCTACATTGCACACGGACTACTCCATCAGTGCTCCGATCTCCTCCCTTAGATCACACAAGGAGGATCTCAGCACAGTGCACGAACTCCATAATACCATCGATAATTCTAATGTCTGTTTACAGGAATCAGACATTCTATAAATACTTTTGTGGTGGTTAGGTTTCTAATTTTTAAATTTAACCAGGGCAGCGGCCTTATGACCTACTCTATACGATTTCCAACTGCCGTGAGAATTTTAACGTGCACAACTTGAACACGGGACCTCTTATTTTTCGCCGTTATCCGAGAAGGGTAGGTATCCGATCTCACTACCCAGGTGATCAGTTGGGGAGTATGACATCATTAGGACCTGGTTCTCAAAATAAAAAGAATTTCCAAAAAATTATATTCCCTCCACTGGGAATCGAACCCGGTACCTTTAGAATTCGAGGTGGATGCCATACCTCTTAGCCACTCCTAACCCCAAGAGAACAACATTAGGCAATCTCAGTAGGACCGAGGACTAGATTGGAACCAGGCCAGAAGGAAGACAGACGATAGGATAGTAAGGCACTCTCTCTGGCAAACCTCTACATCCCAGGGTAGAAGAGGAACAACTAAGTAAGTAGTCCTGTCAGAATTGTTGTTGATTTTACGAATTACTTAAGGTAAAGTTAGTCCTTGTGTGATCAAAGGGAGGATATCAGAGTACTGTCGGAGTGCAATGAAGATCGGCCTTAACAATCAAACCAAACCAAAGTTAGTCCTTGTGTGATCTAAGAGAGGATATCAGAGCACTTTACATGACATTTACCAGCTTGCTCTACCCAATCTCCGTCGTCGATCTAACCTCACGTGTTATGAATGGTGGGCATTGTCAGGCCTTAGAAAACGTGATGATATTTATCACAGGGAACCTAAACCTGTGGCCCTTCGTTTCAAAAGCCATGACCATTCAGGTTCCTTTGATATCCAGGTAACCGGTATGCGCTCCTGCTTTTCTGAAGACCGTATTCGCTTTTCTCTAGAGAATCGTCTCATTTCCGAAATGGGTTGCCTTTCTTCTCATGGTCTAAATGTCCAACATCATTTTGCTTAGGTGTTATTCATTGGCTTTCCTCTATTTCAGATTACTTTATTTCATCCATCGCTTTTTCACAATCTTTCTTTTATGAAGTTTGTGTTTTGTTTCGTTTCGTGTCCTATTTGTGTATTTTTATGACGTCACTTTCATTATTGCTGCAGGACGCCATTGTATTCGCCGTATCTTTTATCTAAGAGCGTCATAGCAGGACCTGTTGTTTTGTTATTCCATTTATTTTCTGCTTTTGATTTTCGTTGATTGTTGAATTAATTGCCTTTATTTATTTATTTTTTTTTTATATTTTCCTGGCTTTATTATTGCTCTTCACCTGTGTTGTTATATTTCATATATATTTATATTTAGTATTTGTAGTGTCTATAGTATTTTTCTTTAACTTGTCTATATTTCTTGTCCTTGTTGCCTATTTGTAACTGTGGCTGACGAAGGGTGAAACCCGAAACGTTCCTTGTTTCCTGTGTACCGTTAATTTGTAAAACTGATTCAATACCGTCTTATTCGTTAATATATATATATTCACTGGTGGAGTTGTCCGTGTGCAATGAAGGTCGTCCTTAAAAAACCAAACCAAAGTTAGTCCCATGGCAGATACTGACATTCTAGAGTGACGTTTAGAGACTTCACAATACACGGTCTCATCTTTATGAGGTAATGTGACTGGTTCCATGCCTTCGCCTTTCTTAACCCAAGAGCAAGAGTCATGTAAACGTTTACAGTTGAGTAAACTGGAGCGTGACGGTACCAGGTTTCGAACCGGGCACCTGTTAACTTTTCCGCGAGAGGTAAACGCTCTAAGCACTCAGACAATCTTATGTTATTTTATTAAGTTCATTAAATTATTTATACATACAATATATATTGCATAACTTGTATGATATACATTAAAAATTTATAACACATATTATATATTTCCTAGGGTAGATTAAAATAAAAATTACTATTAAAACTACCTACAAGTTTTCTTCTCCCGGATGGGGGGTGTGGGGGGGTGGGGGGGGGGGGGGGAAGCGACGGTAAGATTAAACTCTCACATGAAGTATATACTGTTTACGTTTGATCGTATAGATTAATAAATCAATAGCAAATATAATATATGCTCCAGTGTAGATACAATACTGTTATTAAGACTACCGCCAAATTAACTTCGCCCGAGAAGGTTGGGACGGTAAACTAAACTTTCACAATGGGTACGCTGGTAAAACTAATTTCTCATAAGGGGTACACGACTTTTGTAAGTTTGAGAAACGCTGACCTAAAGAATTCTCATCTTCTACATTCTAACTATCCAAATATCCTCTTAATGTGGAACTTAAGCTTTAAGAATCGAACAGAATATGTTTGCCCCTGAGTCCACAGTTTATGCCTGTCGATAGAGCTAGGCCCCCCCCCCCCCCCCTTCCCCTTTTCCCTCCCGGGAGGTGCGAATACATACGCAAAACGATGTTTATTAAATAATAAAAATGAATGAAGGAAAGACAGAACCACATCCTCTGTATTATTTCATCCCGAAGATATTATTCCATATTCTTAGAAAATCGATGCAGCAGATAAAACAGAACCCCAGTGGACTTGTCCTGAGGAAATAAACGGCTTGCACAAAATCCACAGAGGCCATAATATATAGTTCTTTGATTTTCTTATTGTGTTCACATCTTTTAACGTTCCGTCTTTCAAAAATCACATATTGCGTCATATAACTAATTTCTGATACAGTCTGGCATACACAACGTAGCACCATTCCAACACAATCTTGTCCGCCCACTTGACGCTTTTTGTTAAATAATGTCTAGACTTGTTTATTAATGCCAAAACTTGTCACATAATGTCAAAACTTGGCACATAATGTCAATATTTGTCACATAATAGCAAAACTTGTCAGATAATGTCAAATCTTGTCACTTTATATCAAAACGTGTCTCATAATGGCAAAATGTGTCACATAATGGCAAAATTTGTCACTTAATGTCAAATCTTGTCACATAATGTCAATATTTGTCACATAGTGGCAAAATTTGTCACATAATGTCAAAGTTTGTCACATAATGCCAACACTTGTCACATAATGCCAATATTTGTCACATAATGGCAAATTTGTCATATAATTAGTAAAACGTCGTTAATAATGTCAAAAGTTGTTAAATAATATTATTTGAGCCGAAACTTGATACATAATGTTAAATAATGCCAAAACATGTTAATTAATGCCAAAACATGTCCATTAATGCCAAAACATGTTCATTAATGTTAAAACGTGTTCATTAATATCAAAACGTCTTCACTAATGTAAAAACGTGTTCATTAATGCCAAAACATGTTCATTAATGTCAAAACGTGTTCATTAATGCCAAAACGTGTTAATTGTCCCAAAACATATTCATTAATTTCAAACCGTATTCATTAATGTAAAAACGAGTTCATTAATGCCATAATGTGTTCATTAATGATGCCAAAACTTGTTCATTAATGTTAAAACGTGTTCAATAATGTCAAAACTTGTTCATTAATGTTAAAACGTGTTCTTTAATGTCAGAGCGTGTTCATTAATGCTAAACGTGTTCATTAATGTTAAAACGCGTTCATTAATGTCAGAACGTGTTCATTAATAACAAAACGTGTTAATTTTGCCAAAACATATTCATTAATTCCAAAACGTGTTCATCAATATCAAAACGTGTTCATTAATGCCAAAACATATTCATTAATGCCAAAACGTGTTCATTAGTGTAACAACTGGTTAATTAATGCCAAAACATGTTCATTAATGTCAAAACGCGTCATTAATGTTACAATATTTTCATTATGCCAAAACATGTGCATTCATGCCAAAACGTGTTCATTAATGTCAAAACGTGTTCATTAATACCAAAACGTGTTCATTAATATCAAAACTTGTTAAATAATGTTAAAACGTAATAAATATTGAAAATAAATAATGTCCAAAATTAATAAATAATATCATAACTAAATACATAACATCAAGGCCTTGATAATATTGCAGCGTTCGTGAAATAATTTCAAAACGTATTTTAAACTGTCGAAACTTGTCAGATAATATCAGACCGTATTTTAAACTGTCAAAGCTTATCAAATAATATCAGACCGTACTTTAAGCTGTCAAAACTTATCAAATAATACAAAAACACGTCAATATGACAACGTGTTTAAAAAAAAATTAAAAACTTGTCAAACAAAATTTAAAAAGTAGTAAATAATGTCACAACCTTTCATATAGCGTCAAAATATTTACACTGACATAGAATATACGTTCTCATGTATACATTCAGATAATATAAGAGTTCTCACAATTCACTTACATAAGACATATATTTTCACATATACTGTCACAAACCGCATAATTCTCACATTTACACTCACATAACACATACATTGTCATATATATATCCACATAACACATACATTTTCACATATGCTTTCATAAACACATACATTTTCACATACACACACATAACACATATATTTTCACATACACACATAACATATACATTCTCATATATATATTCACATAACTCATAATTTTCACATATGTATGTTTTCTTCCTTTAACACTTATGTCACTGGGCGTTTCTGTTGATTCTCTAAAAGCTGCCCGAGGTTTCCTATAATACTCCTTTTGCGAGCTCCCCAAGTTGTTAGGGCTTGGTAATTATGAGTGTTCACATAAGTCCTGAACATCAATAATGTCGTTACGCATGCATTACATCACACTCAGGCTGACACTGCCTGTAGGAAATAACTTATAACAATACTTTTACGGACTGGCTGACCGTCCACACACTAACAGTAAACACAACACGTTTCTATGTGCGGCATTCAACCCTCGAACGAATTCATTCACCATCCAGGTGTAAATCACTTATCCCAAGTGATTATGATTGGCGGCATGCAACATCGCCATATAAATTCTACTCCCATATAGCTACAAGGCGAACAATACTCAACGCCTTACTCCACCGTAGCTCCAAAGGCGGGACCAACTCGTCGCCTTAATATGTTCTCCACGAACATTAACCAAAGTTCCTCCAGAACACTCTTAGACGGGAAGACATCGCCTATACAACAATATGTCAGACATAATCACATTATTCATAATCACTATATAATATCTCAAATGTCACATAATACGAGCACTCAGCTCGACCACAATTCACAGCCTCAAGCACACAGCTCGGACATCAAGCACAGACACCCTCTAGTCACATCCGGGTACTCTCTCAGCCACCCAGACTAGTTCACCAAACACGCTTTCTCCATGCACACGCTCCAAGTCACATCATACTGACATGAAGTCAGACCCGAACTCAATCGCTGAGTGAAACTTAAATATTAATAACCTCAGTGACCCTTACTTCGACTCACTCCATCATCCACCTCAGAAATATGACCTAACACCTACATAACACAAACATTTTCAAATATAAATTCACATAACGCATACATTCTCCCATGTACACTGACATAACACATAATTCTCAAATAAACACTCGAAAAACACCTTCATTCTTACATTTACACTAACATAACATACTGATGCGTGATGCCATATGATGATGGATGGCATCCGCATGTCTGGTTTTGTGTAGTGTGTAGATGTGTTCAGTCAAAACAATGTTCATGCAACAATAACAGGGCAATCCACATAGGACGTCAGTAAACTCACGACGTATAAAGTCAATGAGTCTTGAAACAGCCGTTGACGTTTTTCTTCATTATTTATTGTGGACGCCACAGTGACAAAATGGTTACGCAAATGTGTAGGCACATCAAACAGTCATTATCACAGCAACATTCAATACAGCAATAAACGGTAGACAGCATTACAATGATGAGTCAGATGCATGTTATATTTCAAAGTGCTGTAAATGTAGTCAGATGAACAACTCCATCCTTTTCTATAACAGCCAGGAGATAACCAGATGTATGAGATCAGTTCACTCTCCTTAGTTTGACTTCAGCAAGACAGACACGTCTGCCGAAGTATAAATAATGTCCTCAAGAATATCCTCTAGATAATAAAGGTTTTCTAAACCTCGTTCATTTAACAAAGTAGCAAGTAATGGTCCTTGGTACCTGCATCAACCGATGCAGTACAATGCAGCGACATGTGAGCTGGGAAAAAACATCTCGTGACGACGACTTTCGCAGACAGGCTATGAATCGAAATCGCTCACGACCCAAAATCAATAGAGTTAATGAAAATGTTAATTTACCTTGCTTTCAAGAAATACAGAAATATCACGCCTCCCGGCATGTGCAAATACACTAGAGGTATTATCCCGAATAAACGAAATATCCATAAGAGGACTACACATCCCTGACAGAACAAAAATAGCGGAGATCCCCTCTTCAACGAGGCATCTCTTTCGCCATTCCAAATCGCTCACTCCCACTAGTGGTGGGCGGAAACCGATCGACCAAACAACAAGACAAGTCATGCGCAGTCCAGCGCAAAAATGACCACAGCTCAAAAGTTAACTGCATTCGATACTAACGCGAGAAGACAAATGCTTACCGAGAAAAGTGACTATAGATTTCAAGCAGTTGTTGCCCTTGCGTTATAAAACAGATATTGAAATAAAACGATGTTGCGAGAATTTATCACGCAACATATCACCACCTCCTCCCGATAAAAAAAAAATGTGGAACATATTTTTTTTTCATATCAAAGAGCAAGCGATAAGCGGCTCAAAACGCACGAATTATGCGCTGATAATTAATTAAATTGCCAAACAATAGGCTAATTATAGAGTGTCTGGTGAGGATATACCTCAACAGAAAAATAAATATGTCTCAAAAAATATTCACATCGGGGAGGTGTCACCAACACACATCACGTTAGCATGTAAACACAATATACGTATGCAAGTTACTATAATCATCATTAAACAGCATACTCTAATATTGTCTTTAAAAATGGATGTACAAATCTGATAGGAAAATTTAAATAGTACATTCTTTGACATGTAATGACATAAGTACATAGTAAAGTTAAACTACATGACGATCCAGGACATATGCTCTGGTATTCCGAGGGTAAGTACACAATCTAGAACTCGTAAGGTAAGTCCTCAGCTCAACAATGACATTCTGAGAAAGTACAAGCAATATAATGCTAATTAATAACTAATATGCTTCATAAGGTACAATACATTATTAATAATTGTGGCTGTTTAGTAAACTAACGGCCCTTATATTAACTACTCAGTCCTCCTCTATCATTTTAAAAAACGAACAGAAGAAGATGACAACAAAGCACGATAGTGTGTACATATAAAGTAAGTACAGATGTGCTAATCTATTGTAGAAATATAGGTGTGTTATGACTCTGTAATATATAGAAATATAGGACAGAAGTATTAGTTGGAGTCATGTGGGCATCTAGACAAAATGTCAGCCATCACATTATCCGCACCACGGATAGCTCGTACCGTGAAGTGAAAAGGTTGAAGAGCTATAGCATATCGAGTGGATCTCGAACTCTTCAAATTCTTAGTCTGAATAGCTGTAAGAGCTTTCTGATCAGTCTCTAGAATGAAATGTGCGCCCAGGAGGAATCTTTGTAGCTTTAGAATTGACCAAACCATCGCTAACAACTCACGGTCTAAAACCGAGTAGTTCCTCTCTGCCGCATTTAGTTTTCTAGAAATGTACATAACAGGATGCAGAGTATTTGCATATTCTTGCATCAGTGCTGCTCCAATCCCAGTGGATGAAGCATCACTCCGAAGAACAAAAGTCCTATCAAGAGTAGGTAATCTTAAGATGGGAGGAGAAGAAAATATATTCTTGATTTGGTCTAGTGAAGATTGGCATTCTTCAGACCAACGGACCAGATTAGGCGAACCTTTCTTCAACAATGTTGAGAGAGGTGCCATGATCGAAGATAAATTTGGAATAAATCTCCCATAAAATTGAATTAAACCTAAGAGACTCCTAACTTGTTTCTTCGTTTTAGGAACAGAGATGTTCAGTATTTTGGAAGTATTGTGGTCTTCTGTCTTCAAGAGACCATGACCAACACGATGACCCAGGAAAGAGATTTCACCAAAACCAACAAAAAGCTTTAGAAGGTTTTGCTGTCAAATTATTCTCACGTAGAGTGGACAGTAAGTCATATAACCCTAAATAGTGATCTTCCCAGGTATCACTGAAGAGACAGATGTCATCTAAGTATGCGATGACATCCGAACGATGTGACAGAATTCGACGCATCATGCGAACGAAAGTGGCAGGGGCGTTCATGAGACCAAAAGGCATAACATTCCATTGAAATAGACCCCTAGGTGTAGAAAAAGCAGTAAGAGGTTTGGCATGCTCTGCTAAAGGCACTTGCCAATAACCTTTAGACAAGTCAAGTTTAGTGAAGAATCTAGAATTAGAAAGTCTAATCAGTAGATCTTCTAACAAAGGCATCGGTTCAGCGTCGAACTTTGTGACCTGATTCAATTTGCGATAATCAACGCAAATTCGTATGTTCTTATCCTTCTTCCGGACAATAACCATGGAAGAAGAATATGGTGAAGTCGATGGTTCAATTATATTTAATTGAATCATTTCATCCAATTCCTTTTCCACTTGCGACTGAAAGTGTATAGGAATAGGATACGGCCTAACCCTAATTGGATTATTGTCGGTAAGAATTATGTCATGTTCTATGACATCTGTGTGTCCAGGAATGTCAGTGAGAACATCCTGAAATGTTTGTAACATCGACGAGACTTGTCGATGTTCGTCACCAGAAAGATTAGGAGAAACAGAAAACGTTTTTCCAAGATTCCGTGGAATGTAATGGAACCACTGGAAGGGGAAGGTTGACATCAGAGAAGGTAGCTTCCTCATCCTGAATGACAGACAGGGATGAATAATGACCGTGAGGTGCAGGAGCATCATCCGTTGCCTGGAAAATAGGCAGCAAATAGTCCGGACGTTCGTGAAATTCCGAAAGCATGTTTATGTGGAAAGTTTTATGCTTTCCATCAATATCGACCACATAGTCAACATCGGAAATCCGAGAGACTATTGCATACGGACCTTTCCATGCAATAAGAAGTCTATTTTCCCTACTGGGGAGTAGGACGAATGCTTTGTCACCTGGGACAAAGTTGTCGTAGACATCTATTCTTGTTAGCAAACTGCCTTGCCTTCTCTTTAGCAATTTCTGATGAAGCAGTTGCTAGCTTACATGCCTCAATGATCTTTTGTCTAAGAGCAATGACATACTCATATGAGGATTGAGTTTCATCGCTAATATCATCGGCAGTGATGAGATCGTGTAATAAAGACATAGGGCCGCGTGGACGCGCGCCAAAGACAAGTTCGAAGGGAGAAAATCCTGTGTGTTCATTAGGGACTTCTCTATAGGCAAAGAGAGCCGCGGGTAAAACCCTGTCCCAATCTTGAGGATGATCTTCAGTTATCTTACCAAGCAAAGTCTTGAGCGTTCTATTCAGACGCTCAACTAACCCATTAGACATAGGATGGTAGATACTACTGAGAGATCGTTCAATATGTAAGGTAGACATTACCTGTGACATAGTGTCAGATATGAGTTGAGTGCCATGGTCTGACAATATTTCTCTGGGGAACCCCAAGCGAGAAAATATCAACCAAAGAGCATCTGCGATATCTGTAGTAGATATGCTCTTAAGAGGAATAGCCTCTGGCCAACGTGTGCACATATCGACACATGTAAGGATAAACTGATGTCCTCTGGCCGACTTGACCTTAAAAGGGCCAATAATATCTATGGCCATTTTCTGAAACGGCCGAATAGGAATGTCAGCAGCCTGGATAGGCGCAGCATGTCGTGGTCCTCTAGATTTGACCTCCTGACATACCTTGCATGATCGGCAGTAAATACGAATGTCCTTATTGACAAAAGGCCAAAAGAAAGCCGCAAGGACTCTCGACTTCGTACGGGCAAAAACCCATATGTCCAGCACATTGCGAGTCATGAGCATGTTGTAATATTTGGACTCTCATGCTCTTGGGAACAAGAATTTGCGAATGTGCCGACGTAGTCGAATCTTGTACCATACGTACAAGTACGCCGTTTCTCATTGCAATCCAAGATTTTCTATTTGTATCCTGATTCGGATCACCTTTCTTCGCAAGAACGAAGAATTTTTTTAAAGAAGGATCTTCTTCTTGCAATTTTATGAAAGAGTCACGAGTAATTACTAAGTGACTATCTTGGCTATCAACTTCATTATCACTATTCAGTGAAGTTTCGGGTGTTTGTAGAGCTTGTGCTCTTGTAACTACTGCATTTGTAGCTTGCATGTTATTATCTTCCCAAGCAGCAATCTGCTGTGGGGTACACTCCCTAACTCCGTGAATACGACCAATAATAAGGTCCGCAATAGGATTAGGTAAGAGACAAGCATGCACATCTCCAGTAAAGAAAGGAGTGGCAATGCGAATTACAGCAGTAGGATATTTTTCTAGAGTGCCGCCAAATGTGACACATTTAATAACCCTTCCTGTAGCACAAGATGGATCTACAAGCGATTGTCTAACACCAATAGTGGTGCATCCGGAATCGAAAAGTAGTGAGACCGGAGTATCATTAACAAGACCCTTATGTAGAATTAAAGAACCCCTCCCGTCATGCGCAACAGCAGCAGGAAGAGCGGGAAGTGGGTGACCACAACTCAAAGTAGTTATGGTACCCGGTTCGAATAAAGTACTGCATTGGGGGCATTTGTTTGCTCTCTCAAAGTCAAAAGCAGAACTAGTGACAGCGTCAAAGTTTTTACTATCAACAACATGATTACAGGCTCCCTCAGTTTCCTGTTGTACAGCATTAGCCTGCTGATATCTCTTTTTTTGTGTTGAGATCTACCCCGACTATTATTACCTCTGAAGTTATCAGAGTTATTATTATCTCTGCAGTTATTATTGTCTCTATTGTAATTGTTATACTGGTTCGAATTCCAGTTTCCACGATTACTATCATGTTCACATTGATGCGAACATCTATTTGTTTGGTTCTGAGGTCTTCGGCAGGAATAACCTCTATTACCATATCCTCTTTTGAAATGCTTATAATTATTAGGGTGATAGTAACGACCACTATCAGGTTGTCTCCAATTCTTCGAAGAAGAATCACCATGAAATTGGTTTCCATGATTTTGACAGAAATTACCGCTGCCCTTTCTATCAAAATTTTGTTGGGATCTACGAGCAAAGTTTTGACCATACGGAGCTGCCGAAGCAACTGGTAAACCTTCTTTCACCTTAGAGTTACCCATGGTTATGTGTGGGTGCGCAGTTACGTATTGGCAACAGAAATCTTCCATTTCTTTTATTGTTTTAGGTTTACGTTCATGAAGGAAAGCAAGGAAAGACTCATTGACAGACGACATGACTTTGTCTCTAAGTATTAAGTCCATAAGTCCTTCATAAGTTTTTTCCGTCTTAGATAGTTCAACCCATCGTGAGAAAGTAATGCGTATTCTTGCAATAAACTCGGAGAATTCAACTCCATTTTCAGGTAACATGTTTTTAAATTGTAGACGATAGCCGTCTTCGTTAAGCTGATATTTCTTTAACAAAGCGGCCCTGACAACCTCATAATTGCTCTTGTCAGGTTCATCCACCATATTTAATATACTTAGAGCTTTACCTGTCAGTATCCCTGATAACTGATAAACATATTTTGCTTTGTCTATGTTATGAGCTGTACATGCTTGTTCAAATCTGTCCAGATAGAACATTATGTCATCACTGGAAGGACTAAATGTTGGTAACTTAATCTTAAAAGTATCATTATTAGCCTTCCCAGAAGATGAACCCTTGTTTGAATCATTACCATTACTCATGCTCGTCAATTTCAATTTCTCCAACTCTAAAGCTAAGAGTTTTTCTTCATGTTCCATTTTTGCTTTCCTCTCATCAGACTCTCTTTGTAACTTCCTTTCTTCAGCTTGAGCCTGCATTTGAAGTCTTTCATTTTCAGCTTCTTTTTCAAGTCTTTTATTTTCAGCTTCTTTTTCAAGTCTTTTATTTTCAGCTTCTTTTTCAAGTCTTTTATTCTCAGCCTCTTTTTCAAGTCTTTTATTCTCAGCCTCTAGCTGTAGCTTTCTTTCCTCAGCTTCTGATTCCCTTTTTTGTTTTTCCATTTCCATTTGGAATCTCTTTTCATCCACCTGCATCTGCAGTTTCTTTTGTTCAGCTTCCATATGCAGTTTCTTTTGTTCAGCTTCCATTGCTTTATCATATCGAGCAGTTGCAAATTCTTCTAACTTATCACCAGTCTTCCCAAGCAATTTACCCTGCTCAATAAAGTGCTCAAATGTAGACATGTTGTCTAACATATGAGTCCAAAACCTGAAATAATTAACTAATTTATTTCAAACCTAAGTGTAACAAGTCTTAATTAAGCACTTGTATATTCACATCACATTATATTATCCCAGTCTCTGTGGGAAACAAGTCTCCAATCAAAGAACTTGTATATGAAATATCAGCACTCAAATCTTGATCATAAGTGCACTTCTCATTCAATAGTGCACGACACTATTCATCATTCATTTATCATCAGTATAGTAGTAACAGTGCATTAGCATAGCCCATTAACTAATTACTATAACTGTAAACAATGACTATGTAAACACATGCAGAATGTAAACATTGAAAATGTAAACAATACAAACAATGTAAACAATAACAATGTAAACAATAACAAAGATCAGCAACAATACAAAAACTTTCGCAGAAATCAACTAAAAATAAAGCAGAAATTAATGAAATATCACAAAAAATGTGACGATATCTGCGATAGAATTAAACAAAATACATGACACCACAGTGTATAAACAAAAATGTTGTATGAAACTAAATTATAGACAAGAGTAGGCTAACAAATACAAACAAATCACAACAAAACTAAAGAATGTGAAATAATAACGAAAACAATATTAAAACATGTCATCACAGCTAACATAAATAGCAACAGAAGTCGCTTAGCAAATTCCAGTATCGGAAATTTGCAAACCCTACAGAAAACGCTCACAATAGACGACCTCTATGACGTGGCATAATCTAACGGAGACACCACCCAACCGAGAACCCGCTGAAATATAAACATATAAATATACAAATAACATATAGACATATAACATATAGAATGAGATGATACACAGAAGACTCAGCAGAAGTATAAGGGCACAGTTTACATACAAACAGGCCACTTAACTTAAAGGCTTCCAATCGTAGAACAGCAGAAAAACGGATGTCAATCAACGTCCTAAAGAGCGAAGCTCCAACGATGATGGCACATCTGAACTGCTTCCACTGCTAACACGATGGTACAAGAGCTTCTGAAATACTGTGTGTTGAGTTGTTTCGGCACTTGACCTTCTAATCCAAAAGTAAGTTGATGGAAATCGGTACTTGGCCTTCTTCAGAAAACAACCCGTTTCAACCGGCACTTGACCTTCTCAAAAAACGACAGCACTGGAACCTTGACAGCAGCAACTTGCTTGACTTGCGTAAAAGATAACAGCAGTCCGAGTTATCCGGCAACATGTAACAACGCCGGGTACTGTCAAATTCTTGTTTCCGTCAAAAAGTTGAAATTTTGACTTTTACCGGGCAACGCCGAGTACTTTGAAAATTTTGAAGATGTTGACTGTATTGAAGAATGTTAATTTCTTGAAGGATGCTGATGAATTCTTGTTGAAAATGAAGTGGGTAAGGGACCCCGTGTTTGCTAGTACCAGAATCAAACCAGCTTATGGCCACCAAATTTTCACAATTACATTCTTATAACATACATTATCACACATAAACTAAAATAAAACATACATATTCGCACATACACTCTCATAACACATACATTCTCACACAAACACTCATTTAATACATACAATCACCTAGCACTTACACTCACTTAACATCTACATTCTCGCATATACACTCATGTAATATTTTAACTCTAACATATCCATTCTCATTAACGCATACATTGTCACACATATACTCAAATAACACATACATTTTTATACTCAAATAACACATATACATTCACAAATATACTCAGAGAACACATAAATTCGCACACAAACACTCACACAAAACATACATTTTCACATATACACTCTCACAGCCAATTTATTTCCACGTATCCACTCATATTAACGCAAACATTCTCTCATATTCTTACGTATATTCCTACATACCTACTGATAACACATACATTATCATACATACGCTTAGAGAGAGAGCGACACAGAGAGAGAATTTTGTATTCATTACCTAGCAAAAATTATATCAATAAACACCACCTTCACAGCAATAGATGGAGCCGCGGTGGCACAGTGGTTAGTGCACTGGCTTCCTGGCTCAGTGGTCCATGATTCGATCCCCAGTTGAGGTGGGATTTTTTTACACCACAAACGGCTCCTGGGTAGACCCAGCCCCAATTGGGTACCAGAGCAACTGTGGAAAGGTTAAGGCGGCCGGCGTGATGCTGACCACATCACCCCTAGTATGCCGATGGTCGAGAAAATACGGGCCTAACACATATTCCCAATATGCCTCATTGGGCGTGTCAACAGGATCCTTTACCTTTACCCCTACACAGCAATAGCCGGTCAAATCAAGCAAAATATGTTTAAACCCTCAGATATCATAATTTTCACTAATTCTAAATAAACATTTCAGACTTAAGAAAAATATCTCCAAACTAAAAATAAAGAAATAATACAGCTAGCTGACTCTGATGTCATATTTTGTTAGCAGGTTGTCAACTGAGTAACTCTTCAGTGGATACCAGGACATTCCAGGCAACGATAAAGCAGACAGACTATTAAAACTAGGAGTAAGCATTGTCCTAACAAACACTCCAGCCAACAAGCAGGCAACTAAACTTATACTCCATAGCAACCTCAAAGAGGAATGGCTAACCCGATGTGCAAAAGGGTCAACTGGACGTACCTTGTAACTGGACGTACCTTGTAACTGGACGTGCCTTGTAACTGGACGTACCTTGTACGAAGAAATGGCCCAGCTCAAGAAAAATGACAACATTAATAACCTGTGATGCGTGGCGGCAGAGCACACTCTTCCAACTAAGAACAGAACACACCAGACTCAACAATCACTAAAAGAAATTAAACTCCGCACATGAGCTTAACTGCCACAACTGTACCCATCCTTATGAAACATGTTCAGCATGTGCTACTGACTTGCCCAGGACTCTCCGCTACAAGAAAGAAAGGTATTGCCGGGCTCCACAACAATCATAAACACATTGTTCAGCACCACTCAAACGCCACAATCAATCAATCAATACCATTTAGCTCCCCAAGGAGCATAGGCCTTCAACAAACACATGCCAAGATCTCCTATGTTTTCCTCATCATTTTCACTTCTCTCTCTCCGTTCTCTTCCCCGTGAGTTTTTGGGTGCACCTCCGCCTCTCTTACCCTGGAGATTGCAGAACAAGGACTGCCTTGTAATGCTATCAACAGGTTTCCTCAATGTGTGTCCTATCCATCGCCAGCGTCTTCTTCTCAACTCTTGTTCCACTGGCACTTGTCTGGTTCTTGTCATCAATACCACATTTGTGATCTTGGTGTATAAAAGATGCCCTGAGGTTCTCAAACGACTGCTCCGTTTACTGAAGAATGCGTGGAAAACCCAACTCGTAAGCAAGGAATGGAGAAAGGCAAACGGAGTCTACATCCCGAAGGAACAAAATTCCACAGACATCAGTCAGTTCAGGCCAATCTCACTACTCAATGGGGAAGGGAAGATATTCTTCTCAGTAATGGCGAAAAGACTCACTACATACCTCCTGGCAAATGGGTACATTGACACTACCATTCAGAAAGGAGGTATCCCAGGTACACCAGGATGTCTAGAGCATGCCACAATGATCTGGGAAGCAATCCAAAAGGCAAAGTCTGACAGAACAAACCTCCATGTAATCTGGTTGGATCTAGCGAATGCTTATGGATCCGTTCCACACCAGATGTTGTGGCAGGCCCTAAAAATGTATCATGTTCCACAAGAGATTGCAGCAATGCTGAAGCTGTATTTCGCAGGGTTTTCTGTCAGATTTTCAACCAGAGAGTACACAACGAAGTGGATTGGCTTTGAAGTTGGAATTGCGATGGGATGTACCATCTCTCCGATACTATTCGTCATGGCTATGCAGGTAATCCTCAATGCGGCTGAAGGAATGGCTATAGGTCCAAAGCTCGGTGGAATGTGTCACATGCCACCGCTCAAAGCATTCATGGATGACACAACAATTCTGACATCAGATGAACATCAGGCCCGGAGGATGTTAGCACGCCTGGATGAACTAGTCAGCTGGTGCAGAATGAGCTTCAAACCCAAGAAGTCGAGAAGCCTATCAGTCAGGAAAGGGAAGATAGCAGAGGTCATATTCACGGTTTCCAGCCAAAGAATCCCTACTGTCATTGAGGAACCTGTTAAAAGTCTTGGCAGGGTGTACGATGCCTCTTTAAAAGACTCGAAGGCAGTGCAACAGACAATAGAAATGGCAGACAGAGGACTACAAATCATAGACCAAAGCAGACTCCTGGGAAAGTTCAAACTGTGGTGCCTCCATTTCATGTTGATACCGAAGTTGCTGTGGCCACTGCTTATATATGAAATAAGCACAAGTACAGTGGAAGCTATAGAGCAGAAGGTCAACAAGTTCATGCGAAAATGGCTACGGCTACCACCAGGTCTGTCAGATGTAGCACTGTACTGCAAAAAGTCAAAACTTCTGCTTCCCTTCAAGTCAGTTGTTGAAGAGTACAAAGTTGGAAAAGCAAGGCTTGCAATGATGCTACGCGAGTCAGCTGATGACGTGGTTAAGTCCATTCAGCCCACACTGAAAACGGGAAGGAAGTGGAGAGTGGAAGAAGCTGTTGATGCTGCTGAAGAGTCACTCAAACTGAGAGAGGTAATCGGATACACACAAACGAATAGACGGGGATTTGGGCATGGTGACATCCGCTGGTGGTCCAAGGCATCAAGCAGGGAACGCAGAGACATGGTAGTTCAGGAGATACGAGGAGCTGAGAATGATAAGAGGTTGCTAAAAGCAGTGCAGCAGGTCCAACAAGGCCAATGGACTACATGGGAAGGAGCCCTGCAGAGATCCTTGACATGGAATGATATATGGCATATGGCACCTCTTAGGCTCAGCTTCGTGGTTAGATCAATGTATGACCTGCTGCCGTCGGCCACCAACCTTGTGAAATGGGGAAAGTCGGATGATGAGCAGTGCCCCCTGTGCCAGGGGAGGCAGACACTTGAACACGTGCTCTCAGCGTGTAAGGTGGCATTAGGGCAAGGAGATGCACTTGGCGCCATAACAAAGTGCTAAATGAGCTTGCTGCGACAATAGATCAGGCAAGAATGAAAGCGAATAGCAAAGTCCGGCTAGACACCACAAACACATACTTTCTGAGGGCAGGAAAGTCAGCACACCCCAAACCGAGTAAACCTGGTAGCAGTTTACCATCTCTTCTTGACTGTGCAAACGACTGGGAGATGGCGGTAGACCTACCTGGACGGGGGGCATATCCAGAGAGTATCAGAAAATCGCGGAGACGGCCGGATATAGTGCTTCATTCTTCAGCAACGCTTCAGGTCATACTGATTGAACTGACCGTGCCATTTGAATCCAGATTAGACGAGCAACATTCATTCAAAGCGGCCAAGTATAGCGATCTAGCCGCGGATCTGAGACACGATGGATTCAGTGCAAGGGTCATGGCGGTGGAAGTGGGCGCAAGAGGGCTTGTGGCTGCATCAATGTATGATTTATTGAAACTGTTGGGGTTGAAGGGACAGTCTAGAACAAGGGCACTGAAGAGGCTTAGCGAAACTGCCGAAAAGGCATCAGGCTGGCTGTGGAACAACCGCAGTGGGCAATGGAGATCGTGACGGTAAACGCTGCGGTACAGAAAAAACACCAAATTTTTTCTGTCCACAGCGCTGAGTTTATATGGTGTACTAGTGAGGGGGCTGCGACTCTGGGGCAACAGGCGATGTATACTATAGGGAGTGTGTCAGGTACAGAATTTCAGTGGCGTGCGGCGCGCAGTGGCTAAGGTTCGTCGGCTGCGCGCTCGTGTCTCAGTGTGTGTCCTTAGTTGTGAAGGGCGACGGAACGAACTGAATAATTTGTCTTTTCTTTGTTACTTTCACAATTGCCCCCACGGCTGGCGTTGTGGATTAAAAGTTGCTACCGTAAGTGAAATGGGTTCATTTTCGATACAAGACAACAGGAAGCTGAGACGCTTGGGAGTCATGACCCAAGTGGGCCCGCCCCCTTAGAGTGTAAAGGAGTAATCGGGCCGAAACACTTGTCAGATGGGGGACTTCTTCTGATGATCAGATTGCTTCCTGTTGTATCGCTCTGTAAAGAGTTTCCTATCATCTCATCACTGGCACTTGTCTGGTTCTTGTCATCAATACCACATTGGTGATCTTGCCATCCCATTTCAATTCTTCTTGTCTACGCAGGCACCCATTTATGAAAGTCTGTAGCTGTTCGGTTGTTGTTGTGTTAGCTGTTGTCCATGTTTCACAGCCACGCAATAGAACAGACTTGACATTTGAGATGAAGGTTCTTATATATATATATATATATATATATATATATATATATATATATATATATATATATATATATATATATATATATATATATATATATATATATATATATATATATATATATATATATATATATATATATATATATATATTTTTTTTTTTTTTTTTTTTTTTGACTTGATTTTTCGGGATCTCCATATGTTTCCCAATGCAATGAAAGCTCCTCTTGCTGTTTGTAGTTTTGATATCATTTTCTGTCCCTCCAACTTTGTCTATATAGCTGCCAAGATACGGGTATGATTCTACATCTTGTAGTTGGTCTTTCTTCAAGTTCAACCTTGTTTTCATGTCCTGCATTTATTCTTATTATCATTTTCTTTTCCATCTGTAATTTCAGATCGACGTGCTGTGATTTCTCATACATTATTTTCATTTTGTCTTGGACAGAAGTGCCAGGCCGACATCGTAGTTATCACAGACCTGAATGTCTTTTATATTTGGACATGCGACCTAATATAACCGACCAGGCTGAACGGGACGCGCCTCGCCATAACGAGACATAATTTTTTTTTTTTTTAAGCCAGGTCGTCGGCTAATTCTAGATCATCATGCGGTTTAGTCAGATTCCACTGGATTCCAGTTCTGTTGTTTGTCGTCGATGTTTTCATTACCCATTCTATTGCTAGTAAGAAAATTAATCGAGACAAAAAGGCACCATTGTCGCACCCCTGTTCTAATCCCAAACGGTTCTGTAAGTTCTTTCATGAAGAACTCTGCATTTCATGTCTTCGTAAGTTAATTTATTACGATAACGATCTTCAGGGATAATCATTAATGCCTAGTCAGTTTCGAAAGTGATTCTCTGTCTAAACTGTCGTAGTCTTTTCATAATCCACACATCCAATGTTAGCAGTGAACTCCATTCAACATCTACAGAACAACGTGCAAAATCTTCAACTTTGCATTGGCTGCGAAAGAGCTCAGCAACAATAGTTAATCAACAGCAACAAGAAATTATGTTTACCAAATAAACTTTACATCTTCTGACATGACATATTACATCCAACCTGCTAGTAAAGATCAAAAGACATCGATCTGCCAGTAAATTTGCCTCACGTCGACACTGGAACGGCCTCTATTATCTTCCAGAATTTATCCTTTGATCATGTGGTATCTAAGTCAACAAACAGTTCAGAAATCGAAGACGTGTGACAACATGGAAGCTACTAAACATACACCATGGCAAAACTATCTACCCAGACCGAGTAATAGCAATAATTATTTGCAACATTTGGGATCGGTAAGGGTTGGGGAAGAGAAGGAATGTTCGTTGTTAAATATTTTCCAGCACGGTGTTGTTATTCTAATTCTGAGATATGTAGCGTTAACACGAACGATACTTCGTGAGTTTTCTAGTAATCGATGTAAAATGCAAACGATCCAATACACAGACTCGGTATCAAGTGGGAAAAGGCTACAGATCTATTGTAAAGATATGTACTGTAATCAAAATCGAAGACGCTGAGGTACCCGATTATAGATGGAAGTTATTTGGATTTATTATTAGTTGGTTAAAGCGAAATTTTTTTTTTAACTTAATGATGAGAAATACCCCGTACTCCGTTCAACCTCTGATGGGTTATAACTAGGATATATACGGATTTCAATTCCAAATAATATGAACAATTGCTGGAATGTGAAAAAGGCATCGCAACTCCTCTCAAGCCATTTCAATTAGGCCAAATCAAAATTACTAAATTTGTGTGCATGCCAAGGCAGAAAATAAATTTAAACAGAAACAAACAAATTTTAAAAAATAAATAAGCATTTTAACAAAAACAAAAAAGACAAAACAAAACAATAAAAGAAATAAACAAAATAAACAAAAGAAACCATACCAAAAAAATGAAAACAAAAAATACCAAGCACAAATAAGAAACAGGTTGTAGGGTGTAAAGACCTGGCGTGTTAAGTTTGATATATAACTGACCCTTATGTGTCATTTGTTTTATAACAACATTACCAGGATTTTACCCTCCCTGTCATATAACCAACAATCATTATATATTAACATTTGTTCTTGTTAAATACTGTTTGAGTAAGTAAAGCGACACGCGAGCATCATTGGTGTCACTAAGTAATAAAGGATCCAGGAGTGTTAACTTTTTATCTTCCCTGACCTTCTATGAGGACTAAGAATTTTGCTCGTTTTGATGAACCCCCAACTGATTTATCAGTAAAATATTGCTTCAATAGCTCTGTTATTTAAAATGAATGTGACGGTATTGCATCCCCTCCTTTGCAGTAGTGGTCCAACAGTGGCCAAAACTCAAAAGTATATAATATGGGTTTCACAGATATCTACCTTCGCACAAGATTACTCTTTGCAGAGATGTGGATAGAAGGGTGATGACACTTCCATTGCAAAGGGAGTCTTCACAAGATATTCAGAATAAGCGAGAAAATACTGCTTTGGCTGAGTATGTTAACTCTGTAATTCTGCCGACGCTTTTGTCAAGGATTTAAGCACTTATTACCTTCAGCTCGTTTAAGCCCCCCACCGCTGATTTACTCAGTGGAATTCTGTTATTCTAGTATAGCTCTGTTTAGAGTGTGTGTAGTAATTTGACTGAGACAAACATGCAGTAACTTTAAAATGATTAAATCGAAGTTAAATTTGTAACATTACACATAACATTTTAATAATCAGTTTAATTTTTAACAGTTGGAAAATACTTCGAATAGTTATGGATCAAGAAAAGTTATCATCACAGTCTTTAGGGAATGTGAGATGTTACAAGAAGTTCAAGTGGCAGCATATATTTTAACTTAGCTGCCAATGATGGTTCTGATCCTTCTTATGGGTTGGTTCTTTTCACTCTGCTCACG
Organism: Oreohelix idahoensis; assembly: GCA_024509875.1. Taxonomy (NCBI): domain Eukaryota; kingdom Metazoa; phylum Mollusca; class Gastropoda; order Stylommatophora; family Oreohelicidae; genus Oreohelix; species Oreohelix idahoensis. Next base: position 399,010 of record JAMPIV010018844.1, on the reverse strand, counting down.
CTCGTCCCTGATCAAGGTTGTCGGGGGTAGCTCGTTTCCCAGAAATGTCAAGGAGAGTCTACCACGTGGGTCCTTCATCTTAGGCCACGGTTCCCTTCTTGTTCCAGAGATAATACTTTCTGCTGGTACCACAAATATGCCAATCCTGACTCACATACTTTTTGCGCTCTGATGAATAAAAGAGACTTGAATCGGCCTCTTACACGCGTCTGTGGTGTCGTTAATTTAATAAGTTCTATCTCTGACTTCGTGTGTGGTTCTTCGGTTTCCTCAATCCCAATTTCCTTATTTAAAATGTTAGAGATTTCCTGGGCTATATTGTATGTCCTGATAAATACTCCAATAAAAGGTGTCCGGTATTTTAAGAAGGAATTCTGAATTATAATTCTTCACTGTAGCAGTCTGGTGTCTTGGCGAGCGATTTCTCAAGTGAAATAGCTTGAGAAAATGATCAGATTATATTCCCTGCCTTCCCACGCCTTCGTTTGTTTATGAGCTTTCAAAAAACTCCAATCATATTCAAACAGGTGGGTTATGGGGGTAATTTCAAAATATTACGACATCGGATAATTTTGAACGTAAGGCAGAGGTCAACTCTCCCACATATGGTAATAAGAAGTCCAATGTTCTTGTATACAAACTTACAGACAGATCGGGAAACTCATACAACAGCGTGTTCAAAATGTAACCCTCATTACTTTATCAGAAAGTACTATTGTCATAACAAGTAGGACAGGAAAAGCTTATGTCATAAGTCTCCGCCGGTACACGAGATCTTGTGCTAATCTTAGCCAAGCCTTGCCACTCTCTTGTGACTGCGAGTAATTATCTCAGCAAATCTGGGTAGCGTCAAGCAAATGTGATTATTATCACCTACAGGGAGTGTCAAGCGATTCGACAATACTCAAATATCTGCTACTTAGCAGAAAAATAACGAAGAAAGAAAGAAAGAAAAGGGTGACAATTAAGAGCAAATAATAAAAATCAGTATCCTAAAAGTACCGATACTGCCGGTGAGAAACAACGATCGATAGGGGTCGCCCCGTTTTGTCACAATGACTGAGACATATGGGTGCAGTTCACTCAAAATGACTAAGTCAACTATAAATTTGTGCATATACAGATAACAAATTTAATAATAAATTATATTTAACAATGTAAAATAAATAAGGGTGTGTTGCTATAGGACTATTCCTTCATCACTGGTGATGATATGGATATGGCTTTGAAAACTTTCTTAAAGAGTTCACTTGGCAGCTCTGAATGGGTATTTAACTGCCAGTAAGATGTCGGTTGGTTTCTCCTAGAGCCGAGGCTTGGTCTTTGCAGGTTGTAGACTGGTTCTTCTCTTCACTGGTCTAGTCTGGTGGCCGCAACACGTCCCTCGAGGGGTAATGTTGAAGTCTGTTTGACAGTAGAAGTAAAGTTGGATTGCACGGAGACTGGAGATGTATAAGGTTGCTCAGTGTAAATGTACTGATGTAACGTACTGATTTTCTGTGTTATGGATGGTAGTACGTTGAGCGTGTCGTGTTGTCCTGGGCAGTACCAAGTAGTAGCAAGGAATCTAGGTCACTAGCGTGAGGTGTCGCCAGGGTTTAGTAGACACATACATAATGTCAGTATTCCTGCAGATTCAGACGTGTAATACTTGTATGACAATGTGGTTGATGGCGTAAGTGTGTAGATAACAGTGCTGATAACACGAAGGCCGTATAGGCTCTTGGACGTCTTCACATTAACTCACACAACCACAAGTAGAAGTCAGTGAAGTAGGGAATGCTGTTGACGTGTACAATATTTATTTGTGACGTACGATAATTCGATAATGATGAACGAAACAGTCAATAGTATACAATCGGGTATATAATATGTGCAGTTACAAAGGTCAGCTTCAGACATCACATCCCTAGACATGTAACAATGTCTTTATCAGTGTTTACAGTTTATGCAATAGCTCTAACCCCTGACTGAGCCCCGTCAGGTAAGCCCTAGCAAATATATTGCGTAGTACGGGCGATATCATCTATATAAACAAAGTCAATGCCATTGTCCTACAATTAGCAAAAAGACTTCAGACTGGCCTCACATGCCAGATACTTCATTCTGGTGAAGAATAGATATGGTGACAACGAAATCAGGCCGCAGGTCACGGGCCTCGATAAACAGGTCACTCTCAGTTTACACAGGCTCTTGAGATTAAATATACATTTTCTGCCAAATCATACTCCGCCTGCATAGCGGATCCATAAAGATGATTCCTAGGCTTATGTGAGTAACAGGTCAACTAGACCTAGTCTTGTAGATATGAAGTCATACTGGAGTGCAGTATAATAACTTCTTGTGAGCTTTGCTCACTATGCCGCCATCAGCGAAAAACGTACCTGTAAGATCTAAACGAGACGAAAAGATCGAATAGCGTTTTCAGTTAACTTTTTAAAGAATCCTGACCCTCTTAAGTAACACAATACAGCCAATACTGGCATAAAGAAAACACTCAGGGACGGAAGAATGCCAAACGGCCATTCCCAGAATTTCCACTCCCTATCGAAAACTTGACAGAGAGGAATCTACGGATCGGGACATCCGTTCTAAGCCACAGGTACGCACTCTCTGAATATCGGTCTCCCGGCTTTTGCCGCTAAGACCCCGCGCATGCCCAAAGAGCATGGACCAGATCGAGGCAAGCCCAGACCAGGTGTTTCCGACCAAACGGGTGACAAAGATACACCGTATGATCCTATAAATAGAATCAAGACGTGTCAACTCTAAGACATGCCTAAGACAGCACAACATAAGACAGGAGAAGATAATCACCAGTCAAACTTGTCACCGAAAGATAATAAACGTTTATCTCTCTTTGATTACATTAAACCAAACATTCATTAGGTTGGTGTTTTTTTTCACCGTCGAAAATGACGGTAACAGGTAATTACGAATATAGTCCAGCGTCTGTTAAGGCCCGACTGATTTTGGTGTCTAGTTTTAACTGAAGACCACGTATACCACACTTGTTTCGCATACTAGTACCACCAATTGGTACCACCGACTAGTATCATGAAATGAGAGAGAAATAAATACCCTCCTGAGTATTGTGTTTCCTAACAGAAAAATCAGGTGTCCCCCCTCCCCTTTCATTCAACCATCCCATCTGTCAAACGTAGCAGTAGCATAGGTTTGGGAATGTTTTCTCGCATGTGTTTAAAATGTTAGAATGGTGAGCACCACAAGGAAGATCGTAGACAACAAGCCATAGTTTTTAGTTGGCTCTTGTGTTCACAGGAGATGTACGGTTGCCTAGTTCCTTGGAGCCTCAAATGTCATCTTTGTAGAGAGAATTGCTGCTTGAAACAATTTAGATATAGTTTTGATGATGTGTGTTTTTCCATTCCCACGAAGTGGGCACCCACGCAGTGGGCTCAAGACGTATTTTCAAGCACAGAGACAGTAAACTGTTAGTTTAGTAGTGTGTAGCAAGAATATTTGGTAGAAATAGTCAAACCCTGGCGGTTTAGGCCAGTCTTCGTCATACGAGATAAACCAACCAGCTCACACAGAAATAGTCCAGGAATTTTATCGTCAGAAAAAATAAAAGAAATCAGTAACTAGAAGTGTTCAACGTTCTAGACTCAAATGAAAAAAAAAAAACAGTTTGGGCAGAAAAATTAATGACAAAGAAGAAAAAAATAGAAACAGGGACAGTTAACCGGAACCCATGGTACGAGGAATGAGAGGGCGACTTTGTAAATAATCAACACAATTGAAATAACTGAATGAAAAGTTTGATTACTGCAGGGACAAGGCAAGATAGATTGAATCCCCTTCCACTTCATGTATCATTTCATTCCTGAAAACATCATGTAAATAAACTTGACTACTTTTGTTTAGTTCGCCGCTGTTCTAGTGAAGTCCATTACCATCGAGTTCATCATCCTGCATCAGTTCTTTGTGTAAAATGTATGTACTCGTACGTGAAACATCATCATGTGCAACCACCTACTGTTAGGATAGTGATCGGACTTACCACTAAACAACAACAGCAAACAACACACACCAGCACACACGGAAATCAGTGATAAGACAACTGACTGTGAACATCATCTCAAGGTTGTTTACATATTAATCGGGCGCTCCCATTCACTGTCTTGTCGGAAATGTTATGCATTCATAAACAACTTTTCACTCTACAGATCCAGGAGTCAATATCCGTTCAAACGCAAGTGAGATATTACAGTAATCAGTAAAGATGGTCGATGAAGCTCAGACATGACAAGAATTGAAGGAAGCAATTGTAAACAATATATGGCGCCATGATTTAGTACGCAAAATGTGAGGTAGATCAATAATGTCGGCGAGAAACGTAAACGCGAGGAAAAGAGAATGGATAATTCTGTCACACTTCACCAAGAAATAGTGTGAACAACACTTCACAGAAAGTTAGTTTTAAAACCGGCCTCACAGAAAATTAGTGTAAACAGCACAAAGTACCGGCTTCACAGTGAACTAGTGTCAACAATACTGTACATCAGTTTTACAGAGAATTAGTCTAAATAGCACTAAGTCCGGGCTTAACAAGGAATCAGGAAGGAAATGGTATGGATACCTCGTCGGAATACATCCACCTCAGCTAACTGCGATAGCTTTGAACAAAAGAATATCAAACTAAATAACACGGCTAAACTCACAGTCAAGATGAAAATGAGATCTTACAGATAAAGAATACAGCGCGAAAAAAACACAAAACCTAACACAAAAACGAAAAATGCATCTTCTCACAACGCTTAACAATAACAATAAGTATGTATAACATAAATAAACATCTAATAAAATCTAGTACACACACGCACATAATCAAATAAACATGTAAATACATTCGAGGAAAATGTAATTTTCCGTGCCTCTCCCACTAATCTAGACATGTGTGGATGCTGATTTCATATACGAGATTACATAACCCCAGACCGAAGGGTCTTTTATGTTTGGACATGCGCCCTAATATAACCGACTAGGTTGAACGGGACGCGCCTCGCCAAAACTTTATTTAAAACAAACACAAAATGTAACAGACTAGCAAAGCCGACAGCCTAACTAAGTATACCATTGGCGGCTCTCAGATTGATAGAATGTTATATGTAAAGATATATATATATATATATATATATATATATATATATATATATATATATATATATATATCATATCATATGGTTATGTTATATGTGAAGACACAACCACCAATAATGTAAGATCTTCAATATTCTATGTACATGTACTCTGCTTTTATCGCCATTGATTACTACGCGTTTGTGTACAAGTTACATTCTTCTAATTGTGATGTCAATGATTTATTTTAGATAATGCCACCTGTAGTTATTTTATGACATATTTTCTGGATAATGACAAGTCAGGTATCTCTATTTTGTTTTTATTTGAGAGATCTTACAGAAGAAGAGATTTTACAAAGTCTGTTGTCTCCCTTGTTCTTATTTGAGATTTTACAGAAGAAGAAATGTAACAATGTCTATTCCCTCCCTTGTTTTATTTCCGCAATAAACATTTCAGTGTGAATATATTCTTGCAATATTTTATTTTAAATCAGTACCCGGTAGTTGTGACAGCTTTTCCTCGTTTACAGTATCATCATCTTTACTCTTCCGCCCCCCATGGAGTATCAGCCTTCAAGAAACGCTTTCCAACTCTTCCTGTCCTAATCCTTTCGCTCAAGATCGTTCCTTATATTTTTATCCCTTTTATTTCAATTCTTTTTTCTGTGTTTGTTACCGTCTTTTTCTTCCTCTCTCTTGCTCTAATACTATCAATAGTATTTCTCGGTGTTTGCAACCGTCTTATTTTGACTTTGTCTACCATCGATACCTGTCTTGTTGTGACTGTGTCTACCATCGATACCTGTCTTATTTTGACTGTGTCTACCATCGATACCTGTCTTGTTTTTGTAATCAATGCCACATTGGTGATCTCGTCCAATTATTCCAACCCTTTTATTCTACACAAGCACTTATTCGTGAAAGTCTGTAGCTTCTTGGGTGTTGTTTTTGTTATTGTCCATGTTTCACAGCCATTCAATAGGACTGATTCTCATTTGAGCTGAAGATTCTAATTTTTATATCGACCTTCATTTCTTTTGACTTCCATATAGACAAACACAGAGAGCTTCTCTTGCCTACTCGCTATCCCTCTGACTCTCTGCCTATATTGCTGCCTAGATATATGTATGATTCTGTATCTCCTCCTCCTGACTCCGTGTGGCTCCTAACGGTAGAGCATAGAGCCAACACATTAGTAGGTTTTAGAGCGCATGCGCTAGCTCATTCGCTTCTTAGGGAGTCTTCTTCTTCTTCCGTCCTTAGCCAAAGACCGACCAAGCAGTCTGTGGCCATTACGCCTTGCGGCGTCTTAGGGCAACAAGAAATTATCCGTTGTTCCGTTACGCCTAAAGGCGTTTATTGGTACAACAGAATATTAATTGTTGTTTCCGTAATCAATGTGACAAGCAAGCGGTTGATCAATCCGCTGTTCTTAGGGAGTAGGGAGTCAATATTTCAAGCATAATTCTCTAAGAATACTTCACCAAGCACATGCATGTCGTCTACAGTTGTGGTTTCTATAGCAACTGTTTTGCATGACAGGTTGCCAGCCAATCAAAACCTCATATTGGTATTTTTTTGTATTTTTTTTAGCGTATTAAAATAACAACCATTGTCATCCGAATGAGTCTATCATATACGCTATAAATAGTAGGGTATTTCTGGAAGGGCAGCCTTGTTATCATTCACTTTATTTATTCTCATTATCTTTGTCTTGTTTCTGCATATACTGTCTGTCACAGCGATTTGTTCGCCAAAATATCAGGTTGGTCACGCTGAGAGTGACAACATTGATATAATGTAAAAACCCGTTTGGTCAGCTGACCAGAAGGGAAGTGGACTAAAATTCTGGCGCAAAAAGCAGTCTAGTTCTGGCCAGCGTCCGGTGCAGGTCGCCTTTATGTTCCCTGTGAGCATTTTTGCTGGGATATGTTTGCCATTATTGTTCAGATTGAGTGCTTGCCTTTTCTTCATGCGGTTTGGATTAAGTTGCATAATTCTAGAGTGATAATGTATTATCTAGTGGCATTTCCTTAGGCCGGTGATGTTGAGTCATTTGTGATTTAGTTTTGCCTGATAGTTATATTGGCATTTCTGTTGCATTGTATTTCATATGTATTGCTAGCTGTGTGTGGCTTCCGTGTGTGCAGTGATTAATAAACGGGAACTTACCTGTTAAAGGAGTTATGTTTAATTATTGTCAGCTATTGTATGCTGATACCAACGGGCTGATCACCCGTTTGCCAGTCACTTCGATTACGGAAACAACAGCAAATGGATTGATTTGCCGTTGCCCTAAAGACGCCAATAGGCGTGATGGGAAACAATGGCAAAGAAAACCTATCTGCTGTTGCCCTAAGACGCCACTAGGCGTAATGGCCACTGACTGCTTTGACGGTCGGTGGCTAAGGACGGAAGAAGAAGAAGAAGATTGTATGCTGCGGTCGTATCCTTAGATGATGAGCCAAAGAGTAGATAATGATCAGGTGTTAAAATCCACAGTATAAGTAGTTTCCTGACACTGTCACGGATTGCCTCCCCTGCTTTGCAGTAGTAGTCCAACAGTGGCCAAAACTCTTACTTACTTAGTCGTTCCCTTTATACCGTGAGGTGTAGAGGTTTGGAAGAGAGAGCGCCAGACTATCCCATCGGCTGTCTTCCTCCTGGCCCGGCTCCACTCTAGTCCTCGATCCTTCAAGGATTGTCCAATGTTGCCCTCCCAGCGGACCCCGGGCTGCCCTCGGGGTCCGGATCCCCGGCTCCCTGTCTCCCATGCTTGTCGTGGTATCCGATCTTTTCCCATTCTGCAGACATGGCCAAACCATCTTAATTGGGACCGTTCTACCTGGGTCTGCAGGGGGTAGGATTTAAGGCCTTGACGTATCGTCTGGTGGCCAAAACTCACGAGCATCTAATATGGGCCTTCAAAGGTGTCTACCTTCGCACAAGATTACTCTTGCAGATTTGTAAATAGACGAATAATGACGCTTCTATCTCAAGGGAGTTTTCATAAGATATTTCCGAAGTCAAGAACAATGCTGCTTTGGCAGGGCAGTTGTTAACTTTATATCGGTCCGCCGCCTTTTTATGAAGAATTAAGCAATTATTAATTTTATCTCGTCAAGCTTCCATCCTGATTTACTCAGTGGAATTCTTCTTATTATGGTATAGCTCTGTTTAGTGTGTATTTAGTAAATTGACTAAGACAAACATGCAGTACATTTAAAATGATTAAATCGAAGTTAAATTAGTATAATTACAAATAACAAATTTAATAATCATTTAATTTTAACAAGGGTTTAAAAGAATGAATAAATTATTTTTTTTTCAGAAAGGAATCATAACTGTTGTGATGGGATAAAAGTTTCTTAACAGGGTTTCACGTGGCAGCTTATATGTTTCACTTATCTGCCACTGTAGGTTCTGCTCCCGCTGATGGGTTGGTTCTCGGTAGACTGATTACTGATAACGCTCGTCGCTGGTCAAGGATGTAGGTCGTAGCACGTTCCCAGAAGTGTCAGGGAGTGTCCACAAAGTTGGTCCCTCATTTTAAAACTCAGGCCTTTGTTACCTTCTTGTTCCAGAGATAGCACCCTCAGTTGGTACCACCACCAACAACTATGTCTAAAGAATAGAAACGAAATGCCCTCCTGAGTATTGCGCTTCCTGGCACATACTTATGTGTCCCCTTTCTTATATTTCCCCATCCCATCTACTCAGACGTTACCTTCGATGAGTATTAAACTTAATCCCTCGAGAGAAAACTTTATTTAAATTTAAATTGGATAGCTTTATATTGATTTTACATTTAAATGAAAAGGTTAATAGTACAGAAAGAATATGTTTACATTTACATCTCCACTGATTGAAAAGTGTTCACAATATAAATTGATTATGTTTTCATTTATATCTACACTTGTTGAAAAGTTTGAAACTTTCATTAATTTTAAAGTGAATATGTTTACATAGACAATTACACTGGTTTGAAAATGTACATATTGTACTTAGAATGAACATCATTTCTTTCATCTTTCCCTCCCTGATCCTTATGGAACTTGTCTTTAATAAACTAGTGATAAAGCAGTCACAAGCTCTTGCAGTGGTAGTTCATGAAATCATCATTCTATATGCTGAGGTTGCCAGCCTCAAAAGACTTGGACGTCCACTAGCGATTTTCACATATTAATATTCACATGGCAATATATACATATTAGTTCACATGTTAGTAATGAAAAATGTAGAATGTAAAATGACAACTTACACCAATCCTGGCTCACAGACGTTTTGCTCAGATGAATAAAGGCACTTGAATCGGCCTCTTACACGTGTAAGTTATTTTAATAATAGATTCCCTCTTTGACTCTGTGTGTCTGTTTTTCAGAATTCCTGTTTCCTTATTAAGGTGGTTTCCTGGGCTCTTTAAGTCCGTTATGATTTCCACAAAGTCCGGCTTGATAAATGGAATTCGGAATTCTAACTTCTGGCAAGGTCTGGTTGTGTCGTCTTTGGCAAGCGATTTCTCACAGTGAACTAGACTTGCAAAAATTGTCAGATTATATTCACTGTCTTCCCCCGCATTTGCTTGTTACGAGGCTAACGAGAACGCCAATCGTTGTCAAACATACGTGTCCCGTGGGAAAATTCACAAATTATTTCCGACATGGAAAAATGTTGCGCGTGTTGCAAAAGTCACACCTCCCATATATGGTAATAAGACATGCGATTGCCTGGCAGGTAAAATCACCAACACATTTGTAAACTCATACAACAATGTGTATCAGATGTAATGACTTATTATTTTCAGATAAAGTAATGTCTACGTGAAAGTCGGACAGGAAACGATTATGCCATTCGTGTCTGTCTAAAATGTGTTGCACAGAAGAGTAATCTTGTTATATGTCGCTTGAGCACACAACTCTACGCGAAAACTAAGCAGACCAATTTTGGTTTTACCTGCGATAATCTCAGCAAAGCTGTGCCGCCCCCAGCAAATTGATGTATTATCACCAACTAGGAGTGTCAAATGTTTTGACAATGTCAAATATCTGCTACATAACAAAGAAAGAAAACAGTGCTGACCATGGAAAAGAATGTAAATAATCAGTACAACAAATGTAACTGATTACTGATGTAGTGAAAGAGAGATAAAGAAGGGGTCGCCGCAAATCCATCTAGTCACATATACAAACACGGTTGCCATGACCTTGATCAAGTATTTTAATGCTTTGATGTTTTAAATATAGAGCATATTCTATTACCTGATTATCTCTCCACATGTAAGCCTACCTTAACGTTGGTTGGAGAGCTTGAGTTCTCCAATGATCCCTGGAGCTATGCCGGTGGGAGTTTTACTCCTGGCAGGGTCACCCAAGCCGGACTGGTCCTTGCTGAGGGGCTAGACTAAAGGGCTGTGGAGTTGGTGGAACCCTATAGGTGTAGATGCAGAACCCACCGGCGAGTGGTACATGCTCTGGTCTGTACCAATTCACCTCCACCTCATGGGTTAAATGCTTTCTTGCCTCATTCTTCACTGTTTTTCTTCTATCCAATAATCCCCATGGATGACGAAGAGATGCAAGCCAGCGGACATTGCACCTTTGTCCCTCTGTGACGGCCTCCTAGGTGACGGGGAATGCCAGATATACCATCACTGCAGATGGGTTGGCAAAGCTGACTGAAGAATGATGAATTATCTGACCCAGATGTATATGTTATGCTTCAGGCAGGACGTGACCATCCTGGGATACTGATACACTGGACTGCCTCCCTTCGGGGATACTGGAAAATGAATCCATATCTCCATCTCTGAAATCATATATATGCCTCAAAGACAACAGACTTTATATGAGCTCGGCTGTCGCCTCGGAAGACAGACAGAAAGCATGGACAGAAAGAAATGCCTCATATATCAAATCTCTCAGGAATTAAAAGAAAGAAAACCCCTGAACACATCATTACAAGCACCGAACCGCTAACAAAGAATGCACAGAAAGCAGAAGCCTTCAATAAGCACTTTGCCAACGTAAACATAAAACAACCACGCAAGAGACTTGACAGTGCTATCAGATCACTCACCAAAATGATGGAGAAACAACCAACAGCTATTTGTGAGGTCTTTGGAAAGAACTTTACTGTATCAGAACTCAAGATGGCCCTAAAAAAATGCAAGAAAGGAAAAGCTGCTGGACCTGATCGGCTCACTAACGAGATGATCTCAGATCTCTCAAATTATGAAATCTCCACCATCCTTGACCTCATTAACAAGACCTGGTGAAAAGGCAAGTTACCAACAGACTGGAGAAAAGCCAATATCATCTCAGTCCTAAAGAAGGACAAGCCATCTAATGAAGTAACAATCTATCGACTGATTTCCATGACATCAAACTTAAGCAAGATGGCTGAAAGGATGATAAATGAAAGGCTATATTGGTGGCTAGAACGTACTAAGAGCTTAAATACCAACCAATCAGGTTTTAGAAGAAACAAACAGACAATGGATCAGCTGACACGATTCACCCAAGAGATCGCTGATGCCTTCCAAGACCCAAAAAATGTGTTAGCAACATTTATTGACCTTAGACAAGCCTATGATCGAGTCTGGAGGATATGTCTCCTCTTTAAAATGCGAAGAATTGGAATATCAAGGCGAAAGTACAACTGGATAAAAGATTTTTTCCACAACAGAACAATCCGAACAACATTCAGCGGATCTACATCAAAACAAAGAACCCTGGAAGACGGACTGCCATGGGGATCAGCATTCAGTTGTACACTATTTCTTATATATAAAGAAAGAATCGGGTATATTTCTACCTCGGGAATTTTGTAACAGGTGACTAATATAAGTTTGTGCATGGGACTGGCAGGATCATTATGTTAAACTAGTTGTTACAGAAAGAACCGTTGAAATAAAATCTGCTTTCATGTAAGCTTCCTCCAGAGGGTCATCTACAGAGGTAAATCCATGCTCCAGAAACGACAAAGGATAATATGATAATAATAATGATGTCACGGACAATAAACAAACACTTGGGAAAGAAATCAGAAGAAAAACAGACCTTGTTGTGTACGGAGATTGCAACATATTCATTCGATGGGCAAAAATTCATAGGAGCAAGTCTTCAGGGACACAGACGTTAGCTGTCCGCGTATCAACAAGATAAGGAGCATGCAATAAAAAGTTCTTGGGGCGCTTCATGAGAAAATAAAAATGAGACTACCAGACAACATCGGATAAACTCAACGAAATAAAAAAAAAAGTGATCGATAAAGTAGTGCTTTGATAATCTTGACACCTGCTTTAAGAAGGAAACAAAGACATGGATACATCAAAACACCGCTGGTTTTTAGTTGTCGATGTCTCACTTCATGGTGGCTTTGCCTTTTTCTTTTCTTATTGTAATCTTTTAAATTTAATTTCCCGCCCCCCTGTCTCATCATATGTTTGCAAAATCCACAATTGTTGCTTTCATTTTTATTTTTATTTTTTTTACTATGACATTGGTAACTGCATGCAGAATAACTTATCAAACTCCATAATTCTCATCGTTTGTACGTCGGTCACATCCAAGGAATGCAACTACGGTTGAAAGTTAGACATTAATTGTGCTGTTTCCCTTATATGTACTCTCCCGAAAATAGTAACACTCAACGAAGAAAAGTCGGTGTAGAACCCAGTTTCATTCCGGAAACGGATTTAACTAATCATTTTGTTAAAATTAACCTTAAAATGTAAGTTTTTGATTGTTTCTTCAAGACAAAATTTTAATTTAAAGTATTGCAGACTTATTATTATGGATCAAAATGATAAGATGGCTGCAAAACGAGCTGCAGATGCTAAGAGGAACAGACGATGGCGTCAATCACAACGAGCAAGAGAGACTCTAGAAGAAGCAGCACAAAGACAAGCACAGCGTCAGTCACAACGAGCAAATCAGCCTGCAGAAGAGCATGAATCTCAACGCGCTGCAAAAGCTTTTCGCATTCGTCAGTTGAAAGCATCACAACGAGCAAATGAGACTTCTTTTGATCACGTAGGAGTTTTCCTTCCTGTACCTCGGACACGGCCAGCTCTATGTCGCCGTCACCCGAGGAACAAATCATGAAAACTTGAAAGTTTTTGTTTAAAAAACACTTTTTATTAGAGAACATTCTTTGAAACAAATCCACGCACTTTCACAAAAAATGTTATCATCAAATAACGTTTATATGGAATTAAAAAATATTTTAAAATATATCGCAGTTTTTTATTTACTTCTGTCATTATTGACGGGTTATTGCTAGTTCATAATAATTTGCTTCGTATGAAACGCGTTCAAAACGCACAACAATGCTGCGGTGCCGTGCGTCCGTGTGGAGAAATACTTTTGCCTGGCTCGTGACATTTCACAAGAGTGCAAAAGTGAATGATGTTGGACTGATTTTTATTTTTTTTAAACTAACAATTGAACGAAAGTGGAACGTTGACCGGTCATCTTGCCACAGAAATGTCAGCGTATTTTACAACAAATCTCGTGATAGCATTTTTTTTTCTTTTTTGGTGTATGCCTTTTTTAAAATGTCTTCCTCTACTTTTCTTCTCCTTCTAGGTTTGCATCTTCCTCTATTTCTCCCACCCCCGGGATGTTCTACAAAAAGATTTGCCCTAAGATGCTTGCAGATAAGATCCTAAATGTATGACGTATATAGTTCTATCGTCCTTCCTGCAACACTAGTTCTACTTGTACAGGGTTTCTTAACCTTTCTTGTGCCATAGACACCGTTGTCCGGTGACGGACCATTTTGATTGTCTGGTGACGGTTACTGGCCATTTTGATTGTTTTGTGAATGGTACGGACCATTTTGATTGTCTGGTGACGGTTACGGACCAATTTGATTGTCTGGTGACGGTTACGGACCAATTTGATTGTCTGGTGACGGTTACGGACCAATTTGATTGTCTGGTGACGGTTACGGACCAATTTGATTGTCTGGTGACGGTTACGGACCAATTTGATTGTCTGGTGACGGTTACGGACCAATTTGATTGTCTGGTGACGGTTACGGACCATTTTGATTGTCTGGTGGACGGTTACGGCCCAATTTGATTGTCTGGTGACGGTTACGGACCAATTTGATTGTCTGGTGACGGTTACGGACCAATTTGATTGTCTGGTGACGGTTACGGACCATTTTGATTGTCTGGTGATGGTTACGGACCAATTTGATTGTCTGGTGACGGTTACGGACCAATTTGATTGTCTGGTGACGGTTACGGACCAATTTGATTGTCTGGTGACGGTTACGGACCAATTTGATTGTCTGGTGACGGTTACGGACCATTTTGATTGTCTGGTGACGGTTACGGACCATTCTGATTGTCTGGTGACGGTTACGGACTGGTTCTTTAAAAAGAAGGCACATAGACGCACAATGAAAATGACTGTATACAAACAATACAATGTATTACAAAAAAGAATCGTGAACCTTACATACAAACGTAACAAAATTATAACACAAATCCGTGAAAAGAATGTATTTCTTTAAATGTAAAAATTAATGATAATATTTAGAGTAAAACTTTTTGCGAACATAACATTCAAATTTTGAGGTTACTAACACGGACCCCATGGAATCTATTCATGGACCACCGGTTAAGAAACCCTGCACTACTATATATCTGGGGTTTTTTTTCCTTGCTTTAACAGGTGATCATTTCTTTACAGTCTAGTGCTTTCATTGCAATCTAGTACTTTTATAGAATCTAGTGCTTTCCTTACAATCTAATCCAATACCATAATTCCCGCCGCAAGTACGTCGGTCGGTCGGTCACATCATGCACACCGTAATTTGCGCACTTTTCAATTTTCGAGAGAGTACATTGACTTTCTAAGGGGGTGCAACTGTGGTTGAAAGTTAGACAATAATTGTATTGTTTTATTTATATGTACTCTCCCGAAAATAGCAAAGTGAGCAAATGACGGTGTGCATGAATAGTTTGATTATGGAAAGAAGCCAATAACACAATTGATAAACAGTACATGAACTGGAGACAGGAAGGTGCGGAGATGCAGATTAAATCAATAGACAATCAAGATACTCTTCTGTCCAGTTTCATTCGGGAAACGGATTTAACTCATCATTTTCTTAAAAATAACCTTAAAATGTAAGTTTTTGATTGTTTCTTCAAGACAAAATTGTATTTTAAAGTATTGCAGACTTATTATTATGGATCAAAATGATCCATAATAATGCACGACATTCGACCATTTGTTGTAAAGGTGCTCATATTAGGCGGTGACTTTCGTCAAACTTCAAACGTTGTTCTCAGAGGCAGTAAGTCGACCATGGCTTGTCAGGGGCAGTAAGTCGACCAGGGCAAGATTTTAAAAGATGCACGAACAATTACGAGACATGTTGTCATAAAAGAAATGTTAGTTATTTAGTCAATTTACGGTCCATTAGATCATTATCACTGCTCCACATGTCATTTAGGAAGGTTACTCCATGTCTTCATATTTAATACATCCATATAATTTTCACTACAAATATATAATGATGGTTGCCTGTAATGAAATGACCACAGCAGTGATAGTACCGCACTTTTATTACAAACTAGTATTTTTATTAATAGTCTAGTAATTTATAACAATCTAATACTTTCATTACAATCCAGCACCTTCATAAAAATCTAGCCCTTTCATTGGAAATTATCACTTTTATAAAAAAAAATGTATTAATTTTATTACAATCTAGTACTTTTAAAACAATTTAGTATTTTCCTTATAATCTAGTACATAATAATCTAGTGCTTTTATAAAAATTTAGTAATTTCATTACAATCTAGTACTTCGGTTACAATCTAGCACTTTCATTACAATCAAATACATTTAGAACAATTAAGTACTTTTTTTTAAATAATATAACACGTTTCATTACAATCTACAACTTTTTATAACAATTTAGTACTTTCATTTCAACCTAGTACTTCTGTTACAATCTAGCACTTTCATTACAATCTCCGACTTTTTATAACAATTTAGTACTTTCATTACAATCTTGTACTTCGGTTACAATCTAGCACTTTCATTACAATCTCCGACTTTTTATAACAATTTAGTACTTTCATTACAATCTAGTGCTTTCATTAAATTATAGCACTTTTCATTACAATCTACCACTTTTTATAACAATTAAGTACATTGCTATAAATGTATTAGATTGCAATGGAAGTGCTAGATTAGTAATCTAGCACTTCCATTGCAATCTAATACATTTATAGCAATTTAGTACTTTCATTACACTTTAGTGCTTTCATTACAATGTAACACTTTTCATTACAATCTACGACTTTTTATAACAATTTAGTACTTTAGCTCTCTCGAAGACGGCGAGATCACCTGTCAGCGTACAGGGAAAATAGGATACTCACGTAAAATCAGTCTCAAGTTAGACATACTAACCTGACATTTCGCCACGAGTAATAAAATGAAAAAAAAAGTACTATAGCTACACTTTAGCACTTTCATTACAATCTAATACATTTATAACAATTTAGTACTTTCATTACAATCTAATACATTTATAACAATTTAGTACTTTCATTACAATCTAATACATTTATAACAATTTAGTACTTTCATTACAATCTAAGCAAGCAAGAGGACATGCACACCATCACAGCTGGCAGACGCTGGAGCTGGGTTGACCATATCCGCAGAAGAGACCCCGATGCCATCACAAGAACAGCTATGCTATAGACCCCTAAAGGAAAACGAAAAAGAGGCCGACCAAAAACAACTTGGCGGAGGACTGTGGAGGCTGAGATGCAAAGAATGAAACAGAGTTGGGGCACTGTACGAGGGATGGCCACCGACAGAGCAAAGTGGAATCAATTTGTTGTTGCCCTACAAGACGCCACCAGGCGTGATGGCTACTGACTGCTATGATGGTCGGCGGCTAAGGATCAAAGAAGAAAGAAAAAAGAAGAAGAAGATTACAATCTAGTGCTTTCATTACAATATAACACTTTTCATTACAATCTATGACTTGTTATAACAATTTAGTACTTTAGTTACAATCTAGCATGTGTTTCGGGCTAGAGTACTAGCTCCAAATAAGCGTACCATTTAGAAATGCATGCGCTGTCTGACGATACTAAAAACTATGGTAGCTGCACAACTGCAGCAGAAGTTATTGGTTTTCTTATATCATCAGCTAGTCTTGTCAGTATTGGACAATGACCCTGGAATAACCACACTGTCAAGGTCACAATGTGAAAGACTGGAACGCATTCACAATGAAGGAATGCGTATAATCTTGGGCTGTACGAAATATACCATATAATGACGATGAAGTACATTCTTGGGCCTGTTATGGGAACAATGGATATGGATAAGAAAGATATAATATGGATAAATAATGATCACTTGTTAAAGAACGACACTTCAATCGATGTATCAGGAAGGCTAAGATTGCTGGAATCTGGCATCAAACGTAAGACTAGCAGGAATGGAAGTATGAGAGGATGGATCCGCGCGCTAACAATCAGCATCCATACCCTTCAACATTTGCTGAAAGAGACTTAACCCCTATGGGTTTGCCAGGAGTGCAATAATGTCAATTCTGATCAACAATTATAATAGCACTTCTTATTAAATTTAGTAATGCCATAACAAATCCTTAATAGACACACACACACACCCACAAACAATTAATGAAAAACATCACAATGAGACAAATAAATCGTTTTGTACCTATGAATAGACAAAGTATCATCAAACACAATGATAACAGTAAAAAAATACTGAAGGCAAAGAAGCACAAAAAAGACAGTCCTATGAACGGGAATGACATATCAAAAGGCAGACCCAAAATAGTTTATGATGTTGCACCGCCAGGACAAAAACCAGGCAATGTTAAGTTACTAGACAAGGCCAATCTCTGGTGTTCAGAGTGTAACCATTCTGATCGTATTTCCTAGCCATGCACTACGATGTATGGTTGGTATTACAATTTCATTACAATTTATGGATGATATATCCTAGCCATGCACTACGATATATGGTTGGTATTACAATTTCATTACAATTTATGGATGATATATCCTACCCATGCACTACGATGCATGGTTAGTATAACAATTTCTTTATAATTTATGGATGATATATCCTAGCAATGCACTACGATTAGTGGATGATATTTCCTAGACATGCACGACGATTTGTGGATGTTTCCTAGCCATTCACGATGATTCACGGATGATATTTCCTAGCCATGCACAAATATTTATGGATGATATTTCCTAGCCATGTGCTACGATTTAAAAATGATATATTCTAGCAACACAACACAATTTATCGTGGACATTTTCAAACAATACAACAGTTTCCTTGACTTTGACTTGACAATTCTAATTTAAATTTTTATTTCCGTGCGCTCGGTGATAAATGTGTTATCTTAGGTGTAATCTCGCCGTGCAGGCTGAGCTAAGAGAACATATTTTTAGTTGTCAAAAGTGAGTGACAGAATCCGATTCTGATCTTTCCAGTGCGATTCAGAAATCTATATATCGATCTTTGTGTATTTTTAGAGAATTAACAAAGTCGATTTCACCAAAACCGTTGGTTTCAATGTTAAATATAGGATTCCGATAGGTTCCATAACAGGAGATCCCTTGGGTGATACTCCAGCGGTAATCGATCAAATTAGCCTGAGCCTTTGCGTTTTAAACATAGCTATGGTCACAAGCCAGTTAGCATAAAGTGTTAAGTTAAAAGTGACAACTAAACTAGTTGTTGGATGTTGATGTTACTGCATATAGACCTGTGTAGTTCATGGGGGCTGAATGGAGAGACAAAAATAGAATAGGATTACCGCAACCTCACGCATGTCACATGATATATACGAGGTTTCCTATTGGGGCTGGCAATCTCACGCATGTCACATGATATATACGAGGTTTCCTATTGGGGCTGGCAACCTCACGCATGTCACATGATATATACGAGGTTTCCTAACCTCACAACTACGTCGTTGCTCTTAACTTGGTCTCATAATAACAAAACAAACCATAGCAGATGTGAAACCGAAATCAAGAAGAAAATAGGAATGGTCAAAACTACATTCAATAAAATGAGACAACTACTGACACCTAAACAAACAAGTCACTAATTAACACTGAAAGTCATCAAGTACTTTATATATATATACGTCATACAGCTGTCATCAGCAAACATACAGCTGTCATCATCATCAAACATCATACAGCTGTCATCAGCAAACATACAGCTGTCATCATCATCAAACATCATACAGCTGTCATCATCAAACATCATACAGCTGTCATCACCATACATACAGCTGTCATCATCATCAAACATCATGCAGCTGTCATCAGCAAACATACAGCTGTCATCATCATCATCAAACATCAAGCAGCTGTCATCAGCAAACATACAGCTGTCATCATCATCAAACATCATACAGCTGTCATCAGCAAACATACAGCTGTCATTATTATCAAACATCATACGACTGTCATCATCAAACATCATACAGCTGTCATCAGCAAACATACAGCTGTCATCATCTTCAAACATTATTCAGCTGTCATCATCAAACAAAGAGCTGTCTTCATCATCAAACATCATATAGCTGTCATCATCATCAAACATCATACGGCTGTCATAATCAAATATCATACAGCTGTCATCAGCAAACATACAGCTGTCATCATCATCATCAAACAACACACAGCTGTCATCATCAAACATCATACATCTGTCATCATCATTAAACATCATACAGCTGGCATCAGCAAACATACAGCTGTCATCATCATCAAACATCATACAGCTGTCATCATCAAACATCATACAGCTGTCATCATCATCAAACATCATACAGCTGTCATCATCAAACATCATACAGCTGTCATCAGCAAACATACATATGTCATCATCATCAAACATCATACAGCTGTCATCATCAAACATCATACATCTGTCATCATCATTAAACATCTTACAGCTGTCATCAGCAAACATACAGCTGTTATCATCATCAAACATCATACAGCTGTCATCATCAAACATCATACAGCTGTCATCATCATCAAACATCATACAGCTGTCATCATCAAACATCATACAGCTGTCATCAGCAAACATACATATGTCATCATCATCAAACATCATACAGCTGTCATCATCAAACATCATACAGCTGTCATCATCAAACATCATACAGCTGTCATCATCATCAAACATTATTGTAGCGTAGCAAATGTTGCGTAAGTATTATATGTGTTGATAAATGTTCTGTGGAGGATGTCGCATTTGCCACACAACGTTGAGGGTGTTGTAATTCATCTGCTCCTCTCAAGGTATGATAATCCTGGCCTTTGCGGAGTAGTGTGCCACCCTCAGACACCAGGGATGATGAGGCGTAGTAACTTGGTGTCTGTAGTCTGGTTTAAGTGTGATGTAGATGTGTATACAGACAGTGAGCATTACGAACAAGGCAATCCACACAATGACGTCACGTTAACTCACGATGTGAAAAGAGGGATTCATTTACCTGTTCATCAGGAATTAAAATGAATAATCACATATGCCTCCAGGCATTAGGAATAACACAGAGATATATCATCTCAAGATAGGAACAACAATCATGAGGACTCCTTCCTGAATAAACTAAGCGAAGACTAGCACATAGCTACGTCTCGCCTTCACAGCTTCTCAGCACAGACTGACCTGGGCGGAAATCGTTTTACCAACGCCACTAAAAGGGACATGCGCAGAACACGCGAATCGAATACAACTCAGGCCAATTTACGAAACGAAGAATGTTCTACGATGTTCGACTTAAGACCTATTACCTTAAAAGGAAATGAATCTTGAAACATTGCGATTGCCAACTGTTTTCAAAGAACTGACGATCTGAGCGCTCCATATATGGTCGTGACTCAAAATCGTTCACACAGCTATCGGCAACCCTAGCTATCAAGATAAGACAACTTCTTAACGATAGCTATCAAGATTAGACGACTGTAGAAATAAAAGTGACTACAATTTCATGAGTTCCTTCCCATGCATTAAAAAAATGAATCTAGTCAGAATGCATGGTCAGAATAAGTTGCTACAAGTTTTTAGCAGCAACATTACCGCCACCTCCCGATAAAAAAAAAAATGTGCAACATTTTTTTTTTTTAAATATCCAAGAGTAAAACCAAAAAACGGTTTAACAACGCACGAATTATGCGGGGATAAGTAATTGCACTGCCTAATATGAGGCTAAATTGACACATAAAGTGTCTGGTGAGAATATTTCTCAACAGATAAAAAATCTGATTTAAAAAATATATCGGGGAGGTGCCACCAACACACACTACGCTTGCATGAAAATACAATATAAATATGCAAGTTCATATCATTATAATCAAATAGCAGTGTCATAATCTAATACCGCTTAGAATGGATGTACACATCTGATATTGAATGTTAAATATTACATTATCTAAATGTTTAATATTACCATTACACAATGAAATTAAATATAAATGAAGATCGAGGACACATCTCCTGTCGTTCCAAAGAAACTGTACAATGTGGAACTCTCCATGTTTGACAATAGAAAGGTAGCTTCTCAGATCAACAATAACGTGCTGAGAAAAAACAAACAATATAATTCTATTTAATAGCCATTAAGTTTCATACTATACAATACATTATTATTAATAATTGTGGCCTTTGGAACTTTCGGCCCTTATATTAACTACTCAGTCTTCTTCTTATATTAAAGATGGGAACAGAAGAAGATGATAACAAAGCACAATAGTATGTGTTCACCTAAAGTGAGGACAGATGTGCTAATGTATTGTAGTAATATAGGTGTGTTATGGCTCTGTCGTATATCTAGAAATAGAACAGAAGTATTAGTTGGAATCATGTGGGCATCTAGACAGAATGTCAGCCATCACATTATCCGACCCACGGATAGCTCGTACCGTGAAGTGAAAAGGTTGAAGAGCAATAGCATATCGAGTGGATCTCGAACTCTTCAAGTTCTTAGTCTGAATAGCTGTAAGAGCTTTCTGATCAGTTTCTAGAATGAAATGTGCGCCCAGGAGGAATCTTTGTAGTTTGAGAATAGACCAAACCATAGCTAACAATTCACGGTCTAAAACCGAGTAGTTCCTCTCTGCCGCATTTAGTTTTCTAGAAATGTACATGACAGGATGCAGAGTTTCAGCATATTCCTGCATAAGTGCTGCTCCGATCCCAGTGGATGAAGCATCACTTCGAAGAACAAAAGTTCTATCAAGAGTAGGTAATCTTAGGATGGGAGGAGAAGAAAATATACTTTTAATCTGGTCTAAGTAAGATTGACATTCCTGAGACCAACGAATCAGATTAGGTGACCCTTTCTTCAACAACGTTGACAGAGGTGCCATTATCGAAGATAGATTCGGAATAAATCTCCCATAGAATTGGATTAACCCCAAGAGACTCCTGACTTGTTTCTTCGTTTTAGGTACAGAGATGTTCAATATTTTCGAAGTATTGTGGTCTTCTGTCTTCAAGAGACCATGACCAACACGATGACCCAAGAAAGAAATTTCACCAAAACCAATATAAGCTTTAGAAGGTTTTGCTGTCAGATTATACTCACGTAGAGTAGACAGTAGGTCATATAAACCCAGATAGTGATCTTCCCAAGAATCACTGAAGAGACAGATATCATCTAAGTAAGCGATGACATCCGAACGATGAGAAAGTATTCGACGCATCATGCGAACGAAAGTAGCAGGGGCGTTCATAAGACCGAAAGGCATTACATTCCATTGAAATAAACCCCTAGGTGTAGAGAAAGCAGTCAGAGGTTTGGCATGATCTGCTAAAGGCACTTGCCAATAACCTTTTGACAAGTCAAGTTTAGTGAAGAATCTAGAATTAGAAAGTCTACTAAGTAGATCCTCTAGTAAAGGCATAGGTTCAGCATCGAACTTTGTGACTTGATTTAATTTGCGATAATCAACTCAAATTCGTATGTTCTTATCTTTCTTCCGAACAATAACCATGGAAGAAGAATATGGAGAAGTCGATGGTTCAATTATGTTTAATTGGATCATTTCATCCAATTCCTTTTCCACTTGTGACTGAAAGTGTATAGGGATAGGATACGGCCTAACCCTAATAGGATTACTGTCGGTAAGAATTATGTCATGTTCTATGACATTCGTGTGACCAGGGATGTCGGTTAGAACATCCTTAAATGTCTGTAACATCGACGAGACTTGACGATGTTCATCAACAGAAAGATTAGGAGAAATGGACACATCTTTCCAAGATTCCATAGAATGTAGTGGAACCACTGGAAGAGGGAGATCGACATCAGAAAAAACAGATTCCTCATCCTGTATGACAGACAGGGATGAGTAATGACCATGAGGTACCGAAGATTCGTCCGTTGCCTGAAAAATAGCCAGCAAATAGTCTGGACGCTCATGAAATTCCGTCAGCATGTTGATATGGAAAGTCTTATGCTTTCCATCTATATCGACCACATAGTCAACATCGGAAATTCGTGAGACTATTGCATATGGACCTTTCCATGCAATCAGAAGTCTATTTTCCCTACTGGGGAGTAGGACGAATGCTTTGTCACCTGGACAAAGTTGTCGTAGACATCTGTTCTTGTTAGCAAACTGCCTTGCTTTTTCTTTAGCAATTTCTGACGAAGCAGTCGCTAGTTTGCATGCCTCAATGATCTTTTGCCTCAGAGCAATGACATACTCATATGAAGATTGAGTGTCATCACTAATATCATCGGCAGTGATGAGATCGTGTAATAAAGACATAGGGCCGCGCGGACGCGCGCCAAAGACAAGTTCAAAGGGAGAAAATCCTGTGTGCTCATTTGGGACCTCTCTATAGGCAAAGAGAGCCGCAGGTAAAACCCTGTCCCAATCTTGAGGATGGTCTTCAGTTATCTTACCAAGTAAAGTCTTGAGCGTTCTATTCAGACGCTCAACTAACCCATTAGACATAGGATGATAGATGCTACTGAGAGATCTTTTAATGTGTAAGGTAGACATTACTTGAGACATAGTATCAGATATGAGTTGAGTGCCATGGTCTGACAGTATTTCTCTGGGGAACCCCAAGCGAGAAAATATCAGCCAAAGAGCATCTGCGATATCTGTAGTAGATATGCTCTTTAGAGGGATAGCCTCTGGCCAACGTGTGCACATATCGACACATGTAAGAATAAACTGATGTCCTCTGGCCGACTTTATCTTAAAAGGGCCAATAATATCTATGGCCATTTTCTGGAATGGCCGAATAGGGATGTCAGCAGCCTCGATAGGCGCAGCATGTCGTGGTCCTCTAGATTTGACCTCCTGACATACCTGACATGATCGGCAGTATATACGGATGTCCTTGTTAACAAAGGGCCAAAAGAAAGCCGCAAGGACTCTCGACTTTGTACGGGAAAATCCCATGTGTCCAGCACATTGCGAGTCATGAGCATGCTGCAATATTTGCACTCTCATACTCTTGGGAACAAGAATTTGCGAATGTGCTGACGTAGCCGAGTCTTGTACCATACGTACAAGTACGCCGTTTTTCATTTCTATCCAAGATTTTCTTTGTGTATCCTTATTTGGATCACCTTTCTTCGCAAGAATGAAGAATTTCTTTAGCGTAGGATCTTCTTGTAATTTTATGAACGAGTCACGAGAAATAACCAAGGTACTATCTTGGCTATGAACTTCATTATCATTATTCAACGAAGTTTGCGGTGTTTGTAGAGCTTGTGCTCTTGTAACCACTGCATTGGTAGCTTGCATATTATCATCTTCCCAAGCAGCAATCTGCTGTGGGGTACATTCCCTAACTCCGTGGATACGACCAATAATAAGGTCCGCAATAGGATTAGGTAAGAGACAGGCATGCACATCTCCCGTAAAGAAAGGAGTGACAATGTGAATTATAGCAGTAGGATATTTCTCTAGAGTGCCGCCAAATGTGACACATTTGATAACCCTTCCTGTCGCACAGGATGGATCTACAAGCGATTGTCTAACACCAATAGTGGTGCATCCGGAATCGAAAAGTAGTGAGACCGGAGTATTATTAACAAGACCCTTATGTAGGATTAGAGAACCTCTCCCGTCACGTGCAACCGAAGCAGGAAGAGCGGGGAGAGGGTGACCACAACTCAAAGTCGATATTGTAGTCGGTTCGAACAAAGTACTGCATTGGGGGCACTTGTTTGCTCTCCCAAAGTCAAATGAAGAACAAGTGACAGCGTCAGAGTTTTTATTATCAGAAACCTGATTACAGGCTCCCTGAGATTCTTGTTGAACCGAGTTAGCCTGCTGATATCTCTTTTTTTGTATTGAGATCTACCGCGACTACTATTACCTCTGAAGTTATCACTGTTGTTATTGTCTCTATTATAACTGTTATCATGTTTCGAACCACAGTTTCCATGATTATTATCATGTCCACATTGATGTGAACATCTATTTGTTTGGTTTTGAGGTTTACGCGAGGAAAACCCTCTATTACCATATCCTCTTCTGAAATGCCTAAAATTATTAGGTTGGAAGTAACGAGGACTGTCAGCTGGTCTCCAATTCTTCGACGAAGAATCACCCTGAAATTGATTTCCATAATTTTGACCGTAACTACGGTTACTTTTCTTATCAAAATTTTGTTGGAATCTATTACTAGAGTTTTGACCATAAGGTGCTGCCGAAGCAACTGGCAGACCTTCTTTTACTTTAGAGTTACCAATGGTTACGTGGGGATGCGCAGTTATATATTGGCTACAGAAATCTTCCATTTCTTTTATTGTTTTAGGTTTACGTTCATGAAGGAAAGCAAGGAACGACTCGTTGACAGAAGACATGACTTTGTCTCTAAGTATTAAGTCCATAAGTCCTTCATAAGTTTTTTCTGTCTTAGACAGCTCCACCCAACGTAAAAAAGTAAGACGTGTCTTTGATATGAATTCAGAGAATTGCACACCAGTTTCTGGTAACATATTTTTAAATTGAAGACGATAGCCGTCTTCGTCAAGTTGGTATTTTTTTAACAACATAGCCCTGACAACCTCATAGTTGTTCTTGTCAGGCTCATCTACCATACTTAACATACTTAAAGCATCACCTCTAAGTATTTTGGACAAATGATAAACCTGCAATGATTTATCTATGTTATGTACTTTACATGAAGTTTCAAATCTGTCCAAATAGAATGTTATATCGTCGATGGAAGCATTGAATGGTGGTAGGTTAAGTTTGAAAGTGCTTGCATTAGTCTTATCTGAGACCTTATTTGCATCATTAGCATTACCCATGTTCATCACCTTTAATTTCTCAATTTCCAAAGCTAAGATTTTTTCTTCATGCTCCATTTTTGCTTTTCTCTCTTCAGACTCTCTTTCAAGTCTTTTATTTTCAGCCTCAAGTCTCTTCTCTTCAGCTTTTGCTTCTGCTTCTCTTTTTTGTTTTTCCATTTCCATTTGGAATCTTTTTTCATCCACCTGCATTTGCAGTTTCTTTTGTTCAGCTTCCATTGCTTTATCATATTGAGCAGTTGCAAATTCTTCTAACTTATCACCAGTCTTCCCAAGCAATTTACCCTGCTCAATAAAGTGCTCAAATGTAGCCATGATGAGTAATAATATGAGTCCACAACCTGAAATAATTAATTATCTTATTTCAAATTTAATTATAACAAGTCTTAAATGAAGCACTTGTTTACTCACAACACTATATTATTATCCCAATCTCTGTGGGAAACAAGTCTTATATCAAAGAACTTGTGTATATACCTTTTTGAAATATCATCAATCAACTCTTGATCATAGGTGCACTTCCCATTCAATAGTGCACAATACTATTCATCATTTATTAATCATCAGTGTAGTAGTAATGCATAAGCATAACCCACTATTAAATGTGAATTAACTACTATAAGTGTAACTAATGACTATGTAAACACAATCACAATGTAAACAATAACAATGTAAACATTACACTGTAAACAATACAATGTAAACAATACAATGTAAACAATAACAAAGATTTAGCAACAATACGAAAACATTCGTAGAAATCAACAAAAAATAAAGCGAAAATTAAAGAAATATCACAAAAAATGTGATGATATCTACGAGAAGATAACACAAATACAAGACACCACAGTGTATAAACAAAAATGTTGTATGAAACTAAACTATAGTAAAGAGGAGGCTAGCAAGTACAAACAAATCAAAACAGAACTAAAGAATGCAGAAAAATAACGAAAACAATACTAACACATGGCATCACAACTAACAAAAAATTAGCAACAGAAGTCGCTTTGCAAATTCCAGTATCGGAAATTGCACACCCTACAGAAAACGCTCACAATAGATGACCTCTATGACGTGGTATAATCTAAGGGAGACTCCGCCCAACCGAAAACCCGCAGAAACATAAACATATAAATATAAATATACAAATAACACATAAACATATAACATGTAAACAAAAGAATGAGATGAAACACAGAAGACTCAGTAGAAGTATAAGGGCACAGTTCACAAACAAACAGGCCACTTAACTTATTGGTATCCAAACGTCAGCCACAGCAGAAAAAACAGATGACAATCAGCGTCCTAAGGAATGAAGATCCAACGATGATGGTACATCTGGACTGCTTCAACTGCCATGACGATGGTACTTGAGCTTCTAAACAGTACAGGTAGTGTAACTAACGGCACTTGACCTTCTTATTCAATCGTAAATTGCTTGAATCGGTACTTTGCCTTCTTATTCAATCGGCACTTGACCTTCACAAACGACAGCAACACGTTTCAACTGGCAATGTATGACTCAACGCCGGGTACTGCCATAACTCTGTATGTAGATGTCTTGAAAAAATCGCTGTATGTTGATTTCTGGAACAATGCAGTTTGTTGAATTCTTGTTGAATGAAGTGGGTAAGGGACCCCGAGTATGCTGGTACCAGAACAAACCAGCTTATGGCCACCAAATGTAGCGTAGCAAATGTTGCGTAAGTATTATATGTGTTGATAAATGTTCTGTGGAGGATGTCGCATTTGCCACACAACGTTGAGGGTGTTGTAATTCATCTGCTCCTCTCAAGGTATGATAATCCTGGCCTTTGCGGAGTAGTGTGCCACCCTCAGACACCAGGGATGATGAGGCGTAGTAACTTGGTGTCTGTAGTCTGGTTTAAGTGTGATGTAGATGTGTATACAGACAGTGAGCATTACGAACAAGGCAATCCACACAATGACGTCACGTTAACTCACGATGTGAAAAGTCAATGATGCTTGCAACAGCTAGTGACGGTTTTGTATAATTTATTATAAACGCCACAATGACGAAGTGTGTAGACATAAACAAGCAGGTACATCATAGGTACGATCAAACAGTCATTATTACATATGTAGACAATTCAACTGGCACAGCAGACAGCATCAAAATAATGTGCATCATCTGCCTTTTAGGATATCGTAAACCCGCTGTACATGTAGTCAGGTAGTAAACTTCCCCCTTTCCATAAGAGCTAGAAGATATCAACTAGGAGATTAAAGATGGTCTCCTCGATTTGACCTCAACAAGACAGGCATGTCTTTTGAGCGCCACATTATCGTCCTCTATTGTCCAGCAAACAGCAAAGGTATCAAACCTAGATCCATCAACAAAGTTCAGGAAGCAAATAGTCCGTAGGACAGGCATCAATCGATGCGTGACAATCTAAGTGGATCGTGAGCTGAGCAAACTAGTCATATCGTAGACTTTAAAATAAGGCAGGCTAAGCAAAAGTCAACATCACAAGATGGCGATAAAGTTACTCAGCAAAAAAGGGATTCATTTACCTGTTCATCAGGAATTAAAATGAATAATCACATATGCCTCCAGGCATTAGGAATAACACAGAGATATATCATCTCAAGATAGGAACAACAATCATGAGGACTCCTTCCTGAATAAACTAAGCGAAGACTAGCACATAGCTACGTCTCGCCTTCACAGCTTCTCAGCACAGACTGACCTGGGCGGAAATCGTTTTACCAACGCCACAAAAAGGGACATGCGCAGAACACGCGAATCGAATACAACTTAGGCCAATTTACGAAACGAAGAATGTTCTACGATGTTCGACTTAAGACCTATTACCTTAAAAGGAAATGAATCTTGAAACATTGCGATTGCCAACTGTTTTCAAAGAACTGACGATCTGAGCGCTCCATATATGGTCGTGACTCAAAATCGTTCACACAGCTATCGGCAACCCTAGCTATCAAGATAAGACAACTTCTTAACGATAGCTATCAAGATTAGACGACTGTAGAAATAAAAGTGACTACAATTTCATGAGTTCCTTCCCATGCATTAAAAAAATGAATCTAGTCAGAATGCATGGTCAGAATAAGTTGGTACAAGTTTTTAGCAGCAACAATTATACAGCTGTCATCATCACCATCAAACATCATACAGTTGTCGTCATCATCAAACATCATACAGCTGTCATCATTCATCATCAACCATCATACAGCTGTCATCAGCAAACATACATCTGTCATCATCATCAAACATCATACAGCTGTCATCATCAAACATCATACAGCTGCCATCATCAAACATCATACAGCTGTCATCATCAAACATCATGCAGCTGTCATCATCAAACATCATACAGTTGTCATCATCAAACATCATACAGCTGTCATCATCAAACATCATACAGCTGTCATCATCAAACATCATACAGCTGTCATCATCAAACATCATGCAGCTGTCATCATCAAACATCATACAGCTGTCATCATCAAACATCATACAGCTGTCATCATCAAACATCATACAGCTGTCATCATCAAACATCATACAGCTGTCATCATCAAACATCATACAGCTGTCATCATCAAACATCATGCAGCTGTCATCATCATCCTTTTGCTTTTTTGCTGCTTATGGAGCATGGAACCACTCCTGCCGGTTGTGCCCGCTCTGGAAGTCTGGGTGAAGTATTTACATGCTCATGTAGTGGTGTCTTCTCAAGTATTTTGTTTCACTTGATGATAGTACCAGCCCGATATTAGTCCCCGTGTGTGCGACATGCCTGATGGTAGAGTAGTCCTATTTTTTGCTGTGTCTCATCATAGACCCCCCGGGAAATCCACGGGACAAACAGCTGTCATGACAAAAGGGGTATTGGTGAATTATGAATAAAAATATTGAATAATAAATGACCTAATACGTAGCCTCGGGGGACACCAGATGTAGTGGGATATGTATCTCTTAAATCATTTTTTTCATAGACAACACGATGTGTTCTGTTCTCTATAAATGAATTAATTAAATTAATAAAATTACTGGGAAAATTGTATGTTCAAAGCTTTTATTGTTATGAAGAATGATCAATTGTAACACATGCTTTTGTAGAGATGTATGAATGTAATTGCCATTAGTTATATTACAGTTAATATTAGACAGTGAGAGTCGGGTAAGTGTATTTAATAACGAGCAAGTGACCCGTCAAAGCATCATGAGAAGATAATTCTGTTTTGCTGTTTCTCCTACATGTTCTGATGACGGCATTTATTCTCATATAGTCATTTTTTCCTTTTCTGTTCCAGTTCAATTTGATTGGATGTTTGGCGTCACACTTTTAATGATTTATGTCCAATGGTCTTGCACCATGTAAATATTGAAACGATTACGTACTGTTTTAATTGGTGATAAACTTAACTTTCGCGGTGCAGTGCGCGACTTTCCTGTATTTTCTCGAAAAGCTACTGGGATTTTTTATTTTTCGTTACATGGAGCTTTACTTAGACAATACGTTATAGAGGATAACTGACACGAGTTCACTGGACGAAACCCAGAGTTACTTTCCTGTATAAGGTTATAGCGACTTTGGGACGTTTGTTAAGGGGGTTTGAAAATGTGCCGCTTTAAAACTTTAGATAGAACAGATGTGAGCAAAGTCGGATGATAGGTGTAACTGACTCATCAACAGACTTTTGTTTATCTTAAGCAAACCTCATATTTTCCAAGAATTCTTCATCTTCTTGATGCACTTTCATGTTAAGTAGAACACGTTAAAAGAAACCAACAACCAGCCAGAGTTTGTTAGTGTCTCCATAGAGTTTGTCCAAGAATGTTACTGATGACCAAACGCGCTTTCTCTGTTCCTGGTATGTCTTGCACTTCTGTAGCAGATGTTCATGGTTCATTTCATTACTGCAACATTTACACACATCAATAGTTACTACCTTTAACTTCTTGGACAGATGGTATATCAACTTGTTGTGACCTGTGTGGAACCTCAGTATTGCTGCTTGTTCACTTCTGCCGAAATAGTAATATGCATCATAGATGCTCTGCTTCTTAGCCTCTTCATATAGTATGCTTGTCTCAGGTCGAGGCCGTATTCTATAGGCCAAAAATTGATTACAGATGTTAGTGAGCGGTTCAGTTAATGCTGAGGATGCAAGCCGTTTTAGGCTCGATGAGTTATTATCAGGAACAGATTATTTCTTCTTTTTTTTTAAAGCGAGGTAATGAGTTTAGCAAGGAAGCGTCCTCTGACACCGATAAAAATGGTAAAAAGGACAGCTCAGAAAGTTCTATACCTCGTTATTATGTGTAAATAAAAAAAAAAACAGGAATCAGATAGTCTATGCCCACAGATCCCATGAGAGATGTCAAGAATCGTTCAAAATTACTCATTCATTTCATTCATTAACTCTCAGTTTACCAAGGAGTATAGGCCTTCAACAAACTCATGCCATGTCCTCCTGTCACGTGCCATCAGCTCAAGTTCTTGTCCTCCTCATTATTGTCATTTCTGGCTCCAGTTCTGTCCGTGCAGTTTTCCCTTGTTCGTTAAATGAATGAACATTTCAGGTCATAAGTCCGGAGATTTTCATAGACCGCAAAATGTGAGCCAGAAAGCCACACTCAAATAAGCTGCACTAAGTTCGGTGGATTGAGAGATATACATATCGATAAAAGGGTTTTTAGGATTGTTTTATCCTTCAATTATTTCAGCAAAGTAATTCTGTTTTTGTCCATCTAAAAGAATAACGTGCCACATTTTGATATTTTGTGTCAATATTTCTTTAAAGACAAAAGAAATGGGAAGAGAGTGGAATAACCTCAAGTAAGCTTCATTTGCTTTGCTAATCCAACATGTCGGCACAAGTCTAGTCCAGGTGTAGCCAACTAGACAAACTGTTGGAGCAGCAATACTGGACGAAATTTTGAAAGGCGTCATCTGTGGTGGGTTGATATTAATTATATATTTATATCCGTGTAGCAGATGTGAAGTCAGCTATGCAAGCTCCTGAGGAAGTTTACCTTCTAACTATATGTCAGGAAACCTGTCTTGCTTCCACCAATGACTACCACCCACTATGTATGTTATCCCCAATTTATAAGTTCTGATGTATGGATGTTGTGTAGCTACGTGTCTAGGGTATATGCAATGTATGTGCAGAAAATAACAACAACCACACTTTAAGGTTAATAAACAATTAAGTAAACAACTCCCTATTGAATTTTGGTCTGAACAATTTTTTTCAAATGTATTAAGTATAATTGAGTTGATTCATAAAAAAAAATTAAGATTAAACATCTATATACAGTTACACACAATCTAGTTTCACTACTAAAGTCTTTTTATTTCTGACTAGGAAGTGTTCTTGTTGTAATACTCTATTCCAAACTAAAGCACATATTTTGGGGAATCCCTACTGTCATCATTTTATTTAATCTGGTTGAAATATCAAATTGTGGAGAATAGTTCAGTGAATTCACAAGGCCCCAAAACGCAGGGCTTATCTTAAGATAGGTGTCGAAAATTCTGCGATGTCCTGGTTATAAGTCTTCCTCCTCACAGCACTGCTCAGCTTTCAGGATTCAAGATAAGGTAGGGCCCTCAAATCATATGGCCTCGAACAGGTACCAGGGTTGAACAACAACGTGACTGGCTCACTTCAGTTTCACACCCAGAAACTCTGGAAGTAGAGGATTAATTTCCCCTCAAAATAATATTCTGACCTATCTCCATTTGTAACAGTTTTGCAGATATCAACCAATCAAAAATCAGAACATAATACATAAATAATTATTTTCCCCCCTCGGGTAGTGTGCTCTATTATCATTAAATATCTCAAACATGGATTACATAAAGATGGCCAGTGATTTTCTGGCTATACTTGAACATTATTCATTAAAGTCTTCTTTATCCCAACTTTTAAGTAAAACTGCAAGGATTTTATTAAGTTCTTTCCCCACAATGATAATATCTTTCTTAGCAACTCGGTGAAACAACACAAAGTTTGATGTTAACTTTACTCTTTATATAAATTTATATGTTCTTTTATCTCCCAAAGTACAAGCAAAGCTGTAGGGCTTTTACATGAAGCTATAAGATTATCTAACCCCATTTAATGAGTGTACGTAACATGTTGAAATGGCACTTGTACGACTGGGACTCCCCCTTCAAATATTCATTCATAATCAATATGGCAAACACATTTTCAAATACAATAATAATTATATAAATGTTGGTCTTACCGAAATATCGAATTTTTTCACTATGTAAGTAAATTACAGGCCATAAATGGTCACACAAGATCTCCTGCTGAATAACAGAACAGCGAAGGCATCTGAACACACTTGTCTGTAAACGTTATTAACTTTACATGTCAAAGTTTAAATTGAAAGTGGCAAGGAACGCTCGTCTTTCTGAGTATTTATTTCACTTTCTTAATGCTCCTCAACCAATAAGGTGACTTCCGTTTCCTACATTTTCAAAAGCTAACCTACAATTTTCAAATCAGGAGACACCCCTTCTATGACCTCAATATGGCTAGATAGAGTAAAGAAAACCCAGGCACGTAGTTATATGTCTTCATTCTACCATATCGATAGTATTATCTAAGTCATGTTAATCCAGAATGAAAATATTTACTTATTCTACCGTTTGTCATCTAATGCATCAGGTTTCACACTTCTAGCTATTATTTTTACCCTTTTCGTCTTTCCTGTATATTTATTCAAATAACATATTTTTCTTATACAGTAGGCTAAAATATTTAGACTAACGCATATTATATATTTAACAACTAATTAGTAGCATTTTAATCTTCATTTCTAGTCTTTATTTTTCCTATCGCTCGTTTAGGCCATTTAGTTTCAGTTTAGAAATTCAAACAGGGTCTATGCATTTCCCCCGTTCTCTCCCTTGTCTTTTCCAAGAAATACACGATTTCCAACTACACTAACTTTCACGCATGCATTTTGGGTAAGGCTTGCAAGTCTGTAACGTCACATTGGCATTTTCAACTATCGGCCTTTTACGCGTTAACCCTTTATGAACCGAGAAATAAAACTAGTCTTTTGTTGGTGTTGTAATACCTATGTTATTTTATACCTACAAAACATATTGCTATAATTTGATCGGTGAAATATCGGATATCATCACACATCTCCCCACTTAAGAACATGCTTGTAAAGCGAGTTCAAAATCCGAGATTCACATAGATCAAATTAACTTATTTGGCCTTATGACTCCCCTTTTCTTCCAAAGGATGTCTAATCAGAAAATCCGCTCCCACATTCAGCGAACCGGGTAACTAATTAAGGTTGGATTAGTAACGACCCACCTTAATAATCGGGCGTGCATGGCCTAAAATCATATGATGACGTCCGTTTGGGTACTCACAAATGTTTCTATTACTAAAGATAGATCTTGAAACTTTTTTATAGCCCAGATTAAAGCTATTCTTTCTACTTGTTGAAAATATATTCAGCTTGCGGCTAGCATAAGCGACTGGGTTCAGCTCCCCCTTTTTTGAATTGGACCGTTGCAACAATGTAGCCCCTAATCCTACGTTGCTAGCGTCCGTTCTTACCACAAATTCCTGAGTCAAATCAGGCAATTTCAAAATAGGCTTGCTAGTGAGTTTCTCCTTTAACTCTTGATTACGCCGATTCACACATTGAGCTTTTATCAGGATTTCCTTTGCGAGTTAAATCCGTTAGAGGAGCACATATAGAGTTAAAATTTTTTATGTACTTCTGATAAATTGCATAGCGACACAAACGATCTCACGTCCTTCTTGGTCTGTGGTCTAGGTGCCCTCTGTAAATTTCTCCAGGTTTGGGGTCACCCGATATATCGTATGTCCCAAGAACCTCCAATTTAGCGATTTGGTTGGTCTCGCAGTCAATTTGCATCTCTGAAGATCAAATAGCATCGTCAAAGATTTATGTGTAAATAGTGGCAATGAGGATGTCATCCATGAAATTCGTTAAATACATGGATTTTTTTAGTGGATTCCAACAATTTTCTCATTTCGTTGAGAACACACTCGTTTAACCCAACGGCAATACATGTTATTTTCATAATGTCCCCGAGGAGTTGCTAAATAAGATGACCTCAGGCTTTACTGGATTTGATAATTAGCCCTTGCTAAGATCAATTTTGCCTTATTCAGTTACAGCTGATATTGGGTCAGGTAATGGATCACCTGATCTCTGTGACAGCATTCAGGTAATCTTATTAGGACGATGTTGAGGGTTTCCTCAGCGAAACCACACTGGAGCTGTAAGGAGATTCACTGTGAGAGATAATCCCCTTCTTTTAACAAATAATCCTCCTTCTTCAATGCTTGTTCCTTAGCGAACGGAATCGTATAGCCCTCATACAGATTGGTGTTGGGTCTTTAATTCACTGTCATTCCAGGGTGTATCCGTTAACACATCTGGTATGTTAGCTGTTAAGAACCTTTTGAACATGTTCCCTCTGTTTCTTAAGGCTTAAACAGGTGTTTAGGTTTTAAGGGGTATTCCTAGTGTCGTTGCAGGTAAAGTAAAAGGTGTCCCTTCCTGGTTTTCTCTCTCGAGATACTTCTTTAGGAGGTTTACATGATATATTTTCTCCTTTCCTTTCTTGTCTATTTTATAATTGGTTCTAGATATCTTTTCTAGAACGGTGTATGGACCTTGCCATCCAATTTGCAACTTGTTACTACTGGCGGGAAGTAAAAGAAGCACCTTCTCTCCCACATGTAATTCTCTATCTTTCGCTTTCTTATTAAAGTACAGCATTTAATGTATGAGTTTATCATGTTTGCAAGCGTTCTTTTTAGAACGAGTGGTCAGGTACAATATGATAGAAGGTAACAGTCTCTCTCTGTTCTCATCGGTCACACGTAAATATTTCCAATGGACCTTTTATTGGCCTCTGCAGGGTGCTACATGGGTAAACTGTGTGGCTTCCCGGTACGCAAACAACGCAGCGGGCAAAAAATTGGTCCCACGTCTACGCATGGGCCAGCTTTCTCAGGATGGAAATGAGAGTGAACCTTCCACCTGACCTTCCCTTGGGGGTTTACAATGAAAATGCTTGGCCTGGAAAGGTTAGTCTCCCTTGAACTGTGAGCCGTTATCAGTCAAGATTTGGTGTGGGGTGGAATAACCATTGTGAGTTTCTGCCACATGCTTCGAATCAATTGATGACAGGGCTACCGCCTCTCCCCACATGGAACATGTGTCCACCAGAGTCAGAATGTAACTGTTCCTCCTCTTTGTCCGAGTGAGAGGTCCCACAATGTCCACCGCAACTCTCTCAAAAGGTGTTCCCACTATGGGCATTTCCCCTAGAGTTGCTGGGGCAGTCCAATGCTTTGGAGCTACCCGTTGGCATTCTGGACAGGATTTGACATATCTTTTTTATAATCCTTTTATTTCCTGGCCAGAAAATAATGACAAGCTATGCGCTTTGTAGCCGCTGATCTCCCATATGACCACTGAAGGGAATAGCATGTCCTAATTCCCATCACCTTCTCCCCTATATGGTAGGACCAGCTTGTCCGTGACCATTGGATCCAGTTCCAGCCTTCCTATATAAACAATTTATTTTTCATATAATATTCTCCTTTGTTTGGAGTGTATGGCATTTTAGGTAGGTCGATTATACACACATTGAGTGACCTATTAGCAGCTTGTGCCTTACCTCATCTCCTTGGATGAGTAATATTTGGGTTCATATCTTCTTCCTCCTCCTTGACTGTGACCCTGGTCTGCACTGTTTCAATAATTCACAGGGTCTCTTGGGATTCCCCAAGAAGACATAAACATCCCAATATTAGAGGGTATATGGGTTCGTTTATAACTGCTGATTTGATGAAACCCCCCCCCCCCCCCCTCCCTTCCACATAAACTGTTTTCATGCATACAATGATGGTTGCTATATCCTTAGTCACCTTGTATCTCCACTGTCTCTGTGGTATACTGACTGGTTCACTAGGTGATGACGGGACTGAATCATAATCTAGACCTGTATCATAAAAAGGCACCTTATGTGACCCCATGATTACATACAACGTCCTCAATACTGGGGGGTGATAGGGCTCAAATGGCTTAATAGGTTTTTGCCTTTATCCCTTGTTCCCAGTTTTCATTTGCAGCAAAGGTGGAAGGTTTTCTTCTTTTTACAGTCATGGGTGTCATGGCCATCCCTCTTACCTTTACAATATTTCTTTCCCTGGTTAACAGGTTTTCTTTCATTATATTGAGGGTTTCTGTCACGTTGTTCGTACCTGGACCTAAAGCATACTATGGTTTTATTCTTGTTAAAAACTGTTCTGAGTTGATCCCTTATTATGATCTATATGTTTCTTCTTTGCTCCTGCCAACTCTGACTGGGCTGCTAGATATCTCTCAGCTACATTTAAAATATCCACCAGTCTCTCTGCACCCTGTTCTGTGAGAAACTTTCTCAAGTCTGGAGCCATGGACTCTCTAACATGTTTCAAAATGCCATTTCCTTTAAATCTTGGGTTTTTCCCCAGAGCAGTCCAGAATAGGTCTCTAGTCGGGCCGAGAACTGGGGTGTCTAAATTTCTTCCTATAAAATTCACAGTTTTTCTCGTATCTGACCAATAGTGCATGTTTAAGAATGTCATAAAATCTGGTCATCCTTAGACTCTGAGCTGGAAATAACTTCATAAGACCCTGGGATACAAGATCTGACAGCAACCCATATGTTCGTCTGCTAAACTTTCAAAACGGCTAAGTGAGGAAATATCATCGTCTTTCTCAATAAAAGGATCCAAATGAACCCTATGGCTGAGAAGGCCCCCTGGCTTGCAGCTGAAGTCGGAAGTGGATGGGCTAGATGGCCTTGTAACTTAACTACTCTCTTAGTCGTAACTCATGCTCCCGCTGTAACCTTTTATCTTCTGCTTCCCTTTCAGCAGCCAGTCTTTTGTCTTCCCTTTCTGCCTCCAACCTCTTTTCTTCTTTCTCTCGTTCCGCCTCCCTCTGTAGACGTTTTTCCTCCTTCTCAGCCTCAAGTTTCAGAACTGCAGCCTCTTAATGTTCCCGATCACCTCCTAATTCTTAAGTTCTCTAGCATCTTCTAACATAATTCGTTTTCTCCTCCGCCAATCTATCAGCCTCTAATTTCTTAGCCTCAACATCTGCTTTCTCTGGCTATATATTTATCAACCTCTGCTGAACATAATCAATTAAAATCTGATCCATACCCATTTCCTGACAGCAAAGATCTGTACTTGGCCAATTCTTCTGCCATCTTAATATTCTAATGGGATCTAATTAAATATCTAATTAACAGGACAACACAGAGCAATGTCATGTCACCAAAACCTCCCACTTATTACTTATTATAAAACTTTGAAATCCGAGATGTGCACGGTTGACAGGTCAAATATCGTTGAAGGGCTCCTGTGGAAGTTTACGCCTTCTAACTATATGTCAGAAACCTGTCTTGCTTCCACCAATGACTACCACCCACTATGTATGTTATCCCCAATTTATAAGTTCTGATGTATGGATGTTTGTAGCAACGTGTTAGTGAGTGTTGTGTCACGAAAATAACACAACCACACTTAAGGTTAATAAACAATTAAGTAAACAACTCCTATTGAATTTTGTCTTTTTTTTTTCAAATGTATTAAGTATAATTGATTGATTCATAAAAAAATTAAGATTAAAACAATCTATATTACAGTTACACACAATCTAGGTTTCATCTACTAAAGTCTTTTTATTTCTGACTAGGAAGTGTTCTTGTTGTAATACTCTATTCCAAACTAAAGCACATTCTCAACTACTGTCATCATTTTATTTAATCTGGTTGAAATATCAAATGTGGAGAATAGTTCAGTGAATTTCACAAGGCCCAAAACGCAGGGCTTATCTTAAAGATAGGTGTCGAAAATTCTGCGATGTCCTGGTTATAAGTTCTTCCTCCTCACAGCACTGCTCAGCTTTCAGGATTCAAGATAAGGTAGGGCCCTCAAATCAGGCCTCGAAACAGGTTACCAGGGTTGATTGAACAACAACGTGACTGGCTTTCAGTTTCACACCCAGAAAAGTAAGGAAAACTCTGGAAGTAGAGGATTAATTTCCCCTCAAAATAATATTCTGACCTATCTCCATTTGTAACAGTTTTTGCAGAACATAATACATAAATAATTATTTTCCCCCCCTCCCGGTAGTGTGCTCTATTATCATTAAATATCTCAAACATATGTTTTTTTTTTTTTTTTTTTCTAGTCCTAAAACAATATTAAAATTTCATAAATACATTCAGGGAATAACATGGATTACATAAAGATTGCCAGTGATTTACTTGCTATACTTAGACGTTATTCATGAAAGTGTGTTCCCTTATTAATCTCTCTTTATCCCAACTTTTAAGTAAAACTGCAAGGATTTTATTAATTTCTTTCCCCACAATAATAATCCTTTCTTAGCAACTCGGTGAAACAACACAAAGTTTGATGTTAACTTTACTCTTTATATAAATTTATATGTTCTTTTATCTCCCAAAGTACAAGCAAAGCTGTAGGGCTTTTACATGAAGCTATAAGATTATCTAACCCCATTTAATGAGTGTACGTAACATGTTGAAATGGCACTTGTACGACTGGGACTCTCCCCTTCAAATATTCATTCATAATCAATATGGCAAACACATTTTCAAATACAATAATAATTATATAAATGTTGGTCTTACCGAAATATCGAATTTTTTCACTATGTAAGTAAATTACAGGCCATAAATGGTCACACAAGAATCTCCTGCTGAATAACAGAACAGAAGGCATCTGAAACACACTTGTCTGTAAACGTTATTAACTTTACATGTGAAAGTTTAAATTGAAAGTGGCAAGGAACGCTCGTCTTTCTGAGTATTTATTTCACTTTCTTAGTTATGCT
The DNA here is from genome assembly GCA_024509875.1 of Oreohelix idahoensis. Lineage (NCBI taxonomy): Eukaryota > Metazoa > Mollusca > Gastropoda > Stylommatophora > Oreohelicidae > Oreohelix > Oreohelix idahoensis. Next base: position 358,630 of record JAMPIV010018844.1, on the reverse strand, counting down.
CCTCAAACCAATCAGGTGACTTCCGTTCCCTACGCGTCTATTTTCAAAGCTAACTACAATTTTCAAATCAGGAGGAGACAACCCCTTTCTATTCCAGCACGTCTTTATATGTTCTTCATTCTACCATATCGCTAGTATTATCTAAGTCAGCGTAGGTTCTACCGTTTTTGTCATCTAATGCATCAGGTTTCACACTTCTAGGCTATATTTTTTTACCCTTTTCGTCTTTCCTGTATATTTATTCAAATAACATATTTTTCTTATACATAGAGCATATGCATCATATTTAACAACTAATTATTAGCATTTTAATCTTCATTTCTAGTCTTTATTTTTCCTATCGCTCGTTTAGGCCATTTAGTTTCAGTTTAGAAATTCAAACAGGGTCTATGCATTTCCCCCGTTCTCTCCCTTGTCTTTTCCAAGAAATACACGATTTCCAACTACACTAACTTTCACGCATGCATTTTGGGTAAGGCTTGCAAGTCTGTAACGTCACATTGGCATTTTCAACTATCGGCGTTTTACGCGTTAACCCTTTAGGAACCAAGAAATAAAACTAGTCTTTTGGTGGTGTGGTAATACCTATGTTATTTTATACCTACAAACTACTAGATGCTATATTTTGATCGGTGAAATATCGGATATCATCACATCATCCATATATGTTTTGCAACAACAGCACAACGTATATATATATATGATCATGTGACAAACTGTTTAACTATTTCGCTTAAAAATGAACGTCACTGGTATCTCACCTTCCTAAAGTTTTTGTAGCATCCCTATGGTTGAAAATATAACATCTTCTCAAACATTATTCCGTGTTATTCAATATAACTTTTATATAATTTCTGGAACGTTTTGAGAGCTGCGTGCGGCACCGGAACCGCACTGTGGCCTCCCTGAGTCTATCCTGCCCGATCAAATTTGCGATTACAATTAGAATATTTAGTGTAACTAGATTATCTTTGTTTAGTGTTTTATTAAGATGAGAGTGTCATTTACAATTGACTGTATTTGGCGTGATCTGTTTACATCAGAATTCGTTGCCCCCCCCCCCCCCCTTTTTTTTTTCTTCACTGTTTAGAGTATATTGGTTTTAGCTTTTGAAGTATACATCCGTTAAGGTAAATATTAGGTTAGTCTCGTACAGGTAAATATTAGGTTAGTCTCGTACAGGTAAATATTAGGTTAGTCTCGTGCAGGTAAATATTAGGTTAGTCTCGTACAGGTAAATATTAGGTTAGTCTTGTACAGGTAAATATTAGGTTAGTCTCGTACAGGTAAATATTAGGTTAGTCTCGTACAGGTAAATATTAGGTTAGTCTCGAACTATCTAATAAAGTGTTAGACACTTCTTTAATAGGTCTAGCTTTTTGAAGTGGGGTGACCAGTTTCCTTCCGCGATGCCTTTGCCTTTTCTAACTCAAAAGCAGAGTCAACTACCCATTTACAGCTGCGTAGATTGGGGCGTTATGTTACCAGGTTTCGATCTCGAACACGGTAACTTTGCTGTTGAAAAGTCAGTGCTCTAACCGCTTAGCAGGTCGGATGTAGTTTTTGTTTTATTAGTATTAGTTTACAATGGTCTTTGTTTTTAATGTTTGTCTGATTTGTCTTGAGTGTCCCTTCAGGACCAACTGTTTTATTAGATCATAAACTGATGCATACAGAGGACTTACACCTATATCTACCACTGACGTTTGATGTGAACCCTTCATGTTTCAAATACGTGACCAGATCCTTATATGGGGTGTTTGTCTGATTTGTCTTGAGTGTCCCTTCAGGACCAACTGTTTTATTAGATCATAAACTGATGCATACAGAGGACTTACACCTATATCTACCACTGACGTTTGATGTGAACCCTTCATGTTTCAAATACGTGACCAGATCCTTATATGGGGTCACTTGGAAAGATGTCTGTTCATCTTATCTGGATACATATAGTGCTGACAGCTTTTCGTCTGGACACTTGGTGAGAATAAATGCCGATCAACCAGCAGACAGACCGTTGATAGCCTTACAAGACAGTCCATGCTCTGGAGAAGTCAGATGTAATGGAAGACCAACAACTACACGGAGACGAGAACTGATGACATCAGTAAAATGGGATAAAGAAGACTTGTACAGGCCTTGATCGGATGGCACGGGACAGGTCAAAGGTCGTTGAAGGGCTGTGCTCTTTAAAAGCTAAAGAATGTGGACGAGGAGTGAATTTGTGAGTGTTTGTTGAGATCTTAGTATCTGCCTCATGTTTTTGAATGTAGAATTGACCAATCATATTCTCTTCTTGATTTCGGTTTCAAATTCGCCATCATCTGTTGTTGTGAATTCAAGATATGAGCAACGCTCGCTTTCTTAAACAACCGCCTGGAAACAATGTTGTTGTTGCTGTTGATGTTGATTATAATAGATATCATTGTGCGCCAGAAAACTGTATTGGCTACTGCCGTTCCTTTGGCTATGTAGAGAGGTGGAACATGCTGCATGGGCAATAGCTTCATCTCCATTTAACAGAACTCCAGCTGGCACCCTGGAGAGGACACTCCAGCTGGCACCCTAGAGAGGACACTCCAGCTGGCACCCTAGAGAGGACACTCCAGCTGGCACCCTAGAGAGGACACTCCAGCTTCACCCCATGGTGTCGGCACAACTAGAAAACGCCAGGACCACCTGGGGAAAAAAATGCAGCTAGGTCTACCACCTCAGGGGCGTATTCCCATAGTCTGTTATGACTGACTAATACTTCAGGCAAACCCATAGGTGCGTAGTCTCCTTCAGAAACTGTCGTAGGGTAAGAATGCTGATTGTTCCTGTAGCGAGCTGGTTGTATATGCGGCGGCTGCATCCTCTCATACGTCCATATTCCAGCAATCTTAGCACTGTTGATTCATCGATCGCAGTAGAGCATTAATTCACCAAGAACAAAAAGTGAACCCTTGTTACTAGCAGTTACACTTTGATCTGTTCCTTCCTTACAGAAGCGGCTGCTATTGAGATCACTCTTCAAGAGCACAAGATGCCAGTTTTTCTTTCTATAAAAGAAAAAAACCAGACAAAAGCTGTCAAAGCCATCGATCCTCAAATTATCTCCCTTTTTTCCCTCTCGTACAAGCCGAGATTTGAAGCATCTTACAGAACTTTAAAAACAAGGAAAAGAAAAACCCACTGAAATGAAGAAGCTAACGGGGTCTTTTATTCGATAAATTGCTGCTTTCTTTAGATTAAATTCTATGTTCTAATCTTGTCTAAGTTTCTCGCAAACACAGATCTTAGATGCTCCTAACAACCCAGATTTGGGACATAAATTTAGGTTAAATCTCAAATACTGCCATTGTCTGGTTCCCTTCTCAAGAACGAATAAACAAGGGGAAGTAACTGGTAATTTTTGGGAGGAAGTGAGATTAGTATATAGGCTTGGTGAACGAGAGAAATAGATGTGTGGGGTTGTGGTGGGGTGAGTCGGGCCTCATATATCTCTCACATATAAGACTCTAGTTGTCTCCGGGGACATTTGTTTCCTAGTGAATGAACCATCGGTTACAAAAGATGGACAAGGTGTGTTCGATCAGTGCCGGATTAAAATAGGAAAGTGTGTATGAGTGGGAGAGAATGAGAGAAAGTGAGAGAGAGGGAGTAAGTAATAGATAGTGTAAGAGAAAGTGAGAGAGAGAGGGAGTAAGTAATAGATAGTGTAAGAGAAAGTGAGAGAGAGGGAGTAAGTAATAGATAGTGTAAGAGAAAGTGAGAGAGAGGGAGTAAGTAATAGATAGTGTAAGAGAAAGTGAGAGAGAGGGAGTAAGTAATAGATAGTGTAAGAGAAAGTGAGAGAGAGGGAGTAAGTAATAGATAGTGTAAGAGAAAGTGAGAGGGGTTAGAGAAGAACTAGCAGGAAGAGGGAGCAGAGATGAAAAATGAGGGAAGGTGGAGGGAGATAGGGTGAGTGAGATAGTGGGAAACTGAGAGATAGGATGATAGTGGATAATGAACAATAAGAAGTCAGTGAGAGAGTGTGTGATAGATCTAGTGAGGGATTAAGTGAGAGAGTGTGTGATAGATCTAGTGAGGGATTAAGTGAGAGAGTGTGTGATAGATCTAGTGAGGGATTAAGTCAGTAAGAGAGTGTGTGATAGACAAAGTAAGGGATTAAGTGAGAGAGAGTATTAGATGGGAGAGAGGGGCGAAAACGTGAGAGGATGGAGAAAAAGATTGAGAAAGGCTTGGAATGAGTGTGACGGTGAGTGGTGGAAGATGGGCAAAAGAGAGAAAGTGGGAGGTTGTGATTGGAGAAACAAAGAAAGTGGAAGTGTGTGGCCTGAAGAAATCGACAAAGTTGGAGTGACTGAAGGGAATGAGAATAAGTGGAAGAAAGGAGTGTAAAATATTAAATAAGTGGATGTAGAAGAATGCATCCAGAAAAGTAGCAAAGACAACAACAACAAAAGTATGTCGCACGAGTAACAACAGATTTGTTTTTAGAAGTTTCTCACAAGATGTAACATTTCTTTCTGGCCACCCTGTAACTTAATCTGAGTCTATTCTCGCACTGTGTTCTCAACAATTACCATCGATGTTTTAATTCTACAGTGCTAATTTAGTCGTAGTGAAAGTACGCTGGTTGTAATATACGTGTACATAATTACAGGCAAGACGTGGACGTGAAGGATTGGATCGATGGAGGAATGGAAAAAGACAGCTTCAAAACGGTGTATATATCACTTTGAAAATGTCATTGAAAAGGCAAAGAAAGAATAGGCAACTGCTTCATCAAGTTCTCCCTAGAGGAAATTCTTTCTTGGAGTTTGCATACAGCTGGCAACCACAACACGGAAAACAAATTGCTACAGACTTAGCCGTATGTAGTGCCCCGTGTAGCTACCGAAGTCTCCACACATACAAGGATAGAATGGGACTATGGCTCCCTCAACCATGTCACAGAAGACGACTAATATGTTGTTGGCATGTGGTTGGCGTGTGGTTGGCAAAATCAACATGTTATTGTTATACATAATTGACATCATTGCACTCCGGGCAAACCCATAGGTGCTCAGTCTCCATCAGTATATGTCGAAGAGTGTGAATGCTAACTGTTCCTGTAGCTCGCTGGTTGTAAACACGACGGATGCATCCTTTCATACGTCCATCTCTACCAGCCTTACGTTTGATGCCAAATTCCAACAGTCTTAACCTTGATGATTCATCTATTGCAGTGTCATTCTCTAACAGGCGATCATTAATTGTTCTCAGTATATCTCCCTTATCCATATCCAGTGTCCCCACTATGGGTGCTCTTGATGCTAGTCTGTCAGCTCTTTCATTACCACATACCCCAGCATGACCAGGACAGTATATCCACACCAGCTCTTGTAGACTGGAAGCTTCTATGAATGTCTTCCATTCATGCCGCAACCAACCACTTTGAACCTTCCGAAGCATGGACTGGGAGTCGGACACAATGATAACCTTTGTTAATGAAGTTTCAGTTATCCACCTTAAGGCTGCAGTAACAGCCTGGACTGAGAGTCTGACACAATGATAACCTTCGTTAATGAAGTTTCAGTTATCCACCTTAAGGCTGCAGTAACAGCCTGGACTGAGAGTCTGACACAATGATAACCTTCGTTAATGAAGTTTCAGTTATCCACCTTAAGGCTGCAGTAACAGCCTGGACTGAGAGTCTGACACAATGATAACCTTCGTTAATGAAGTTTCAGTTATCCACCTTAAGGCTGCAGTAACAGCCTGGACTGAGAGTCTGACACAATGATAACCTTCGTTAATGAAGTTTCAGTTATCCACCTTAAGGCTGCAGTAACAGCCTGGACTGAGAGTCTGACACAATGATAACCTTCGTTAATGAAGTTTCAGTTATCCACCTTAAGGCTGCAGTAACAGCCTGGACTGAGAGTCTGACACAATGATAACCTTCGTTATTGAAGTTTTAGTTATCCACCTTAAGGCTGCAGTAACAGCCTGGACTGAGAGTCTGACACAATGATAACCTTCGTTATTGAAGTTTCAGTTATCCACCTTAAGGCTGCAGTACATGTAAAATGAATAGCTACATAAATCACTACTAGAGGAGCACATGAATAATACTTCCTGCACGTGGCAAGCTGTAGTGGTAGCTCCATGCTCCGTGGGGAACAAACAGTAATATGGTTATGATGATTATTATTGTTATTATGATATCTTGTTTTACTAGTTGTAATTTTTAAATTGCCTTGATCATATATTTGTTTAGATTCAAATTCTCAAGCTTTCTTACAATTGTAGCCGTGGGCGTATACGCTGATGATGATGATGGGGATGATTGTATAGTGGGTTCGTATCACTACCCTAAACAGTAGGCAGGTTATTGGTTGATGGTGTTACATCAGTTCGCAACAGACGATTACCACAGTACATGCGGACAGTTGATTGATGATTCAATACCTTGATAAACATACTTCACTCTGACAGCAGTGAACGTTAAATGTGAAGTTTATTTACACGAAGATCAAGGGTTGAAATAATGATGTGCCCAACCTTCCTCCTGAGGCTGGTAAACTTTATACAGCAAAAATTCCATAGGCAATACTAAATGCCATTCTTACTCTTACTCTATATATATTCTCTGTTCATTGTCACTGCTTCTGTATTTAATACTGTCTCTAGCAGCTAAGATGGTCCTGGCTTGAGAACCACTCTTGTCAATATTTCCTTGTCATGGCATTTATCTCAGGTACTCGCTGTTCCTATTTGTTGTTCCAATTTATCTCTGCTGATATTCTATCTTCTGATTTGTCGAGTTACTTGGTGTATCTCTTAGAAGGACTGGCCTACCACCAGGGATGACTGTTTCTACCAAGGTCTATTAATTTCCCTTCTCATGGCTAGCTGCTGCCTATTGTTCTTCTCATTTACTAAACAGTAAACATTCTTTCTCTCGTACTGGCAACCTTGTCAATCTTGTTCACAGAAATGAATAACAAACTATCATAAATAATTGTGGTGTACCAAGCAAATGAGTGCCTAGACAATAGTTCACTTTTCTGCGACCACAGAAATCAACCAAAGGACTTTGGCTTATTGCTCGATGATTGCCCTCATTTGCGCTTGCCACTTTTACTTTTAACACAAGCAAACTAGTTTCCTAACGCTAATCGCGTTTCAGATCTGACTGTAAAACCTAATACGTCGATTTACCATTACGACTATTTTCGAAACTTCTAGATCAAGTTTTTCTCAAAACAGTTCACTCAAATACGATTTTCCCGTGCGAGTTTACTTCGCTCATCTAGCTAAAAACTTGAGTCAGCCTTTTTTTCTCTCAAGATTGCGTAAAAACACTACTGTTGATGTTTATTTTGGATTATCGCCCTTTGCTTACAAATCAATAAGTCATAGATTTATCGCCCTCTAATTTAAATTTTAAGCCCGTTAATTTCTTTTAAGCAAACTTTGGGAACCGGATTTCTGACACACGAACTCCCTATTACACAATCAAGGTTGGTCTGGAACTTCCTGTTAAATATGTTACAGCTGAGACATTCTTGAAAAAATAACAACAATTTGTTCTAGAATGTATATAATAGTATAAGCCGCGTTCGCCCCAAATGTTAGCACAGTAGTGGTACGGTGATTCAGTAGGACTGTGATAAAGTGGTACAGTGATTCAATAGTACTGTGATAAATTGCTACTGTGTTTCAGTAGTACTGTGATAAAGGGGTACTGTGATTCAGTAGTGCTGTGATAAATTGCTTCAGTGTTTCAGTAGGACTGTAATAAATTGCTACAGTGTTTCAGTAGTACTGTGATAAATTGTTTCAGTGTTTCAGTAGGACTGTGATAAAGTGGTACAGTGATTCAGTAGTACTGTGATAAATTGTTTCAGTGTTTCAGTAGGACTGTAATAAATTACTACAGTGTTTCAGTAGTACTGTGATAAATTGTTTCAGTATTTCAGTAGGACTGTGATAAAGTGGTACAGTGATTCAGTAGTACTGTGATAAATTGTTTCAGTGTTTCAGTAAGACTGTGATAAAGTGGTACATTGATTCAGTAGTACTGTGATAAACTGCTACTGTGTTTCAGTAATACTGTAATAAATTGCTACAGTGTTTCAGTAGTACTGTGATAAATTGCTACAGTGATTCAGTGGTACAGTGATACATTGTTAGAGTGTTTCAGTGGTACAGTGGAACAGACGATTCAGCGGCTCAGTGATAAAGTGATACAATGGATGATACAGCATTACATTAATAAAATAGTGTTGTAATAAAGTGGTATTTATATGAAATGGTACAGTGATCACAGCAGTGCATTGATTTATTGATATAGAGTACAGTGGCGCAGTAATTCTGTTATACGGTAATTCAGTGGTACTGTGAAACAGTGATATAGTGGTACATTATGCAGTGATAATGTGTTATATTACACAGTGATTTTGTGCTACATTAAACAGTGTGATATAGTGATAGAATGCTATAGTGGTGCATTATACAGTTAAATAAATAAAGAGGAGAAACCCGAGGCCTGTAAACAGTCAAATACAAATTACACACATAAAGGTATGTTTCAGGCACTCTTTATTTCTGACGAGTGCCTTTACGTGTGTAATATTTATTTATTTACATTATACAGTGATATAGTGCTACAGTATACAGTGATTTAATTGCACATTATATAGTTATCTAATGATATAGTATACTGTGATAAAGTGATGCGCTGTACAGTGATATAGTGCTACAGTATACAGTGATATAGTGGTGCGCTGTTGTTACGTACATTTATTACCTAAGGGGGTAGTCTTCGGTCCTGCCAAATGTACGCACCAGTCTTTATATATTTTATTATTTGAGCGTTCGATTGATTCACGCACTGACGTGCACAATGCAGTGTGAGTTGCTTTGGACGCACGGGTAACCCAGTTTGGGGAATTGTGACGTCATGTTTTGAACGGGGCAGTGCGGACTTTGTTATGTCCGAGAGATATATATTATTGGAATTGTCTGGCAGTTTTTGTATAAGCCAGTATGTTATATTGATTCAATTGGTATTCTTGACGAAGCCAATGATGGAAGGATCATGTAAGTGTCGCCCCGGTTATATTTGTATATTTATTGCCGTAAACTAAAGTATCAGGCCGCTCCCAGTTGTAGTCTAGCGGGAAGTCATCTTAGCATGTAATTTCCTAGAATGGACAGACGGAGTCGGTGGTCATATTAGATTACCGTAGAGGAATAATACCTACGTGTAAACCAGTTTATTTATTCGTATGCTTCATATTTTATATGCCGTACATTCAACAATGCCAGAAGCGTGGCATAGAATGGGAGAGGTTAGTCAACTGGAATCTCTAACCTGTTCGTATTATTGTGTATGACTTTGTTTGAAACTATATGCTATCTAACGTTATGTTTTGGAGAACGTATGGGATTGTGAAGTATGATATGGAAGATTTTATCCTGGAGTATGAATACGTTACCATGATAGACGTCCTTGAAGGAAGGTCAATGGACTTGAATGAGAAGAATATTATACGGTAACAGTTTTGTGATCCTTAGTCACTTGAGTCAGAGGACTTTATTGGTAGAGAATCTTCAGGAACTTTAAAAGTAATTACCATTATGCTGATGTATGATCTTTGCGCCTGTGACGATGTTAGTCTTGTCCACTCCGTATGTGTCAATCTGAATAAAATCTATGTACAGTCATCACCGACTTATGTACTGCCAGTACTTGCCCAGTTCACCCAGTTCAACACTACTTGTTGAAGTTCGTTTGAAGAATATTGTTGACATTCGTTCATTTTAACCATTCGCGTTTTAAGCTACCTCTTCACCAGTATAAACTGTACTCAACCATAAAACGGAGTCAACAGTAATTGGTGTGCCAGTCTGGTTTTGAAATCAAGAATTTCACAGGAAACGTACCCAATACAATTATCATTAATGGAAGATCTGAACTTTCAAGGCGACAACATCTTGGGATCATCTGAAGATCTGAACTTTCAAGGCGACAACATCTTGGGATCATCTCTTTGTCACTATTACGTGCAAGCTGTGGTCTAATAACTCAGAACGAAGTATTTTATCCTCACACGTACATACACGGAGACGAGGCACATTGGTTTTTTTTTTCCTGCACGCGAGATGAGTATAACGTGTTGTCGTTGTACCCTTTATTACGTTTAGCTGTGCCTTAAATAATTATGTCCATATTTATATTTTCCTTGTTATATGTTATATGTTGTTCATTTGTCGTGGGAGGTAGGGAGGTTGATCTGACGAACGAGATCCATCTCGAAGCCAATTCGGGCTCTTCGTCAGACGTTCTGTAGGGCTCGTCTTGTAAGTTTCAATTGAGCGATAATTCCGGTACAAGGCTAGAAACCTTGCCGAAGTTCCGATCGCTAGTTGCTCCTTATAATAGTATCTGTTTAGCTGTTTCGTCACGTTTACTTGTTGTTTTCGCAGTTATTTTTATTCGTAATTTAGTTTTATGATGAATTTTGTTTGTATTTTGCGTCCATCTCACCTTTCCTGTCGTTCAGTTTTTTACAAAACCTATGTTTTTACACTGTGTTGTCTATTGTCTTGTTGATTATTTGATCGCAGTTATCATCGTAACTCTTTACGACATTCTATTTTTAGTTTCACATTTTTATTTTTATTGGATTTCTGCGACTGTTTTCTATCGTCTTTGATTATCGTGTCTTGTCGGTATTGTTTCTATTGTTTGTCACGTTGTTCATTTCATGACATTTGATTACATAAATTTATTGATTAATAACATATTTAATAATTATATGATAACATTATACCGTTCTAAGGACAGGAACGAAGAACACTTGTTATAGTAACAAGGTTAATTAATTTATATTGATTAATTATCATTTTTATAAATCAAGAGTATTGTGACTACTTATAAAGCATAATGTATTCACTAGATTATTTCATTAAGCAAGCAAAAGCTCTTCAGATGGCTCCTGATGAAGCAAAAACATTTGCACTTGCAGAATATAGAAAAGCTCAAGAAATAGAAGCCGAACAGAGAAAGTTAGAAACTTTAAGACTAGAAAAACTTCAATTTGAGGCTGAGGAACAGATCAAAAACGGATTGATGCTGAGGAACATGAAAAGAAGAGGAAATTTATAGCTGAGGAAGAGGAGAAAAAAATGAGATTAGCCGCTGAATTAGAAGAGAAACGATTTCAGCGAGAAGCAGAACAGAAGCAAAAGGAGTCTGAAGAAAGACTTAAAATTGAAATGGAAGTTAAACAAAAAGAAATGGAAAATAAACAAAAGGAATTGGAAGTTAAACAAAAAGAAATGGAAGAGAGGAGATTAATAGCTGAACAAAATGTAAAACGACTTCAGCTTGAGATGGAAGAGAATGAAAAAAAAAACGACAGCATGAACTGAAATTAGCAGAGTCAGAATATGAGAGAATTAGGTTTACTCAGGAAGCTAATTCTCAGAGAACTTTTGAAAGCCAAACTCCATCCAGACATGATTATTTTAAGGAAATTCACCTTAAATTACCAAAATTTAATCCCCCGTCTGATGACGTAATATTCTTCCTAGATAGGTTTGAGGCCACTTGTGGATCTTATAAACGTGGATAAAGCGCTATACTGTACATATTTATCCAGATTACTTACAGGGGATGCATTAGCAGTTTATCATACCACCAGCATTGGTGAGAAAAATGACTATAATGCTCTTAGAGCAGCACTTCTGCAAAAATTCCAAATGACAGAAGACGAATATCGTTTAAGATTTCATACATTACTACCTCAATCTGGCAGAAATTTTAGTGATTTTCTGTCACAGATACGACTAACATTAGAAAGATGGATTGAATTATCCAAAATTGAAAAGTCATATGAAGGTCTCTTCGATTTACTGATGCGCGATAAGGTACTTTCGTCTGTAAATCCTACATTTCTCGCATTTTTACACGAACGGAAACCTTTATCTATGAAAGGCTTAGAAGAACATGCAAAAAATTTTTGTACTGCTCACCCAAACATGGATCTAAGTAACGCACAGATTAAGAATGAATTGCCTGTTGCTTTTGCAGCACAACAAAACAATTTTTCACGAAATCGTTCCTTTAGTGCTGACAGGTATGTCAATAAGGGAAATAATTACAATTTTAACAATGATAACTTTTACAAAGGGAAGCAATTTCAACAATCTGCTCCATTTAATGTTTCTTGGAACCAAACTCACAGATCACATGATTTTGGTAACAATAATTTTAAAAATAATCAAGGACATTATAATAAACAAAACTGGAGATCAAGATCTCAGGGTCCACAAAACAGACAAGGTTCTTGGAATAAAAATTTTAAAGAACATCATAACTTTAATTATACAAATTATCGGACTCATCCAAATTTTAACTCTAGCAGAAATGACAATTGTAGCAATTTTAATGCAAATAATCAAAATCGATCGCGTCGCAGAGATAGATCGTCAAATAATACGGGTAGACATTCTAATGTCGCTTTAAGTGATACACAGGCTAACATTGAACAGGGTAAAGTAACTGAAACTCACAATGCTATGTCTTGTTCTCTTGATTGTACCCAAGTCAAAGATTGTTCAGAATGCTCTACTCTTTTCCAGCCCAAGGCGATCACGACGCTGCGTTGCGGACATACCTTGCCTAGTCTACCTGCAGTCTGTACGGCCACTGCTGCGTCAGTACACCAGGGACAGGGCTCTCTTAAGTTTAACAGAGGATTTGTTAACAATATTTCATGCTCTCTTTATTCGACTCAGGTTGTACCACTGTGGGCGTCCGGACTTCGCTGATCGACCCTAGTTGTGCGACGGGCAGGGTTGTGAAATGTGTGACGTTTGGCGGAACTGTGGAAACATTTCCCACAGCCATTATAACACTTCATACACCATTTTTTTCAGGACAGATCCAGGCTTGTCTTCTTCCAAATCCAATTTGTGATTTAATACTTGGTCGCATACATGGTATTAAAGAGTGTTCACCACAGCAAATAGCTGAATGGGAAGAGCGACATATTCAAACTGCAAATGCAGTAGTGACTAGAGCGCAAGCTACTAATATGTCGCATGATACACCTATTGAACCTACAGTTCATACCACTTGTGATGATGATGCTCCTATTTCACGGGAGTTGTTTGCAACATTGCAAAAGAATGATGATTCATTAAAAAAAATTTTTCAGTATGTTAACAAAAAGAATACAAGCAACAAACTTGCAAAATCTAGACATGACTTTATACTTAAAAATGGGATTTTGGTGAGAGTAATACGGGAAAAGGATTCATCCTTATGTTATCAGATCTTAGTCCCATCCTCTATGAGATCTCGTATATTACGACATGCGCATGACTCGCAATGTGCGGGCCATATGGGTTTTTCGCGTACCAAATCCAGAGTGCTTTCGGCATTCTACTGGCCAGGCGTCCATAGGGACATCACTCTCTATTGTCGGTCCTGTTTGATATGTCAGGAAGTTAAGGTACGGGGTCCATTTCATGCGGCTCCTATTCAAGCTGCGGACATCCCGATTAGACCATTTGATAAAATGGCCATTGACATTATTGGTCCGATGCTTCCATCTGCTAGAGGGCATACGCATATCCTTACGTGCATTGATATGTGCACTCGTTGGCCTGAGGCCATCCCTCTCAAGAACACTTCATCTGCCAGTGTAGCAGAGGCATTGATGTTAATCTTCTCACGCATTGGTTTTCCACGGAAAATCTTGTCGGATCATGGGGTTCAGTTCATTTCTGAATCCATGTCTCAAGTTATGAAGACATTAGGTATAGACAGATCTCTTAGTTCTATTTATCATCCGATGTCAAATGGGTTAATTGAGCGTCTCAATAGGACACTCAAGCAGTTGTTGGGTAAGATGACTCAAGACCATCCCCAAGACTGGGATCGGGTCCTACCCGCTTGTCTCTTTGCGTATCGCGAAGTACAAAATCAAGCAACGGGGTTTTCTCCATTCCAGCTTGTTTTTGGCATGCAACCACGCGGTCCGATGTCGTTAATCCACGACTTATTGGTTGACGAGAATATTGAAGAGGAAACTCAATCCTCTTATGAGTATGTGATCTCTCTGAGAAAGAGAATCATAGATGCTTGTAGACTAGCTACTGCATCATCTGAACAAGCCAAAGAAAAAGCTCGTCTATTTGCAAACAAGTATAGACGTCTTCGCCAGCTCATACCTGGTGATGAAGCTTTTGTCTTACTACCTGCGCATAACAATCGTCTTTTAATTACCTGGAGAGGTCCTTTCAGGATCATCTCAAGAATATCCGATGTCGACTACATCGTTGATGTTAATGGTAAACATAAAACCTTCCACATTAACATGTTGAAGGAGTATTACTCACGTCCTGATTATCTACAGTCAGTGTTTCAGGCAACTGACGATCCTACACCTCCTATTCAACACTATTCTAGTTTGTCAGTCATCCAAGAAGAAGAATCTTCTTTCGATGATGTACAACTACCAATACCAGTTGTACCACTCCATTCCACTGAGAAATGGAATGATGTTACAATCTCATCTACTCTTTCGGCTGATCAACGTCAGCAAGTCTCTAATATTCTACACTCGTATGAGGATGTCCTCACTGACATCCCAGGTCATACGTCAGTCATCCAACATGACATTATTCTGACTGACGATACGCCTATTCGAGTTCGCCCATATCCTATTCCTTTACACTTTCGTGATAAGGTTGATAAGGAATTGGATGAGATGCTCCAATTAAATATAATTGAACCATCTTCATCACCATATTCTTCTTCCATGGTAATCATTAGGAAGAAAGACAACAATATACGTCTTTGCGTAGATTACAGGAAATTAAACAAAGTTACAAAATTCGATGCGGAACCATTACCTCTTTTAGATGACTTATTGGAGAGATTATCTCATGCTACATTCTTTTCGAAATTTGACCTTTCAAAGGGATATTGGCAAGTGCCACTCACTCCTAAAGCAAAGCCATTCACCGCTTTCTCGACACCACGGGGTCTTTTTTTCAATGGAATTTTATGCCATTCGGGTTAATGAATGCGCCAGCTACCTTTGTACGCATGATGCGCCGCATATTGTCTCATCGTCCCGATGTCATTACTTATATAGATGACATCTGTCTTTTCAGTGACTCTTGGGATGAACATATTCAGGGTTTAAAATCTTTACTTTCTATCTTACGGGATTATAACTTAACAGCGAAACCTTCAAAGGCTTTTGTCGGTTTTCATGACATCTCATTTCTGGGTCACCGCATAGGTCATGGTTTCATGTATACAGAAGACAGTAACGTCTCTAAAATTTTAAACATCTCAGCACCTAAGACAAAAAAACAAGTTAGGTCGCTTTTAGGACTAATACAGTTCTATTCTAAATTCATCCCTCATTTGTCTACTATAACTGCACCTTTTTCGTCTCTACTGAAGAAAGGCACATCTAATGTAATAAAGTGGTCGCAGGATCACCAAACGGCTTTAGACTATATAAAACAATTTTTTTCAAATGCACCTTTTTTGAGGTTGCCTGACAAAAATCTCACCTTCATTCTCCGCAGTGATGCAAGTTCTTACGCTATCGCTGCAGTTTTGATGCAGGAATATAACGGCACCTTATTTCCGGTTATGTACGTATCCAGAAAGCTCACGCCGAGCGAGACGAAATATTCCGTTCTGGATAAAGAGCTCCTTGCTCTTGTCTGGGCAATCACTAAACTGGATCGTTATCTCCTCGGATCTCACTTTGTGGTGGAGTCTGATCAGAAAGCTCTTACCGCACTGAATACAGGGAACGTTAAGTCATCAAAGTCAGCGCGTTACGCTATAGCGCTTCAACCGTTCCATTTTGAGATACGAGCTATTCCTGGAGTGCAGAATGTGTTCGCAGACTGTCTATCAAGATGCCCAAGTGAACGTGTCGAAACTAAACCACTTCCAGATGTTGGAACATATATCGTGTATGGAACATTGAGAACATTATCTCGTCGATTACTAACTAGTTGTAACGGAACAGTGACATATTGATAGGGATATTGAAATTACTTAGAATATATTGTTAACTAGTTATTTGTTAGTAATTAAGGAATATATAAATTAGATTAATTCAATTTAATCTATTTAATTGATTATGGATCACACACATACTAACTTTCTTAGTTGTCACGTAACACCTGCATTCACGGGTCTTAGTTATGATATCTCACTGTTAGATCACTAGTCAACCGTACTAGTGTTAGAAAACATTAAGTGTGTTGATTCTTAAAGTGTTTAATTTTGCATTGCTTCATTTTTGCACATTGTATTTTCAATTTTTCTGTTTCATTGATTCTCTTGTCATTGATCATCATCAGTGTTGCTGTTCATTTTCATTTTTGAAATCATATGTTTCAAATTTTGTTGAAAACTTAGTTGAATTTTATTATCATCTTTTTTTTATGGTTTTTTCATTTTTTCATTTTCAAACTTGTTTTTACTTCGAATATTACCACATCGTTCCAAAGTAGGTCGTTTGTGGATGTGTGCTTTAATGCATACTATCATTTAGTTATATTGATTTCGTTTAATATTCTTTTCTTAATATGGTATAACTTTATGCATTTCATATCTTGTTGAAGTTTTGACTCACCTCTCTCGGGTATTAAGTTCAAAAAAATTAATAGAATTAATTTTTTTAAGGGGAGGTGATAAGGGAGCTGTTACGTACATTTATTACCTAAGGGGGTAGTCTTCGGTCCTGCCAAATGTACGCACCAGTCTTTATATATTTTATTATTTGAGCGTTCGATTGATTCACGCACTGACGTGCACAATGCAGTGTGAGTTGCTTTGGACGCACGGGTAACCTAGTTTGGGGAATTGTGACGTCATGTTTTGAACGGGGCAGTGCGGACTTTGTTATGTCCGAGAGATATATATTATTGGAATTGTCTGGCAGTTTTGTATAAGCCAGTATGTTATATTGATTCAATTGGTATTCTTGACGAAGCCAATGATGGAAGGATCATGTAAGTGTCGCCCCGGTTATATTTGTATATTTATTGCCGTAAACTAAAGTATCAGGCCGCTCCCAGTTGTAGTCTAGCGGGAAGTCATCTTAGCATGTAATTTCCTAGAATGGACAGACGGAGTCGGTGGTCATATTAGATTACCGTAGAGGAATAATACCTACGTGTAAACCAGTTTATTTATTCGTATGCTTCATATTTTATATGCCGTACATTCAACAATGCCAGAAGCGTGGCATAGAATGGGAGAGGTTAGTCAACTGGAATCTCTAACCTGTTCGTATTATTGTGTATGACTTTGTTTGAAACTATATGCTATCTAACGTTATGTTTTGGAGAACGTATGGGATTGTGAAGTATGATATGGAAGATTTTATCCTGGAGTATGAATACGTTACCATGATAGACGTCCTTGAAGGAAGGTCAATGGACTTGAATGAGAAGAATATTATACGGTAACAGTTTTGTGATCCTTGGTCACTTGAGTCAGAGGACTTTATTGGTAGAGAATCTTCAGGAACTTTAAAAGTAATTACCATTATGCTGATGTATGATCTTTGCGCCTGTGACGATGTTAGTCTTGTCCACTCCGTATGTGTCAATCTGAATAAAATCTATGTACAGTCATCACCGACTTATGTACTGCCAGTACTTGCTCAGTTCACCCAGTTCAACACTACTTGTTGAAGTTCGTTTGAAGAATATTGTTGACATTCGTTCATTTTAACCATTCGCGTTTTAAGCTACCTCTTCACCAGTATAAACTGTACTCAACCATAAAACGGAGTCAACAGCTGTATAGTAATAAAGTGCTACAGTATACAATGATATAGTGGTGCACTGTACAGTGATATAATGCTTCATTATACAGTAATATAGTGGTACGCTATGCATTGATATAATGCTACATTATACAGGGATGAAGTGGTACACTGTACAGTGAAATGGTGGTACACTATACAGTGATAGAGTGCTACTTTATACAGTGATATAGTGGTACATTACACAGTGATATAATGTTACAGTAGACAGTGCTATAGTGGTACATTACTCAGTGATATAGTGGTACATTTTACAGTGATAAAGTGATGCTATATATATTGCTATTGTATTGTGGTAAATAAAAAAAGAGACCTGAGTCCTGGGAATAATGAGTAATTAAATAAGTAAATAAATAAAGGTAATTAACAGGCACTCGTTGGACACAAAGGAAGACACCAGAAAACAGGAAAGAAATGTAAGGTAAGCCTATCACTTATATTTCTTTTCTGTTGCCCTCCTTTATGTCCTACGAGTGCCTGTTAATTAGCTTTATTTATTTACTTGTTTATTTATTTGCTACTGATGTAGAGTTATACAGTGGAACAAACACATAGCGCACAGTAACATCGTGATGTACTGGTAGGATGACACGGTAGTGAAATCCATCACATAACTAATTCACAACAACCCGAGTACAACCTGTGCGGCACCTCGTGTTTGCTAGAGTTCTGCTTGATTAAAAACAAAATGCAAATCTACGCTGCATATTTCTTGTCAAATTTGTTCTGTCTTTCCATTTTTCTTGTTCTTCAAACATTTTTTGGTGGTTATTAACTCTTTATCAGCGAGCTACAGACTTTAATAAATGGGGGTTTGAGAAGGATAAAAATATTGAAATGATACAAGTGTATTAATGTGGAAATGATGACACAGAAACACTAGTGGATCGAGAGGTGAGATTAGGAAAACATGGAAAGGCCTTTACCAATCACCTGTTTGTCTTAACATATGATTGTATGTTTGTCTTAACATATGATTGTATGTTTGTCTTAACATATGATTGTACGTTCACCCAGAGAACCAATGTGCTCCCTGGGAAACCTCTACACCCAAAGGTAGAAGAGGTAATGATTAAGAAAGAAGGAAGAAAGAAGGAAAGGCCTTTAACGGATGACACGGGAAGGTTTGGCAATAGTTTGTTGAATACCTTTGCTCCAAGGACAGCTAATGCGGGACGAATATCACTAGTTGTTTGTACAGAAACTACCACTGCAAGAGCAGACAACTTATTATATACTGTTATATCTACGTTTTGATGATAATTATTGCCCTTTTTAATATACTTTATTTCTCGATTATAATTAGATATTGTAAATATGAGTATCATGTCGTTTTACTGTTATAAAATGTTAACGTCAGTATGTAAACAGCACGTGAGAATAAATGGATAAAAAGATGAGAGAAAGGGAGGGCACAATCTTAGACAGGCCTGCAAGCCCAATTCTCTCAACCCTTTGAAAATAAACTTCGCTCGTTTGGTCGTTTGTTTTTGTGCAGGTTTCGTGCACATTGACCAAACGCGGTAGAGGTTCAAAGGTCAAAAGAGAACAAAAATGGATTTACAAAATGCCAAATAACCATGATAAACCATGACGCTACCGTACACATCATTTGTTACCGTCCATAAGAAACAATGCCCGAGGAAGGTTTTTTTTTCCTGAAACAGCGTGTGTCATTGCGGTATTGTTCTGTTGTGAAATTAAAATGAGTACAGTTTTGTCTCTGACTTGAAAATATAAGTTGTGCTGTAGCAATAGTTTTTTTTTGGGTATGGAAAGATGCCGAGAAAAAAAAAAGTAATATTGTTGGCAGAAAGGAATATTAATTGTTTTAAATATATATTTCGCATTGGGAGGACCGGAAGATAGAGAAGAGAAAATTAAGAAATATAACACCTCACGGTAGAAGGGGAACGACTAAGTAAGTAAGTAACAAAGTATTAGACTTCACTGTAAGTCCAGCTTTGAGACATGGAGTGACTAGTTCCCTTCCTCGCCGCCTATGCATTCCCTTACTCGGGAGCAGAGTCTGGTACTGATTTACAGCTGGGCAGATTGAAGCGTGACGCCACTGTGTTTGGAATCTGGTACCTTAGTCGCGAAATGCCAGTGTTTTAACCACTTTGCCAATCCGACGCTTCTTGCCAGAAGATGAAAATTGAAACAAATAACAAAAATAAACAATCCTTATGTTCAAGCACAACGGGCGGGTTACGTGTGACGCTCAGTGGTAATCTTTTAGTTAATATAACTATCTGTTTCTGCAACATGTGATACTTTGTTCTGACATTTCATTGCGGTAGGTGCAAATTATTGTGAAATACGCAATGTCGTTTAGTAGGTCTATCTTTATCACTCTATCTTTTTCAACATGTTTTACACCTTTCTTATTTCATTTTCACCCACATTTTCTTCTTTCATCGTGTTTAAAGTAATCTTTCTTGATCACGACTTGTATCTATCTTCACACTCCTTTGATTCATGCTCCCACCTTGCGGAACGCACCTGACTTCATTGTTATCTTGTGAAACACCAGCTTGGTCATAGACATCTTGTAAATATCGTTAGACATGCCACCTTGGAATATTGATTATTTTGGAATACGGCCTGCCGACACAATATGGTAATTTTTTCACGGCACAGCCTCTATTTAAACAAACGACGGTCACTACCTCGCAATACAATAGCCCGCGCGACAATGGACTCGGGACGCACACATGAATGATTGGTGCCAGACGGGAAAACAGAGCACGGCATAATAAACCTAGAGATTAAAGGCTCGCCGCATGCAAGATAATAAAACAGGAAAAACACGGAAAGCGACAATAGACAGCTGGATTCAGGATAATGCGAGTGATTTTTTTATTAACCGGCCAATCCGAAAACAACGGGTTGTCACGCAAACAAACCCATAACACAGAATTGAAGTTAGTGGCGAAAACCCCACCTCTTTTGACCAGGCACAGTCGCTGACAGGGCGTGAAAGATGTACATGCGAAAGGTCACAATGTGGAGGCCTAGCGATTGGTTTAGGGGCTGAGTTTCACGTCACAGGAAAGATCTGGGAACACATGGATTCAGGAATATAATGTACCAATAAGCTCGTCAGTGGTCAGTACGAAATTTCCAACGGTGTGGCATAGAAGACTTTACCCAAAAGCATAGCCTGCTATTAATTCAGTGTGGATAAGTAATTCATATATCATTCTCATAATTGTATCAAGCTCAACGCACTCCAACGCAAATTTTATGAATCAAGATTTCATATTTACAAGATGAGTCGCATATACAGCTAGCAAGTTCAACTCACTCCAAAGCATATTTTATGAATCAAGAGTACATGCTCAAATAGATGAGTGTACATACCAAGATCATTTCGTGAAGATCTCCAGTCTAGCCAGTACCTTTCAGAGATTAGACAGCAGACATTTTCCTACGGCAACTGTCAATGGTTTGTCAACGCTACAGAGATATTGTCTAACATTGAAGGACTCTACATCGTCAAATTTCTCATTACAACAGCAATTTTCATCAGTACGTCCTCGTCTTGGAGATAACCCACACAACATACCATCCACCTAAATTGGACAGTCTATACATACCCGTTTGTTATACTGTGAAGGAGCATTAAGAGACACATAGACAGTGTAAATTTGATATTAATGTGGTAACACCCAATATATCACATCATTACTTCACTCTTTACATAGTTTCATTCTCATAGTTAACTAACTACGTTATTTATATCTCATCTGTGTTCCTCTGTGTGTGTGTGAACTGTCTTTCATCGTCATCACTTTTTATTTCCTCTACAAACCATATATGTGTACATATTTAATTAATAAACCTAATAACCGCTTGAACTTTATCTAGTTCGTTAATGTATCACTCGTGCTGTCGGTGTTAAATGTTTACATATAGGTAAAATTCTACATTTAGATGAGATTGGAGGCTCTTTCTTTTTTTACGGGATCTGAGGACATAAGCCAAGGTCGTGGGGAAATAGAACACTTTCCATAATTTACTAGAACACACTATCATCTAGTGGAAAGCATTCGCACTCTCTTCTTCTTGTCCTAATTCGAATAGGTCTCTTTCTGTCTTAACGAGCCAATTTGTTCAGACCTTCTTGGTAACATTTCATAGGCGATCTCCAGTGACAACTACTGTTGTTGCTACACTAATATCAACTTACGACACGCAATACCGTAATACTGTGAAATACACAATAATGTTGTGAGATAAGCAATAATATTGCGCAGCCTGTGTGAGTTTATGTAAAGCTGGTGGCACAGTCAGTTCAGCTAATCAATAGTAAATATGTGCACTGCACCGTGCATTTTTTATGTTTTTCTCATCACCTTCCAACTGCTTAAGAAGCATGGTCCTATTAACACACGTATACCAGGGCGTCCTCTCACGTGTCACCAGCTCATGGTCTTCTTCATACACTTCAGGTCTATCTCCAGTTCTCTTCTCCGTGGGTTCTTTGGTCTTCCTATCTTATCCTTGTGATGTTTTTCTGGATCTCAAAAATTGATTGAAATCTTGTATCGTTAGCCTGTATAGATAACGTGCAGTTAATCTCTTTATATTTCTCTCCGTAGTTTAACGCTGAAGCTTTATTTGTTACTTTTAATTGTTGCACCTTTGTGGACAACGTTTTTCTTTTTTCTTATTTATTTATTTATTTATTGCAAATTCAACCATCACTAACAGGATCTTCATCTCAAATGTCAAGTCAGTCCTATTGTATGGCTCTGAAACATGGAGAACAGCATAATCAACAGCCAAGAAGCTACCGACTTTCATAAAAGAGTGTTTGCATAGAATAGAAGGATTGAAATTGGATGACAAAGTCAAAAGTGTGGAACTGTCACGGGATTGCCTTTCCTTGCTTTGCAGTAGTGGTCCACTAACGGTCACAACACAAGCGTATCTAAAAGTAGGTCGTCCAGGGTATCTATATTCGCGCAAGATTACTCTTGGCAAAGATGTAGATAGAAGATGAATGGCGCTTCTACCTTAGGGGAGCCATCACAAGATATTCCCAGAAGTCAAGAACAAACGCTGCTTTAGCGCTGAGCAAATTTGTTAACTTATTATCTGGTCCGTCGTCTTTTGTGAAGGGTTTATGCAATGATTCTGGCCCGTTCAAGACCCCAGTTGGAGTAATCCAACGAATGCCCTCTTATAAGTAATGGCTCTCTCTCTCTCTCTCTCTATATATATATATATATATATATATATATATATATATATATATATATATATATATATATATATATATATATATATATATATATAGGTATTTATCAAGAACACTGGCTCATGTATTTGCTTTCGTACATATAAGCTGAATCAACAACTATTGTTTAGTTTAAAATAACATACAACAAATGTAATAGTCAATTAATATTTAACATGAGAAAATAAATATGGAAAATTGGGGGAAAACTGAAATTAAAGTTTCCTCACTGAGGTTTAGAATGGGCTTTAGAATGTCTTTGATTTTTGCTGGAGCCTGTTACACAAAACTTAGCTCCAGATGAGTCCTGCAGCTGTGGTTTCCGTCACTTCTTTTTGGTGATGAATACACTTCTCCACATAACTCGTCCACTGTAGGCGGTTTAGTGTTGATACTCTTCTCTTACACTAGTGGCGTAGGAACGTCAGTACTTAAGTCTGATGGCTTGTAACCACGAACTGTGACAAATAGAAAAAAACAAATGCCTTCTGCTGAGTACATTTGTTCTCTGCAAACTAACAGGCCCATTTTCATGCGCTCCACCCACCAATGTTAACCTCTCAGAAGAATTAAATTCCCGAGCACCCAATGTAACTTAGCAAATATGATGAAAATTCACCAATATCCTTCTGGGTGTCAACTAGGAAATTGCATCTGGAGTGCATGAATAATGATCTGCCTGAATTACAATTTAAAAAAGGTATATAAATCTCACAAAATGATTCTATACACTTTAGGCACATGTGATGTAATCATCACTCATTACTCATCCTTACACCCGTCTGAGTTCTGGGGTCATCTCTGCTGTCGGGTTTCCCGCACGACTTGTCAGAACCAATCACCAGCTCTTGCTGTAGTGGTTCATGCATATACTATTTTCATATGTTGAGGTTGCCAGCCTCGTATCTAACCACTAAGCAAGAAACCTGTACAATTTACATTAGTAAATAATTTGTCTACACTTACCCTAAAATTTTGGGAATGCACACGTCTGGCACAGATTTAGAATGGACACAGCTCTGTATTAGAGCTTCGAGATCACTTAGGTCTGGAAATATGAGTTAATTCCTCTGACGGCTGGTGTTCTGCAAATTCCTGGCCTGGGAAAACTGTTTGTATAATTCCTCTTATGACTTGGTCTGGGAAATATGAGTTAATTCATCTGACTGCTGGTGTTCTTTGAATTCCTGACATTGCCCTGCGAGTTTTCCCTTGGTATAAAAATTGCTTTACTTGTAAATTCCAAAGTTGAACAATACTCGATTTGGTACTTATAGTTGGGGAATGATAAGTCCTATCCTCTTGCGATGCAGTCAATGTCTTTCTACAAATATATCTCACACTCCTTAGTTTCAATTGTGGGGAAGTCAAATCTCATTTACTATCATTACTCAATATTTGAAAATATTAAATTTAATATACACGCGTGGAAACTTACACCAGTGATGTCATATCATTACATAAGACTTCCGGCCGCACCTCTGTCTATCACAATATTGTGACCAGGGTGTTCCTGGCATAATGTCTTCCGCCCAGATGTCTACCCCGACAGATTATCTAATTATCCTCTTTATCTGCGTGCCTCCGCCAAACAGCTGTCTGATCAGACAGTTTTGTCTTCTTTCATTGTACGCACCAAACAAGCTTGTGTCAACACGATCAGCCGTTTTTCACTGAGGTCAAATGTTGGACCGACACGCTTCCACAGGAGGTCAGACGGATTTTGCGATAAAATATTATCGCCGGCGGGGTCACCAAACTTGGCGGAGCGTAACAAAAGTCTGGGAGTGGAGTGTGAAACAGTAAGATACGCATTACTCTCGTAGCAAATACTGCCAAAGTGGAGTGGTGTGTTAGAGACTTCACCATGTTATGTCCAGCATAAAGAGTCAAATGTATGAAAGAGCAAAAATGAAATGCCAAATAACCAGTGAATAATGAAGACATATGAAGAAAAGAAGTTTACTGCCGTAGGGCTGAAGGTGTGAGAGATCACACAAAAGGCCAGGGACAGCCATTTCGTCACAGGAACTGATGACAAGAACTAGAAGAGTGCTAGTGAAACAAGAGATGAGAAAAAGATGCTGAAAATGGAATGAACACACATGGCGGAAACCTGTTGACAGCGTTACCAGGTAGTTCTTGTTCTGATGTCAACAAAGTAAGCAATATAGAGGACAACAGAAAACACATGTAGAAGAGAAATGGACACATAATTAAAGAGGATAGCGATCAGCACAGGTCATGGGTTTGTTGAAAGCCTTTGCTCCTGGGAAAAGGGGGGGGGGGGTGAAGGGTAATGGATAAATCATGTTTGTCTGCACTGCGCATGTATTTTATTTTTCATATGCATAGTATTTTGAAATATCTTATTTTAAATAATGTTTATTTTCTTATCTTTTCACTCTATATTCTTTCAGCGTTTTTTGTTTCTTCTTCCATAAAATGTTCGGTTTTGTGTGTGTGTGTTTTTTTTTACGGTCAAGTCTACCCAGCTCTTTCAGTTAGTGAAGGAAAAGGCAGTGAGGAAGGGAACAGGCCAACCCACCTCTCGATGCTGGAGCTAGTATGGTGATGTCTCTAACACTTTTCTCCCCTAAAGCAGTATCTGTTATGGGACTACCTTTACCTTTTCTGACCTAATTTTCAGTACGCTAGTAAGCTCTTCACAAACAGTTAGTTATATGTTGTTTGTTATATGTTGTATGTTATATGTTGTATGTTATGTGTTGTATGTTATATGTTGTATGTTATGTGTTGTTTGTTATATGTAGTATGTTATATGTTGTATGTTATATGTTGTTTGTTATATGTTGTATGTTATATGTTGTATGTTATGTGTTGTATGTTATATGTTGTATGTTATATGTTGTTTGTTATATGTAGTATGTTATATGTTGTATGTTATATGTTGTTTGTTATATGTAGTATGTTATATGTTGTATGTTATATGTTGTTTGTTATATGTTGTATGTTATATGTTGTATGTTATATGTTGTATATTATGTGTTGTATGTTATATGTTGAATGTTATATGTTGTATGTTATATGCACTTATTTTCTGATGTCGTTCTTTCACTTACCATGTGCCATAAATTTTGGTGTGTCTTTTATTGGCAAAGTCGTTACAGAGCTTGTCTCTCGCAGGTACTAGGTTCCAGTTTCATAACCTTGTAGCATCACCCTACCCAGCTATAAATAGGTACCTGACTCTGCTCTTGCGTTATAGAAGGCAAAAGCAGTGAGAAAGGCAACTAATTACCCCACCTCACAAAGCTTGACCTGGTGTAGTGAAGTTTCTAACACTATTTCCGTGTCATTCACCCGCTAGTCTTTACCACAAAATTTCGTCCCCCCGCGACTAATTGTCCTTATGTTTTTGGAAATTTTCGTCCTACTCTCCCTTGTGTATAATTGTATATATAATTAATTTTGCCACATGAACAAAACAAGTAAATTAACTAATTTCTTAAGTGTGTTTTTTTTTTTGTTCACGTTTTTGACCATCCAAACAATGTGTAAGGAAAACTAGGAGTGACAAAAACAATTAACACAGAAACAAAATATTAGAATGCTTCTACCTAATATAAAGTAATTTTAGTAAACAACAGTCTTATAACTTAGAATTGGATTCTTAGAAACAATGTTTTCTTATTGTGTATGGTTACCAGACAAAATGACAAGCTGTATACTTCTATATTACTATACAGTATACTTCTTAATGTCAATAAGTACTGGTAGCTTGAAGTTCAGTAAATATATATACGGTATATATAATTCTAGCAGAAAAGTTGCTTAATTGGCAACACGAAGTAAAGTTACAGTTTAACAGTTGCTTACGGCGATCCTCCAGTGTTGCCATTTATAAATTTATGATTCCACTAACTCTCTGGTCTCCCCTAAAAAGTTATATTACGGTAAATTCGGGCAATATCCTTCTACTTTGAAATTATAAAACCATAGGTATAGAGAAAAAAATCAAATGTCCAGCTCCACTGCCATTAAAAAGCAATAAGAACTTACAAGCCACTTTTATGCGCTGGACTTAGGTTGCCCACGTCCTCAGAAGAGACCCCGATGCCATCGCAAGAACAGCTATGCTATGGACCCCTGAAGGAAAGCGAGAGGCCGACCGAAAAACAACCTGGCGGAGAACTGTGGAGGCTGAGCTGCAAAGAATGAACCAGAATTGGGGCACTGTACGAAGGATGGCCGCCGACCGAGCAAAGTGGCAGCAGTTTGTTGCTACCCTTCAAGACGCCATCAGGCGTGATGACCACTGACTGCTTTGGTAGCAGGTGGTTACGGATCAAAGAAGAAGAAGAAGAACCACTTTAACGTTTTTAAGTTAAAAAAAAATTACAAATATCTGAATAAATTAAGTCATTCACGCCTCTATTTTCATTCACCTCCAAAATAATTTCACTCACCCTTGGGTGAACCCATTCACCAGTTTGAGAAGCACTGTCCTAACAGACTATCTTTACTTTTGCGTTCTTATTTCAGAATAACATAATTGAAAGTCCTACCGAGAAATATTATTGTCACAATATAATTGCCCTATTTCTATTACAAATATCCAGGCTTAACCTACAGCAATAATATTTAAACATAACAAAGCACATGATGGTACAGAACTATTGGTTGCGATGGACATGGTTGCCATATTGGATTATAATGCTATGTTTTAATTTACTTCGGCTTTTTTTTATTTTTTTTTATTTGTTGAATTATGAACTTTTTTGTAACTTTAGTAAATCCCGAGCTGTGAGAGTTGAAATCTAATAACTAAATAAAGTAACAAATTTCGCAGCGACATTTACAATAAATCAAAATTTTGATAAGATATCGGAAACCTGATTTGAAGTAAAGTTTAAAATGTAATAGAAAGTACTTTTGTCAGATCTCGCCATGACTGATGAACAAAATCCACCCTTTTATGACATGCGCTGACAAATAATTGTGACAAATTTAAATTCCTGAAAATGTAAATTTATTCGAATAAAATAATTAGTACTTTTTTATAAATTCTTTTAGTCTATGACGTAAAATCTAGTGGCGCATCCCATCCACTTTGTAATTGAATTACCAAGCAAAAACAACGATGAAAACATATAATCAGCAATGGCATATCTAACAGCTCCCATTTGATGTCCTTGTGGCTTGGTGACTGTGATCTCATCGAATGCTTCGCTGATGTAGAATGTCGTTTCTACAATTGTTCTAATGTCAACATTTGTTATTCTGTATCTCCTGGCAACATTAATTGGTTTTCTTAAATATGTCATCTCACAGTGTGTAATTTTCCTCGCCAGTGCTTTTATCACTCGCCATATTTGACACTGATAATAACGACTTGGTAAGAATATCCTATTTTATCAGCTGTCGTCTAGTTTCCATAGTGATATTCTGATGTTTGAGTAGTGGTGACATTTGGTAAGTCACTGCACTGGCTTTTTTAACATCTTGTTTCGATTTTTCTGCCAAGTCTTCCGTTTTCTGTAAAAATTCCTCATAGGTAATTGAACTCTGAGTGTCCGATTGACTGAGTAGTTAGAGCGCTGGTCTCTCGCGGCAAAAGTGTCAAGTTCGATTCACGGTATCAACATGCTTCCGTTTACCCAGCTGTAAATGGGTATCAGACTTTGTAATTGATTTAGGGGAGGAAAAGGCAGCAAGAAAGGGAACTGTCACCCCACCTGTCGATGTTGGACCTAGAATAGTGAAGTCTCTAACACTTGACTCAACTACGGCAGTATTTGTTATGGGACTACCTTTTAATTAAACTCTAGAGCCAGTTTAATCTTGATGTAGTTGGCCTATATGTTTGGTGGGTGCTTTGTTTTTTTTTTATTTTTTTAAATTCATTGCTTGCGTGATGTTGATGTTACATTTCGTGATTATTGGGATCTCGCGACAGTTTTGATTACGGAATTGTTTGTCATCATCACCATCACCATCACCATCACCATCATCATCACCATCACCATCACACCTGCCCTTCAGCTGCATGTGGAGCATAAGCGTTTACATAATTTAATTCCCCCCGTCCCCACCCCCCGTCCTGTGAAACACGTTCAAGGTCTTGCCATGTCTACTTTATTTCCTTCGTGCTTGCCTCCTATTCCCTTCCGCGTGCCTGTTTCGGTTTCTCCTTTTTCGTGTACCCTGGGTAATCCCGAAGAAAGACTGCCTTCTAATGTTGTCAGGAGACTTCCAACTTGTATCTCTTGTTCTCACTTTTACTCAACTGTTATTTTTGCGGTTGTTCCCATCAGTTCACATTTACCACTTTATCATATACCAACCATATCAGTCCTTCTCTTCTAGATTTATCATGTTTGTTTTTTGTTCTCCATGTTTCAGAGCCACACAATAGTACGGACTTGACATTTGAATTATTTGGTTACTAAATTTCTCGGCACATGTGTCTGAATCCCACAGCATGTTCAATAATCCCCACCCCCACAGGCTATGGTCAGAACACGACGTGACGAACAACCCAGAGATGTCATCAAGAGCATCCTCCCCTTGGCTCAATGCTCGGAAATAATTGCAAAAAGATGGATATTTTTAGCCCTTTTGAATCAATCATAGGGGGGGGGGGGGGGGGGAAGATGTTTCTAGGAAGATAGTGGGAACAAAAACCAAGACAGGATCATCAAGAGGGTCCTGATGTGAGGTTATGGATGGGGCTGGAAAACCCCATAATGTAAAACATATTGTTATAGAAAGCTTCATTGTAAGAGTCTAGCACGTGCTTTAGCGCAGACTTTCTGTACAAGAGTCACCTTTAGTAGTGGTCCACAGCTTCTTAAAAATGGAAAAAAGTAAAGAGGAATGTAGAGAAGAAAAATAATTTGTAATATGATTGTTGCCACGTTTTGGCGAAACGTGCCCCGGTCAACCAAGACACAAGGTCCGTCGGCTATATTAGGACGCATGTCCAAATATAAAAGATAGTGTGGTCAAGTGGATAAAAATACATTTTCGGGTGTCATAAAGATAGCATTACTAAGAAGCTCAAATTTGTCGTGAAGACAAATGTTTATGATGTTCACAAAAACAGTCAAACTTTCAAATATATTTTAGTGCATTGTGACGAGATAGATAATAGATGATGATGAGTTGATAGTAGATCCAGTACAAGAGTGCTGGACTATCAAAGATATCCCAGTCTCAGAAATGAGCACTGATGTAAGAATGGCACAAGATGTGGTCAGACTGTTAAGAACTCTTGTCCAGATGGTAATGAACAGATCAAGTGCCTACCTCGCTTCTCGTACGACTACCCTCTGCTCTATTATAAAGTAATTTCACTTAAACAATTTCACACAATGAACGAAATGGAATTAACTTCACAAAGTCAAAAAATACAATTATATATATGAGTATATACACACACACACAAATATTCACAAAATGAATTTGAATCTACACCACTGTCTTAGATTTTATCTGATAGGTAATAGATGTTTATAGTCCTGTCTGAGCAGAGGTGATAGTGATAACTATATGAAAGTAGGGTGGAAGAAATAGTTTTTCTCACGAGGTAATAGTGTAAGAGAAAGGACAGTCTCTGGGTGAAGTAATTTCTCTAATCCAGCCTATCAGTACGACTTTCTTTAAATCAGACGCACTTTCTCTCCTTGTACAAAATACAAGTTACACTGCACCCACATGCACAAAATTCTGTGACAAATACGCACAAACGTGAAAACAAACAATGAATAACAGATAGGGTAGGGGTTGACCAACGCAATAACTTAAGGTTTATTAAGTTTATTTATCACTAGAACTTTACAACATAAATCATATACATCAATAGATCATGGTAAAGGAAAAGAAGATCCCAACAGAGGTTAATTAACCCAAAAGATCAAAAGTTAACAATAAGGGTATGGAATAGTCAGTAAAGAAAACAAAGACAAGTTCCTAATTAATCTATCCCGTAAATACTCAGGTTAGTAAGAACAAAAGAAAAGATTTGTATGATAGTGGTAACAACAGAAATCAGTTTCTTTCTCCGTTCATTCAATTCACATACGTACAGTGGCCACTTTCAGATTTGCTTACCCAATAGTTGTCGCAGGCATTCCGTGGAAATAAACACTAATAAGTAATAAGACTATTCAGTGTCATATTAAGTTTTGCCAAATCCAGCCCCAGACTCGCTGTAGTTGCTGACTGCAAATGTCACGGGAGTCGCTGGAGTTGGTGATTTAATTTTTCCTGGATAAATTACGTTATCTCTACCATCAGCTGGTTGGAGTAAGGTTCATAAGTGGTGATCGCCGACGTAGGATGAATACTACAGATATATTTCCTGCGTTGTCTAGCCTCTGGTTGCTGATACACTATGTTAAGTTACACAAATGTTGCTGAACAATATATTTTGCCACAGCTGGCTGCTGAGATTGATATAAATGAAATCTGGTAATAGTTCTGGTCCAGTTAATATTATAATTATTGTTCTAGTTTGGTCTCTCTCATAAAATGAAGAAAATGGACCGCACAGGTCATAGCCCGAAGACTCAACAATATTATAAAGTTTCTGGTTGCTTATACACTTATAAGACTATAAGAACGCAAGTTCATATGGCCATAAGTCCGCTAGTACGCAGGTTTTGATCAGCCTAGATTATAGGAAAGAAAATATAAACATTTAACCATGATATCAATATTGTCTCTAACACGTGTTAAAGTAGGACCTCTTCACCACTCCGTTATAAATTAGATTTAAAACACAAGTGTTTAGCTTATCCTTTTGCTTTTAACACGTGATATGAAAACTAGTCATTTATAAAATTACATAAAATGGATATAATTAAATAATATGTACCGTCAGTAGACAGTTATTAAATGTATGTACTAGTCAATTTAAAACATCTTTTACGGGGAAATAGCGAGTAATTAAATTTTCTTTACAGCTGGAAAAATTAGCTATAAGTTATTCAATTAATACAGAAAATCCCAGTAAAATGTAAACGAAAAACTTTAACAATTAAATCACTCAAAATGCTAGTATATAAATTACCGCAAAACAGAAAAAACTGAAAATATCTCCACGAATATAAGAAGTACTATGTACGAAAACTCTCATAATATCGAGCTAGTTATTCTCAAGAATTCTCTGAGTGACTGATATCTGAGCTTGGAGAGACGAGGAATATATCTATGGATTCCGTTCTTTCGCTCCTTAATGCGAAAGTCACACCTACGACCAGGGTCGGGCCAATTTGCTGTTCCATTCCTGAATGAAAGGATCTTTCTTCACCTCTGCCGCATCTCAAACTTTGTCTTGTCTCACATTCTCCCCGTTCCATTCCTGAATGAAAGGATATTACTTCACCTCTGCCGCATCTCAAACTCGTAAGTTAATTTCCCTAAAAATGTAACACTCCAATGTACGTCTCAGGCTTATCGCCCTCTTGATCCTTCAAAGACCCTGTTAACGCCTGGCCTCTGCTCGAGTTTCTCTGATCAAAGAACGATTACGCCGTGCTGCTCACTTCGCTCTGTTCCACATTCGTGCTTAATTGCCAGATGGCTCGCGTGTTAATTGCGATAGTGAATCAGGCGTTCGTGTAGCAAAGAAATATAAACCTCAGATGGGGAGGGACAAAAGTGGACGTTCAATGCTGCACTATTTTCATATGTGACAACCACAAAAAGTGTCTGTGTTATTCTGTTTATGTCACTGACTATGTTCAGAAATGTTTTTCATCATTTGATTCTTCTGTATACTTGTTGTGTTCAGCCGCTTGTGAATGTTATCACTTAACTTTGGATATAATCCTGGAATGATGAGCAACAATGCCTCAACCAGTAGATGTTGACACACCACTGTAAGTCTTTATTGAATTGCCAATGCAACATGAAGGCCAGCAAATAAGAGTGGTCCAGAATGTTGTGGTCCTTCTCTCTATACAGGATAACACTGATGGATCTCACTTCCAAATTTTGACTTCTACAATATGAAACCTGAAACAACACAGACCACGTGGATAGCCTCTTTCTATAGGTTTCCACTAGCCTAGTTTAGGTGGATGTTGTTATCATCAGATATGCATGTGTATGTATGTAATGGCTATATGTTTTTGTTACATTTGTCAGTGTTACGGGTGTCTATATGCTGATACATTACTAAAGTTACAATAATATCATATATATAGAATACATCAACTATTTACTCTCATGGTATGATGTGTTAGTCACCTTTACTTCCTCTGCCTCTCAAGTCAGCTCTGAAAAGTGCTGTAACTTTCTAGCAGGTTGTATTAATCCTGATAAGGACTGTTGACATGACTCTGCTGAGTCACTGTTGGTTACATTGTTGGTTTCCATCTTCATCAATCATACCAACTATTACAAGTATTATACATGGTACATTAACATTATAACTATGTATATCAACCAACTAAAATATCCTGAAATAAACAATTATATTAATTTCACAATTATATACAGTAATTCTGCGTACCCTCTAGATGTCAGAATACACTAGCTGGACAGTGAATAAATCAAGGTAAGCTGCCATTAAGACACATAAGAATGAAGTCTGCGACTCACTGTGTCACCTTCTATCCGCTGAGTAAACTGATTTTGTGCGTGTGTGTCGATTTCAAATTTTCCACTGTTTATATAGTTGTAGGGCGATCGACTGATAGAACACTTACGTCATGTAGAACTTGGCAAAATTTTTCCAGCCTCTCGAGAGCAGATTGTTGCAGATTGTGCTATTTCCACTACACAAAACGTCTCCTTTCTCTTCAACTATAATCACTGTCACTTTCCTTCATATCTCCTTTTATCCAGCTCATTCGTGGTTTTCTTTAGGTATCGGGTTTTATTCCATTCAGAGCTGTCTTCAATTTTATGAGAATTTCCAAAGTGAACAAAACACGATTTCACAACAAGGTCACACGCATAATTGTAGTTGTCTCAGTCTTTATAATATGCAATACAATTCATACGATGTCCACACTTGCCTTCTATCTGCATCGAACTACGTGTTAAGTAGAAACTGGTTGTAATTATCCATTCCTGGAATAACTCGCTAATTCCAACCTTTGACTAGCACAGATTCCGATAGCTTGTTTCGCCATTGTGGATTTTACGACACGTCGGCTGCCATGAATAGCTCGTTTCTGATTGGTTGGTTCTGATTCGCTTTCCAAGAATAATCGCCAAGGCATTTTTCTACTTTATCACATGCATAAGAAACAGATATATTTAAGTGCACAAGAAACAATCGAACTTTCAAATATATATTTAGTGCACAAGAAACAGTCGAACTTTCAATTATATTTTAGTGCATAAGAAACATATATTTTAGTGCACAAGAAACAGTCGAACTTTCAATTATATTTTAGTGCAGAAGAAACAGATATTTTAGTGCACAAGAAACAGTCGAACTTTCAATTATATTTTAGTGCAGAAGAAACAGATATTTTAGTGCACAAGAAACAGTCGAACTTTCAATTATATTTTAGTGCAGAAGAAACAGATATTTTAGTGCACAAGAAACAATCTAACTTTCAAATATATTTTAAAACATTTCAAACTGCAAATCTTCATTATTATTTCCCTTTATTGCACCTTAAGGGTCATAGAGTTTGGACGTCAGTCTGTCCCCTAACACAAGGGGTCGGCAACTGTTCGATACTGATCTACCGGTTGATAACAAGGCCTCATTGAGTAGATCTCTGGGTAACGGAAATTAGAAAAAAGATTGTTTAACATGGGTAAATTTTAGACTAGCGCGGTGTCCCAATTTTAAAAGATACTTTCATTGCAGTTATAATCCAGTGACAAACTCTCCACACCTCCAAGACGACCCAGAGTTCGCTGGGAGGACAACATTAGACCATTTCTGAAGGACCTTTGACTAGACTGGAACCAGGCCAAGAGGAAGACAGCTGATATGATATTATGGCGCCCTCTTCTCTCTGGCAAATTTCTACACCTCAGAATAGAAGAGGAACAACTTAGTAAGTAAGTAAGAAAAACCCTCAAGTCAGCTGACTAAAATGTACTTCATTCATGAACTGTGTAAGAAAGAACGCGATCTTCTCTCTGAAGTTAAGTTAAACTTTCGGTAAAATGTTTAGTTTTAATTTTCCATAGCTCTGAATGCAGGAGGCAGATCGTGCGTCAGACATAAAAGTTACATATATTGCTAGATTGATTCGAAATTCCAGATACTAGAAAACCTGAACAAGAAGACATTATTTTATCAAGGTAGATCTTTAGACAGCTCAGTGTTTCTAAAGTAGATGCCTACAGCTCCTGGGTTGTTTATCCCTGCCTTACAGGAAACTTCCATCGCAGCAGTCATGTGCTCTCGCAGTCATGTGCTCTCGCAGTCATGTGCTCTCGCAGTCATGTGCTCTCGCAGTCATGTGCTCTCGCAGTCATGTGCTCTCGCAGTCATGGTTTTTGTAGCAAAGTATTTTGGGTAGAGAGGTGCCAGGGCCATACACAACCTCAAAGTCAATTCATTCAATACTCTTCAGTTTCCCACCGAGCATATATCTTAAATAGCCTCATGTCATGTCACATGCTTCAGCTAAAGGTCATAGTCTCTTACTGGTCGCCACAGTTTAACAAATTGAAAATCGGACGGACAGATATGTGCCCATGTGGGGAGGACAAACAAACAAACAAACAAACAGTTGAACGTATTCTCTAAGACTGTCGGCTCCATGGCAGAAGATAGTGGCAGATTAGCCTTCAACACAGTTCAAGGAGGAACTCTTTGGTGACGTCAGAAGCCTGAGACAAACTGTTAGTTTTTCTAGGAGCGATAGATGTGGTTATATGAGGGCGAGATGTGGTTATATGAGGGCGAGATGTGGTTATATGAGGGCGAGTGAACGAACGAACTTAATTTTCACAGGATAAAAAATTGGGCAAGCAGACCCAATGATATTCTACCCTTCCTCTCTCTCTCTCTCTCTCTCTCTCTCTCTCTCTCTCTCTCTCTCTCTCTCTCTCTCTCTCTCTCTCTCTCTCTCTCTCTCTCTCTCTCTCTCTCTCGCTATCTCTCTATAACTAGCAATAAAAGATGAGTAAGAGGAAGGGCAAAATGCAAGACGGACCTTTATACACGATTCTCATCTATCAGTCAATACCCTTTACCTCCTTAATGAGCATATGTCATAAAGCTGGATCTCGTATAGTGGAGGCGTCAACAATTCACTCCCTGTGGCAGTATCTGCTTGGGACTCAAAGCTGCTCACCTATGGGAACATTTTCCGCATGCGCTGACAATACATGAAGTCCCAGGTCATTCATCAGCACATTTCCTAAATGTCACGAGTTCTTATTATATGTCACCATAATCTGATTACGTTTCAAATTATGTCTAATTTTCTGTATGAATGGTTTAGATTTTGTTTGTTTGTATGTTTTTTGCTATTTTAATTAATTTTTTTTTTAAACATACTTAAATTTGATTATGACTGCATGTTACAAATGTATGTTATTATTTTACCTCGATAATGTTGTATGCTTAAATAATGCTAAAAATACATGTGCTATTGAAAGGATACGGTATGTAAGATGACAGAGAGAAGAAGGGCAGAATGTAAGTCGGGCCTGCGTGCCCAATTCTTAACCCTTTGTACTGGCGACCAGGTGTTCATGGTTCAAACCCGGGCGTCGGCGTTTGAAGAAATGTTTACGGCCGGAAATTTGACTGAATAGCCTGAACGGCTCCTGTGATAAACCCTCTGTGGATGGGAAGGAGCGAAGCTCCTGACCGGGTTGGAAGGAAAGTCCTCAGGTTCCCCAGCCTCGCAATGACATGTCATTGGGCCGAAGGGCTGAAAGCCTAAGTGCCGCTGGTTAAGAAAAAAAAAAAAAACCCTTTGAAAATAAAGTTCGTTCGTTTGTTCGTTCGTTCTCGCGCTCTCTCTCTCTCTCTCTCCCTTTCTCTCTCTCTCTCTCTCTCTCTCTCTCTCTCTCTCTCTCTCTCTCTCTCTCCCTTTCTCTCTCTCTCTCTCTCTCTCTCTCTCTCTCTCTCTCT
Source organism: Oreohelix idahoensis (assembly GCA_024509875.1). Taxonomy (NCBI): domain Eukaryota; kingdom Metazoa; phylum Mollusca; class Gastropoda; order Stylommatophora; family Oreohelicidae; genus Oreohelix; species Oreohelix idahoensis. The sequence goes on along the minus strand of JAMPIV010018844.1, from coordinate 321,486 downwards.
CTGTCATCTTCCATACTGTGTCCTTTCATGCCCACATGTATTTTAAGCATTATTTAGGCAAGCAACATTATAAAGATAAAATAACAGCATATATTTATAATATATCATCATAATCAAATGTAAGCATGTTTAAAAAAGAAGGACAAGAAAAAAGAAGAAGAAGAAGTCACTACTTATAACATGCCTGAGGTAGACTACTACTTAAATGTCCCGTGTAGGTCCCGGTGTGGGGGGTAGGGGGGGGGGGGGGGGGCCTCTATGGACACAAGAATGAGTAGACAACTATGTCTATGGTTCGTTTAAAACTTATTTTAAAATATAAAATCTATTACTGCGTTTTGATCACCAACTTTTCACGTGTCATATTCTCGGCACAAATCAATCCTTGCATGATACTATCGACGGCAGACAATCAGAAATAATCCCAGGATTGTCAGGCAGCCGTCTCTCTCAGTTCTGATTGTAACACCCAACGACGCTGCCAAATATCAGAGTTAGACATTGATCTATCGCTAACAGACGTTTATTTTTATTTTATTTTTTTTTAAATTAAACAAAACAAGATATTAACGCAACACAAATGGCTTGTTTACTGACCTTTTCTGGTTCTTGCAAAATTCTCCATAAAAATTAAGGAGAAATGCCATAATACGTTATTTATGAAACGTATTTTCTAAAGGCAAGGCACAAGCAAAGAAACAAAGTTACAACTGATCAGAGCATGTATATTCCCAGTAGCAACATACGGCTGCGAGACTTGGACACTCAATAAAACAGTTGCAAAAAAGGTTACAGCATTCGAAGTGAAATGCTACAGAAGGATGTTGAGAATACCCTGGACAGAAAAAAAGACCCACAGAGAAGTACTGCACTCACTAAACGTAGAGCAAAATAGGCTCCTAAATACCATCGCAATAAGGAAGCTGAAATGTTTCGGTCATATAAAAAGACATAATAGTCTGGAAAAATTAGTAATGGAAGGCATGGTCCCTGGAAAAAGGGGAAGGGTCGACCTAGACGACGGTGGACCCAGGACATCACATAGAGTCTGAACTTGTCTTTGGCTGATGCAGGTCGACTTGCCCAGAATCATGATGCGTTCAGAGCAGCTGCAATGGAGACAACGTTCTGGAGAGAGTACGTCACATGATGATGATGATTTTCTAAAGAATGCTATGGAACAAATACACACACACACACACACACACACACACACACACACACACACACACATATATATATATATATATATATATATAAAGATCTGTTTATTGTGCACTAAAATATATTTGAAAGTTCAACTGTTTATTATGCATTAAAATATATTTAAAAGTTTGACTGTTTCTTGTGAACATCATACAAATGTTATAAATGATTATAAAACATTAACTCAACAATTATGACGTAATTAATTAAGACAAAATTTTTTTCCCTCAGCCGGTTTATTTTTGTAATTTTTTTAGTTGTCTTCACGACAAATTTGAGCTTCTTAGTAATGCTATCGTTATGACACCCGAAAATTTATTGTTATCCACTTGACCACACTATCATTTATATTTGGACACGCGTCCTAATATAGCCGACGGACCTTGTGTCTTGGTTGACCGGGGCACGTTTCGCCAAAACGTGGCAACAATCATATTACAAATTATTTTTCTTGTTTACATTCCTCTTTACTTTTTTCCATTTTTAAGAAGCTGTGGACCACTACTAAAGTTGACTCTTGTACAGAAAGTCTGCGCTAAAGCACGTGCTAAACTCTTACAATGAAGCTTTCTATAGCATTGTGTTTTACATTATGGGGTTTTCCAGACCCATCCATATCAGGACCCTCTTGATGATCCTGTCTTGGTTTTTGTTCCTCCTATCTTCATGGAAAAAATATATATATGTATATATGTATGGTAACAAGAGGTGAGAAGAAGTCGACGGCGATGGATAGGACGCACACTGAATAAATCCGTTTATAGTCTTACAGGACAATCCTTGTTCTGGAGTTCCCAGGGTGAGAGAGGCGGAGGTAGGCCGAAACACATATAGACAAGAAATCTGGAGGCAGAGGTGAAGATGATTAGGAGACCGGGAGGGGGCGCCTGGAGCAGAATGGGGCGTGACAGGAAGATTTGGCATAAGTTTGTTGAAGACGTAAGTCCTTGTCAAGTTAAAGTGTGATGATGAAAGACCGTAATACTGCGCTTAACACATTGAAGAATATGAATAAGACAAAGTAGTACAGGCTGGTTTAATGCAATGGTTGGCAACTAGGTTTGACCAAAACTTCGTCTAACATATTTGGTGCATCGCCGTTACCGCTGTTTACATGATCTATTTGTTATATTGATGGAACAAACAAATTAATAAACAAACCAGGTGTTTTATTTATATACAAGATAAACTGGGTGAAACTACAGAATCTAATTCTAATCCTAGCTAGTCTAATGTTTAAATTGACAATATATATCTTTATCCCAGAATATCCAATTTACTCCGCCGGGGTAATTAACCCCTATTTGTCGACTACTGGTTTAACGTAACTCTGCAGGTTTTACTTCGTTAACTCTTATAAAACCACATCATTATCTCTCATAAAGTTCACGGTCAGCCCCAGGTTTCTTTAACCACCATACAATGTTTCTGTCAACCTGACTGTTGAAGACTATACTGTCAATCTGCTCCTCTCAAATAGTTGAAGTATTGTTGTTGCTGAACTACGACTGCTGAGCTTCTCGCGCTTATGCAGCCAATACCAAGTTGAAGATTCCTTGGCATTATCTACACTGTAGGTCTAGGCTCTTTCCTGTGGCTTTTCTGGCATTCCAAAATGTACGGAGTTGAAGCCATGAGCTCCAGTTTCTCCAGCTTGGCTGGCATTTAAAGGATCATCACATCTGGTTCCAAGCTAGGAGGAAGAAGCGCGTGTCATACTGTGCAGTCCCCGCCGCCCAATGTGGCTTTCCAAATGTGCAGATCTAAAATAATATGCCGTGGTTCTGGGCTCTCCTAAGGAATTGTCACATCATACAAAGTCCCACTTGTCAGCTTCCCCTGTCTGTCGTGAGTCTATACTTAGATCTTCCCGCATGCAGCCAACCAGGCAAAAGCCAGAGGTACGCCTGAGACTCAAGTGACGCCTCCAAGCTTAGTGTGCAATGCTGGGTTCTCAACATGTTTCAACACAGGGGGGGAATCCCTGGAGGTGTGTGAATGATATCAAGCGTCAATGAGGTTATAATTAGTCTCACAGACAGAGGTTCACTTCCACATTTGATTACTGTAGCACTGTGCTTAGCTGGTGGTCAAATACGGAGGACTCCTGATATGCCTCCATGCATAGTTGAAGTCTTAAAGGACATGTTCTTTACTGTTTGTATGTCTCCCCCCTCGTGGACACTCGTCTGCACGGTTGGTGTTTCATTGAACATATGTTATTTGTGTCTGCACTGGCCGCTATTTTTTTTTTAAACTGAGAAGGAATACACACATTACTAGAGAAAGGATAGTAATTTCATATCTCAGTGGATAGTGTAACATTCTCAAATAACTTTAAAGTTGTGACAGAAGTGTAACATTCTCAAATAACTTTAAAGTTGTGACAGAAGTGTAACATTCTCAAATAACTTTAAAGTTGTGACAGAAGTGTAACATTCTCAAATAACTTTAAAGTTGTGACAGAAGTGTAACATTCTCAAATAACTTTAAAGTTGTGACAGAAGTGTAACATTCTCAAATAACTTTAAAGTTGTGACAGAAGTGTAACATTCTTAAATAACTTTAAAGTTGTGACAGAAGTGTAACGTTCTCAAATAACTTTAAAGTTGTGACAGAAGTGTAACATTCTTAAATAACTTTAAAGTTGTGACAGAAGTACTAAAAACAGTTGCAATAACTACCTTTGACAACAGGAGAAATGCTAGCCACGAAAGCGTTCATCACTATCGTCTAGTCATTGCTAATGGAGCAGGGTACCACCACGGCATATGGTTCCCCTTAATGACGCCTGTGCCACAGCACAATCTCTCGCAGTTATGGTTTATGTAGTAATTTGTTTTACATGATGAAGTTGCCAGTTTCATGCACAATCTCATATTTGTCACATCTTAGAACATACATGAGTTAGCAGTAACCATATTCTTTCTTTGTATTTTTGTCTTCGTGTTTTATTTCGCAGAATCTGAAAACTGCAGAATGATTGGTATCGCATAACATTTGTGTAGTTCTGTGTTATGCTACGCTACTCTACCAGAAAACCGCAGAATGATCGGTATCGCATAAATGTTTCATGGCACTATGTTATGCTACAATACTCTACCAGAAAACTGCAGAATGATTGGTATCGCATAAATCGTGTGTAGTTCTATGTTATGCTACACTACTCTACCAGAAAACTGTAGAATGATTGGTATCGCATAAATATTTCGTGGTACTATGTTATGCTACAATACTCTACCAGAAAACTGCAGAATGATTGGCATCGCATAAATATTGTGTGTTTGTATGTTATGCTACAATACTCTACCAGAAAACAGCAGAATGATCGTTATCGCAGAAATGTTTCGTGGCACTATGTTATGCTACAATACTCTAGCAGAAAAACGGTGAGAAGCCTTCAATAAAATCAACACAATAAGTTTAATGTCCTGTTGACCATGACACAACAAAAAGTGCAAGCGTATCGACACAAACATCAAGTCATTTAAAAGCTACTAAAGAACAGAGAAGATGAAGTTCCGTTCTTAATCGGAACCTCTTCTACCCCGTAAACAGAGTGTAGATGTAACCCAAAGAGCACAAGGCTCCCAGGCAAAACATGCAATCAAAATGTTTGACAAACAGGTGATTAACCCATTGTGTGGTGTTTGACAAACAGGTGATTAACCCATTGTGCGGTGTTTGACAAACAGGTGATTAGCCCATTGTGCGGTGTTTGACAAACAGGTGATTAGCCCATTGTGCGGTGTTTGACAAACAGATGATTAGCCCATTGTGCGGTGTTTGACAAACAGGTGATTAGCCCATTGTGCGGTGTTTGACAAACAGGTGATTAGCCCATTGTGCGGTGTTTGACAAACAGGTGATTAGCCCATTGTGCGGTGTTTGACAAACAGGTGATTAGCCCATTGTGCGGTGTTTGACAAACAGGTGATTAGCCCATTGTGCGGTGTTTGACAAACAGGTGATTAGCCCATTGTGCGGTGTTTGACAAACAGGTGATTAGCCCATTGTGCGGTGTTTGACAAACAGGTGATTAGTCCATTGTGCGGTGTTTGACAAACAGGTGATTAGCCCATTGTGCGGTGTTTGACAAACAGGTGATTAGCCCATTGTGCGAAGATGAAGTTACTAATATCAAAATTAATATAAAATGTCATGAAACCAATAACTTCTAGGCTAATCCATTTTTGTCGTATTTTTGTTTAAACCATTTTTTGTTTAGATCAAATGGGCATTATATATTTGTCGTGTTTAAAGTCTTTCAGGCGTAGTGTGGAGACCTGAAAGTGTGTATGCAGCTACCTTTCTTGGTACATTTTAATCTCTCAAGTTTTTACCGGCACTGACCCAGCCGATTTTATACAATAACTAAAGCAATGTAAAAAAAAATTGAGTGGAAATAACTCCATTATATATAGTTAGAGTTTTAAAGTAAGGGAAATAATGAACTGCCAATGCAGATCGTGTTTCTTGATAAAGGAGCCGGCATCGGATGGTGAATGGTGATGTGTCGATTAAATCAATATAATTTGTCAAGCAGTTAGATCAGCGAGTCTTTTGTTTTTAAACTTAGCTCTAGTAATGAAAAACTTTTTTGTAAATGTTCCTTAACCTCATCATGAAAAACAGATTGCTACAGAAACAACAGCTGCATGAGTATGCGAATGTTTTGAACATGATTCCTGAGAGGGCGCCAGCTGCAAAGGTGGTTACATGCTCCATAGGAAGCAACAAGGATACTGATGACGATGAAATGTTCCACAGTTTCTATTGTATAGAGTAAATGTTAATGGACACTAAATGTTCCACACATTCTATTGTATAGAGTAAATGTTGATGGACAGTAAATGTTCCACACATTCTATTGTATAGAGTAAATGTTGATGGACAGTAAATGTTCCACACATTCTATTGTATAGAGTGAATGTTGATGGACAGTAAATGTTACACACATTCTATTGTATAGAGTAAATGTTAATGGACAGTAAATGTTCCACACATTCTATTGTATAAAGTAAATGTTGATGGACAGTAAATGTTCCACACATTCTATTGTATAGAGTAAATGTTGATGGACAGTAAATGTTCCACACATTCTATTGTATAGAGTAAATGTTGATGGACAGTAAATGTTCCATACATTCTATTGTATAGAGTAAATGTTGATGGACAGTAAATGTTCCACACATTCTATTGTATAGAGTAAATGTTGATGGACAGTAAAAGTTCCACACATTCTATTGTATAGAGTAAATGTTGATGGACAGTAAATGTTCCACACATTCTATTGTATAGAGTAAATGTTGATGGACAGTAAATGTTCCATACATTCTATTGTATACAGTAAATGTTGACGGACAGTAAATGTTCCACACATTCTATTGTATAGAGTAAATGTTGATGGAAAGTAAATGTTCCACACATTCTATTGTATAGAGTAAATGTTGATGGACAGTAAATGTTCCACACATTCTATTGTATAGAGTAAATGTTGATGGATAGCAAATGTTCCACACATTCTTTTGTATAGAGTAAATGTTGATGGACAGTAAATGTTCCATACATTCTATTGTATAGAGTAAATGTTGATGGACAGTAAATGTTCCACACATTCTATTGTATAGAGTAAATGTTGATGGACAGTAAAAGTTCCACATTCTATTGTATAGAGTAAATGTTGATGGACAGTAAATGTTCCACACATTCTATTGTATAGAGTAAATGTTGATGGACAGTAAATGTTCCACACATTCTATTGTATAGAGTAAATGTTGATGGACAGTAAATGTTCCACACATTCTATTGTATAGAGTAATAACTGATGGAAAGTAAATGTTCCACACATTCTATTGTATAGAGTAAATGTTGATGGACAGTAAATGTTCCACACATTCTATTGTATAGAGTAAATGTTGATGGATAGTAAATGTTCCACACGTTCTATTGTATAGAGTAAATGTTGATGGACAGTAAATGTTTTACACATTCTATTGTATAGAGTAAATGTTGATGGATAGTAACTGTTCCACACATTCTATTACATAGGGTAAATGTTGATGGACAGTAAATGTTCCGCACATTCTATTGTATAGAGTAAATTTTGATGGACAGTAAATGTTCCACACATTCTATTGTATAAGAGTAAATGTTGATGGACAGTAAATGTTCCACACATTCTATTGTATATAGTAAATGTTGATGAACAGTAAATGTTCCACACATTCTATTGTATAGAGTAAATGTTGACGGACAGTAAATGTTCCATACATTCTATTGTATAGAGTAAATGTTGATGGACAGTAAATGTTCCACACATTCTATTACATAGGGTAAATGTTGATGGACAGTAAATGTTCCACACATTCTATTGTATAGAGTAAATGTTGATGGACAGTAAATGTTCCACACATTCTATTGTATAGAGTAAATGTTGTTGGACAGTAAATGTTCCACACATTCTATTGTATAGAGTAAATGTTGATGGACAGTAAATGTTTCACACATTCTATTGTATAGTGTAAATGTTGATGGACAGTAAATGTTCCACACATTCTATTGTATAGAGTAAATGTTGATGGACAGTAAATGTTCCACACATTCTCTTGTATAGAGTAAATGTTGATGGACAGTAAATGTTCCACACATTCTATTACATAGGGTAAATGTTGATGGACAGTAAATGTTCCACACATTCTATTGTATAGAGTAAATGTTGATGGACAGTAAATGTTCCACACATTCTTTTGTATAGAGTAAATGTTGATGGACAGTAAATGTTCCACACATTCTATTGTATAGAGTAAATGATGATGGACAGTAAATGTTCCACACATTCTATTGTACAGAGTAAATGTTGATGGACAGTAAATGTTCCACACATTCTATTGTATAGAGTAAATGTTGACGGACAGTAAATGTTCCACATATTCTATTGTATAGAGTAAATGTTGATGGATAGTAAATGTTACACACGTTCTATTGTATAGAGTAAATGTTGATGGACAGTAAATGTTCCACACATTCTATTGTATAGAGTAAATGTTGATGGAAAGTAAATGTTCCACACATTCTATTGTATAGAGTAAATGTTGATGCACAGTAAATGTTCCACACATTCTATTGTATAGTTTAAATGTTGATGCACAGTAAATGTTCCACACATTCTATTGTATAGAGTAAATGTTATTGCACAGTAAATGTTCCACACATTCTATTGTATACAGTAAATGTTGATGCACAGTAAATGTTCCACACATTCTATTGTATAGAGTAAATGTTGATGCACAGTAAATGTTCCACACATTCTATTGTATAGAGTAAATGTTGATGCACAGTAAATGTTCCACATATTCTATTACATGAAGTAAATGTTGATGGACAGTAAATGTTCCACACATTCTATTGTATAGAGTAAATGTTGATGCACAGTAAATGTTCCACACATTCTATTACATGGGGTAAATGTTGATGGACAGTAAATGTTCCACACATTCTAATGTATAGAGTAAATGTTTATGCACAGTAAATGTTCCACACATTCTATTGTATAGTTTAAATGTTGATGCACAGTAAATGTTCCACACATTCTATTGTATAGAGTAAATGTTAATGGACAGTAAATGTTCCACACATTCTATTGTATACAGTAAATGTTGATGCACAGTAAATGTTCCACACATTCTATTGTAAAGAGTAAATGTTGATGGACAATAAATGTTCCACACATTCTATTGTATAGAGTAAATGTTGATGCACAGTAAATGTTACACACATTCTATTGTATAGAGTAAATGTTGATGCACAGTAAATGTTCCACACATTCTATTGTATAGAGTAAATGATGATGGACAGTAAATGTTACACACATTCTATTGCATAGAGTAAATGGTGATGGGCAGTAAATGTTCCACACATTCTATTGTATAGAGTAAATGTTGATGGACAGTAAATGTTCCACACATTCTATTGTATAGAGTAAATGTTGATGGGCAGTAAATGTTCCACACATTCTATTGTATAGAGTAAATGTTGATGGACAGTAAATGTTCCACACATTCTATTACATAGGGTAAATGTTGATGGACAGTAAATGTTCCACACATTCTATTGTATAAAATAAATGTTGACGGACAGTAATCATTAATCCGTAATTCGTCATATTGTTCACATGAATAATTTAAATGTGTCCGCGATGACAATTTATCTTTATCCTAAGCCTTAAAGTATATATTTATTCGGTAAAAGAGAAAGTTGCAAGAAGATGAAGATGGCTGTATACCGCTCCACCTATGTTCCACTTTTTACTTATGGGTGCGAGTCATGAGCAATGACTACAAGCCACAAAAGTCAGCTCCAAACCTCAGAAATGAGATGTCGGAGGAAGGTGGTTGACGTAACAAAAAGAGCCACGGTGCGCAACCAGACAATGTGTCACGGCCTCAAAACCCAGGCACGTCAGTCCCGAGTTGGATAGTCCAAACTACGATGGTTTGGCCATGTCTGCAGAATGGTAGAAGATCGGCTTCCACGACTAATACGGGACGAAATATATTTATAGAATGTTGTGATCACGTATACACACATTGGGATCCTCGCTGCTGCTACGTAGTTCGTGTACTGTGGTGATACACAGTGGGTTTTTTTACTACTTTTGAATAAGTAAAATTGTCGTTAGGTATTGGTGCTTTTGAATTTGAATTTAATTCCCGTCCTATGACGGGCTTTTACACTAGTTTTCTAATAATTTGGTAAAAATAATAACAGAGAATATAGATTCCTTGTTTTTATTGGTTTCTTTATAAGATCAATATGGTTACTGTATCGAGAGTATTGGGCGATGCGAGTGGTGCAGCCGCACAGGCGTCAGCAAGGAGAAGGGCCTGGATTAAATAAATAAAAAAGTCATAAAAACATTAAAATTATAAAAGAACAAAAAACATGAAACAAAATATGTCAAAGTAAATAATCATTTGCTTATATGAAAAAGGTCGCCAGCTTCCACCACCCTGAAAAATTCATAGGGCCAGCTATGAATGTATCTACCATGATCTTGTACTTCTGTTCACTGACGAAGACATATTTGTCGACACGTCCGACTGTTTTATTGTTGCCTCTCTGTATAACTGACGTTAATGTTTTTGATAGATTTTTATGGCCCCCCTACTTCGGACTAAACTCAACTACTTTTTTTTAACGGTAAACCACAGCAATCAGATTTAGATTAGAACTTCGTAGTTTCCAGTCAATAAATCAGCATTTTCACACTTCTCTACCCTTTATTACCCACACAGTGAGATTCTGTATGTGACGCCACTGCTCAGGCAGAACGAAGCATCATTACTTCTGAGTGAAGCTCAGGGAACCCCCTACTTTCATCCCAGTCATCAGCAAAGTGCTTGAAATCGCTCAGACGTGAAAAATTAATGTAGTCTATGTGTTCGGGAATGAGATCCCTTCAAATTATTTAGCAATTGCCCTTGGTTTAATGTCATCAATTTTAAACCGAATTTTGTTCTATAATTCAGACCTTACGCGTTTGTAATGAAAATAATTGCATGAAGCAATCTTTTATGGCTTTATTGTTATCGTCAACTGTTGATGAAGATAGAGAGAAGATGTTAAGTGGTTCGTGAACGATTTGAGGAAGTTTTGTCAAATGCCCTTCTGTGCTTATAAAATAGAAATAAGTTTGTAAAGTGCTTGCATGTATCAGCGAATTTTTCAACTAATTTACATTGCAAAACAATGTAGTCAGTGTATTAGTGAAGTTATGGTACATAAAAGTCTGCATAGACAGGCAGGTAGAAAGTTGGACAAGACAGTCACATAAATCGACAGACATTCGGGCAGGTAAGCAGACGGACAGACAGATAAACAGGCAGGCATGCACACAGGCCAGCAGACTGGCAGGCAGATAAACAGGCAGTCATATTGGCAGCCATACAATCAGGCAGAAAAGCTGATAGGCAGGCACGTAGACAGACAGGTAGGCAGACTGACAGACATGTAAGCAGGTAGACAGACAGGCAGGCAGGCATGCATAAAAACAGGCAAGCAGGTAGACAGGCAGGCAGACAGGCCGGTAGACACACATACAGACAAGCAAGCGGGTAGACAGACAGGCAGGCAGACAAACATGCATACAGATAGGCAGCAGTCAAACATACAGATAGGCAAGCAGGTCAAAAAGATAGGCAGACAGACATACAGATAGGCAAGCAGGTTAGAAAGATAGGCAGACAGACATACAGATAGGCAAGCAGGTTAAAAAGATAGGCAGACAGACATACAGATAGGCAAGCAGGTTAGAAAGATAGGCAGACAGACATACAGATAGGCAAGCAGGTTAGAAAGATAGGCAGACAGACATACAGATAGGCAAGCAGGTTAGAAAGATAGGCAGACAGACATACAGATAGGCAAGCAGATTAAAAAGATAGGCAGACAGACATACAGATAGGCAAGCAGGTTAGAAAGATAAGCAGGCAGACAGACATACAGATAGGCAAGCAAGTAGACAGGCAGGCTTCTTCTTTGATCCATAGCCGGCGACCGTCAAAGCAGTCAGTGACCATCACGCCTGGTGGCGTCTTGTAGGGCAGCAACAAATTGATTCCACTTTGTTCGGTCGGCGGCCATCCTTCGTACAGTGCCCCAACTCTGGTTCATTCTTTGCATCTCGGCTTCCACAGTTCTCCGCCAGGTTGTTTTTGGTCGGCCTCTCTTTCGCTTTCTTTCAGGGGTCCATAGCATAGCTGTTCTTGTAATGGCATCAGGGTCCCTTCTGAGGATGTGGCCAACCAAATCCAGCGTCTGCCAGCTATGATCGTGTGCAGGTCCTCCTGGTTACTCCGAATAAGTAGTTCTTGGTTGCTTGCTGATGGTATTCGGCCAAAAGATTAGGAGAATTTTCCTTAGGCAGATTGTGTGGAAGGAGGACAGTTTCGACATTTCCTTCTCTGTTACTCTCCAGCATTCCGCACCATAGAGAAGTACAGAAAGTACACAGTTCTCATAGTCTTAATTTGGTGTTTGTGCTGTACTGGGAAGACTTCCAAATGTTGTTGAGACTAGCAAAAGCTATTCTCGCCTTATTCATTCTGTTGCTAATGTCCTTGCTTGTTCCGCTGTCTGGTGTTACTATGCATCCTAGGTAAGTAAATGTGTCTGTCTGTTCTAACTTCTGGTTCCTTATTGTTATTGGATCAGTTTACCTCTGTCTTCTTCAGATTGATGTTCAGACCAACCTGCAGGCAGGCAGGCATTCATATATACAAACAGACGCGCGAATAGACAGACAAGCAGGCATGCAGGTGTGGCCGTTTAGTGGATGATGGTAGTGTTGATGGTACTTGTCGTATAGTGGGACTCGTCTCACTACCCGACAGTAGGCAGCTAGGTGTTGATGATGCTATGTTATAACAAATCTTGACGATATAACATCACACGACATACAGATGATGGGATGGAGAATATCTGGCGAAAAGTACTGCACTCAACCAGCGGTGAACAACAAAGATGATGTTTATTTACAGCTAGTCATCAAATCCACTGAAATCATAATTCATGCCCAACCTTCCACCGAGGCCGGCCATCTCATATTACATAAAATGTTCTAAGGCAACTTTTGGAATAAATCTTCTCTCGCTCCATCATTTTTCTTCTCTTATGATCTAATGCTGTCTCTAAGATTTCTAGCTCATTTACTGTTCTGTTCTTCTTGATAAGGCCCGTAGGGATGGTGAACTAATCGATGTATCTTTAATATAAGACTGGTCTAACCACCAGGGCTGTTTATTTGTATCAATAGTCACTTGTTCTACGCTGCCCCTAGCTACTGTCTATTGTCTCTGCATCTAACACAACATACCTGTTCGTCTTGTAGTCTTGACAAACTTGTTAACAGATATCTTGAACTGGCGACATTGTCTTTCTTGTCTTTATCTATCATCTATACTGAAGCACATTAAAAACGCACCACCTGTATAATCCAGGAACAGGGTGTGAAATGTAAATATAAGTGTTTACAAGTTTACATATTTGGAATCTTTATTCATTTTCCTATGAATCCATGCTGGTCATTAATTTGTACATTTGATTATTATGAAATTCATTGCATTCTGTGCAGGCAAGGGAGAAAACCAAAAATGCAACCAATAAAAAAATTCATTCACACTATCCTCAGTATCTGGTATGTCCACCGTGTGCTTGCAAACAAGTTTGGCAGCGGCTCCGCATGGAACACACAAGTCTCTGAAGGAAATTCCGGTGAATCAAGTCCCATTCACGTGTAAGAGCAGCTTCGAGCTGTTGCAGATTAGCTGGAGAACCTTGCCTGTAGACTCTGCGTCCAAGCTCGTCGCACAGATGTTCTATAGGGGACATGTCTGGTGATAGGGCAGGCCAATCAATCGTCACAATGTTCTGCTGCTGTAGATATTGCTGCGTAATGCATGCGGTGTGCGCACGTGCGTTATCCAGCTGGAGAAGCTGCAAGTCTGGATAATTTGTGAACGCAGGAGCAACCAATGCATCCAGAACCTCATCTCGATATGTCACAGCATTAACATTTCCACGGAAGACGTGAAGAGGCAAGCGATGGTGAAAACTGAATCCTCCCCAAATATGAATACTGCCACCTCCAAATCGGTTGTGCTGACGAACACAGCAATCTGCAAAGCGCTCTCCACACCGTCGCCAAATCCGCATACGTCCATCAGCATAGAATATGTTAAATCTGCTCTCGTCTGTGAATAGGACAGCATTCCACTGCAGTCTAGTCCATCTGACATGTTGCTCTGCCCATTGCAGGCGCTGCTGACGATGTCTGTGAGTCAAGTTTGGCCCAACATAAGGTCGTCTTGCAGTAAGGCCTGTATCTCTGAGTCGTCGTATGACTGTCATTCGAGAGACTTGCCCACGTCTACCCACTTGCTGTTTGACTTGCCGGGAGAGAACGATTCCTTAGGTGACTCAGCACAATATGACGATCTTGCGTAGGGGTAGTAACTCGTGGCTGGCCACTCCGAAGTCTATCCCGGGCACTGCCAGTGGTTCCGTAACGTTCATTGAGACGTACAATAGTGCTGTGGTGGCAATTCATCCTTCTGGCAATGGCACGCGAGCTCATTCCGGTCTCCAACATACCAATGACTCGTTGGCGGTCGTTTTCAGATAGTCGTGGCATTTCAAGCACATGCACTGGGTGTTTCGTCTCAACGGCATTTTTATACCGAGTATACTGCCACAACGCGTACACATTTTCAGGGTCATAGCTGTTGGGAATCGTGTTGCACGTGTAACTTTCATTGTTTTCATGTAGTCTGTACACAAACCCGTGGGTTGAATCATGCACTTTCCATTTTAGCAGCCATTCGCTCTCTACCTCATGACAAACAAGGGGAAAATCCATTCCCACACTTTTTTCCCAGCTTCTCGGCATCAGTATATATAATAGTGGTGCGTTTTTAATGTGCTTCAGTATATTAAAGGTGGCGTTTGAGCGTCTTGGTTCGGCAAAATAATTTGATACAATACTGTGATCACAGCAACCAACCACCTTCAGTGGCTTGTTCGCCAGAAATATGAACCATCAAAACATCGCATTACACAATTTTAATACATAGCAAACTTGCTATCCTACGCTAAGCGCGTTCCAAAATCAGACTTCTTAATCTTCTTTTCGATTTAACATTTTCCCGTACTCTGCTAAAAATGTGTTCACCCTCGCAACACTTTCTCGTGCGTGTTTATTTTTGTATTGTTCACCAAAACCTTTCAAGGGATGTAATTTAAAGTCATCTCCCTTTGCTGATTAAACTCAAAACCCATACAATCTTCTTTAATCTTATTACTAAAACATTACTATGCAAATCAGTCACACCATAATTTAGAACTCACATGAAATACCAAACCAAAATACCAAGCTACATCTCTCAAAAGGGGACCTACGGAGTTATCTCCCTTTCCTCAAAACACTCTTCTGCTCATTTCACTTCCCCTTAACAAAGACATAAAGTCTCTTAACAACTCTATTTAACTTTCTTAAACCATTTTTCTGTACTCTCTTTCATTCTTAAAGTCCCAAGCTACCGGTCACACTGGCATTCATGTATAATAGTGAGCAACTAGGTGCAGGAGTCGTACTACCACAGACCACATCGCTTCCGCCTTTTGGCTAAGATCAAAGTGTCTTAGCCAGGGCCGGGATCATACACAATTCACACATTCTACTAAATAAAGTCAATACGCCTCACTTTGAGCACCAGAAGGGGTAAATTTAAAAAAAAAAGGTTATACCTTACTTACTTAGTCGTTCCCCTTCTACCTTGAGGTGTAGAAGTTTGGAAGAGAGAGTGCCAGACTATCCTATCGGTTGTCTTCCTCCTGGCCTGGTTCCATTCTAGTCCTCGGTCCTTCAAAGATTGTCTAATGTTGTCCTCCCAGCGGACTCTGGGTCGTCCTGGGGGTCTGGATCCCTGGCTCTTTGTTTCCCATGCTTGTCGTGGTAGCCGATCTTCTCCCATTCTGCAGACATGGCCAAACCATCTTAGTTGGGACTGTTCTACTTGGGTCTGCAGGGGTGGGATTTAAGGCCTTGACGTATCGTCTGGTTGCGTACCATGTCTCTTCTTGTTACTTCAACCACCTTCCTCAGATACCTCATTTCTGAGGTTTGGATCTGGCTTTTGTGGGTTGTAGTCATTGCCCATGACTCGCATCCATATGTCAAGACTGGGACATAGGTGGAGCGGTATACAGCCATCTTCGTTTTCTTACCAGCCTCTCTCTTGCTGAGGAATCCTCGATTTATGGCCTGAAAAAGTCTCCCAGCTGCTGCTTTTCGAGTAGCCAACTCTTCTTTGATGCCTCCCTTTCGGTCAATAATAGCTCCGAGGTATTTAAAGTGGTTTACCTGCTCCAGGACCTGTTCTCCCAGCTTAATCTGATGTCTTCTTTCTTCTCGTGATATCACCATGGATTGTGTTTTAGAGCTGTTTATGACCATCCCTCTCTTCTCCAGCTCTTCCTTCCAGACTTGCAGGTTGAATTGGAGATGTGCCTCTGATTTAGCAATCAGGGCAACATCATCAGCAAATGCCAGCTCCGAAATATAGACCTGTCTCATCTTCCAGTACCCCACTGAATACTTTCTTGTTCTCTCCTTACGTGCCTTAATGGCATGATCCATGAGGAGTATGAAAAGGTAAGGTGACAGGATGTCACCTTGTCTTACACCAGTGGTGGTCCTGAACACTTCTGACTTATGGTTTGCAGTTCTCACATAATTTCTGCAAGACTTGTAGAAGCTCTGTATAGCATGAATCAGAGGTGCTGGAATGTTCTTCCTTGCCAAACAATCCCAAAGTTTGCTCCAGGGGACCCTGTCAAACGCCTTTTCCAGATCTATGAAACAAAGATGGATCTCACTCTTATACTCAAGGGCCTTTTCACTCAGCTGTCTGAGTCTGAAGATTAGGTCTTGAGTACTTCGGTTCGCTTGGAATCCACACTGGACCTCATCCAGTTGTGGCTCAGCTAGGCGTCGGAGTCTCTGCTCTAGGATTCTAGAGTAGATTTTACCAGGGACACTGAGAAGGGATATGCCTCTATGGTTTCCACACTGTCGATTGTCACCCTTTTTGAAAATTGGTGTTATGATGGTGTCACCGCTACAGTGTTTTTAGGGAAGACTGGTCCAAAAGGCACCAAATAGTCAATATATGTAGCAGGGCCTGAGAACTGAGGACTGGTTACGGCACCAAATAAACAATATGTCACAGTGGTGGTGCTCTGTGAACTGGTTTTACGGCACCAAATAGTCAATATGTGACAGCGCTGGGTCTTCTATCAATTTGACTAACTACTAGGTGACTGTGGCAGGCCTAGTTATCATTTATTTAACTTGCCAGCCTTCTTCTTCAGTCTATCTTCCAAGCGAGACTATCTCTCTTACTGGCTTCTTTTCTTTCCGCCAGAGGTTGGAATTCCTGGATGAGATGTTTTGGTTCTCCTATCTTCCCAGGATTCGTTCTTCTCTCCTAGTTGGTTCTAGCGACTACCTCGTATTATTGGTCTTGCCTGTAGTTCTGATTAATAAATATGTGCTAATATTTCTACCCTTCCACAACTTTGTAGTAACTCAACTCAACTTGCGTGGGTAGTTTCAATACCAAGCAAATGTTTATTTACAATGCTAATGATTCAATATTCAATGGTGCAGGGTTCAACAACTTCATCTTCTTTTCCATTTTCACGTGGTCATCTCTTTCTAATTTCCTAGACCTGTCTAACCTAACTCTGAAAATGATATCGATAACTAAACATAGTTCATAAATATATAAATAATATCAGCTTTCATCAAAAGTATCGCTGCTGTAGTCTCTTCTTATCTAGTCATGCCAGTGATGACTTTTCGTTTATTTACACAATGCGTTTTCTGGCAATCAGCAAATAATTGGGAGTGCATCTCCTGTAAACCAATATTGTGCATCTCTCTGTGGAACATATCATGCCTGAGACGATACTTCGTCTATCTTAACATCAGCTGTTTATTTATCAAGCAACCTGTGTGAGAGAGCGCATCTCCTATAAACCAATATTGTGCATATCTCTGTGGACAAATCCTGCCTGAGACGATACTTCGTCTATCTTAACATCAGCTGTTTATTTATCAAGCAGCCTGTGTGAGAGAGCGCATCTCCTATAACACAATATTGTGCATATCTCTGTGACAAATCATGCCTGAGACGATACTTCGTCTATCTTAATATCAGCTGTTTATTTATCAAGCAACCTGTGTGAGAGAGCGCATCTCCGGTAAACCAATTTTGTATATATACCTCTGTTGAACTGTCATGTTCTTCTCCTGGTGGACATCCTTTTTACATGTGGGAGTCGTCAACCTCTAAAAAATGTTTGCCTGAAATACTATAAAATGTTCAAAAAATATGTCATCTTACCGTTTTAAATAAAAGTCCAGTACCTATCACATCTCTTACTAAGCACCCCTATTCTATTCCTGTTTGTTCAACACACTTGTTAAATATCACAATCTAAACTATTCTCCAGAATTCCTACCGCTATAATTTTAAAGCTAGCTACATCTGTAGAGCCTTCTGCAAACCGCAGGTTTCACTGTTCTTAAGAGCCCAGAAATGCGCGACCTACCTTGACGAGTTTTCTGGTGGGACTGATTTCTCTATGTCCTTCTATTCCTATCCCGTGATTCGGTCCTTGTTTTAGTCAATACGATTGGTCCATTGTTCAGTCCACTCACCGATCACGCAAAACTCACGGTTAATACCTTCATAAACAACTCAGTGATCTTCATTCTATAAATTTTTACACTTCGCTCACTTTTCTCGTGCGTTTATTCTGCTCTCCGTTCGCTTAACTCTAAAGAGCGCTAATATTATGGTTATCTCCCTTAGTGGTTTATGCTCAAATGCTATGTTCTCTTACTTCAAGCTTATTAAAAACGCTCGTTATGCAAATTTTGTAAACCAGAACTATGTACTTGCAAAAAATATTTACATCAAAAAGAGTTCTCTCCCTTACCAACCAAGCACATATATGCTGGCTTTTGTCTCCCATCTATAGGACAAATAGTCCATTTAATAAATCATTTATATTTCTTAAACCATTTTCTCATACTCTTATGTCCCATCAAAACTAAATCACTATTCATCCAAACTCTACGGTGACAATGGCAATCTCCCAAGAAGCAACTATATAGCGAACAGTACAGTCAGCTGGACAAGAAAGTTAAACGCCAAACCTGAGCCAACAAAAGGAATTTCCTAGACTATCTTGCAAGACAGGCAGAAGAGAAAGCACTGAGAAATGAACAAAGCACAGGTTATACCACAGTGGAGAATTAAAAAGAGCTACAGCGTAACAGAAGGGGCTTCGATTTTTACCGCAGAGATGGTAGCAATTCTAAAAAGTTTAGAAATAATCGAAAACAACCCACCAGAAGCTGTTACGATATTTACAGACTCACTATCATCGCTACAAGCACTAGAACACCCAAGTAAATATAGCCGGCCAGACATAAAGGAAGAAATT
This sequence comes from Oreohelix idahoensis, assembly GCA_024509875.1. Classification (NCBI taxonomy): domain Eukaryota; kingdom Metazoa; phylum Mollusca; class Gastropoda; order Stylommatophora; family Oreohelicidae; genus Oreohelix; species Oreohelix idahoensis. Next base: position 302,205 of record JAMPIV010018844.1, on the reverse strand, counting down.
CTAGCAATTAATACATCACTAGGGAATAGAAGATGTAGTGAGAGGCTAGTGTGGGTTCCAGCACACATAGGTATAGCTGGTAACGAGTTGGCAGATCAGAACGCCAAGGATGGAAGAATAAGTAAAAGCAATATAAGAGCAGGACTGGGAAGGTTGGAAATCAAGAGCCAAGTAAAGCTAACTATAAACGAGGAATGGAAGACAACATGGAAGAACAGTAGAAAAGGCAGACACGCGTTCAAATTGCTGAAAGAACCAACAAGGGCATGCCAGGCCAGAGAAGAATTAAAGATACCATCGAACAAAAAACTATGGCGTCTCCGTCTCGGTGCAGCATACTTTATGATAGAGGAACCACACTGCCAAGAATGTCAGGAAGAAAATGACAGACCACGACCTGATCCACTGTAAAAAGTACGAACAACAAAGGCTTGAACTAAAAACTTACTATAGAAATCACAATATAGACATGACAAGTGAAAAGGTTTTAAGTATAGATGCCCCAGGAGATGCCGAGTCAATACTCAAAAGATATATACATAAAACAAAGGAAAATATATAAGGTTAGGACCAGAAAAAACATTCAATCAAATAGAAAGATAAGAAAGTACAAAAGAATTTTCTGCTAGAACGGTTGGTGTCGCCTACGCCTTCAGATTATTATTTGCTAACGAATAGCCGAACAAAACGGTACCCAAAATTTTCAAATTCGTCCTTGACATAAACAACCACTTTTCCTAGTTCTAAGAAAATATTTGCCTAAAATGCATTGTGGAACGAGGAGGGGCAAGGATAGATGAAATGCTAATTCGTTTCGCATTGATTTTAAACTAAAAGCCAACTCTAGCACAGGGGCAAGCCTTGCCTTAGGGGTTTCCCCAAATACAATGAAAAAGTTAGAAATGTATACACTACGGTCATGGAAACATGTTTAGCTCTTATTATGAATGACCTAAGCTCTCGTATTCAGCTTGATATTACATGGAAAAAGAGTGAACGAGAGGTAGTTTAAAAATAAACAACTAACATAGAAAAAAAGATAGAATTTTGAACCAAACCACATAGCCCCTTAAAAATCGTAGATTCGTGTACCTGAAGACTTGCTGACCAAGAATATGTTATTAGTTATATAAATAGTCCCTTAACTAATCAACTATTGATAAAACCATACATAGAGATCAGAGATACTGTCAGGTCAAGTCATATCTGCTTAGATTGGATCGCATATTTTTTGGGGAAAAAAGTAGGTGACAGATAGGCTCAGATAGTACAGTGAATCCGATTGGGTGGCATTTGAAGTGAGACGAAATATTATTGGCTGACCTTTGAATAAACATAAATAGCCTAGTAACGTAGAAAGGTTTGAATGATATTTTTTTGAAAGACTGTTTACCCTTGTAAAATTAAAAGTGATTGGCCAACTGAATCGATATTGTCAGAATAAGCGTTAGGGGGACGCCATTACTAGAAAAGTTTCAACAGTGATAGATGAGATCAGGCTGTGCTTTTAAATACAATTTCTGGGCAGCCTGGACAACAAAACAGATCGAAACTGTGTCAGTCATCGTCTCTGTGTATTTCATTGAACAAATTGTGGTAAGATTGACATTTATTAATCTGTATTTTATATATAAAAATTGAATGTGAAATAATAATATATGTCTGGACATGAGTGGGTCTATAGCGAACATGAGGCAAAGCCTAAAGATTGATCCACCATGTGATAGACTGTCAGAGAGGTGTAAAAATACAAGAATATGTATGATTGTCATAAAGGAGCATAACACCTATCCTATTATATGGAAGAGATTACAGCTGGAATTGCAGTGGCGTTGTAACTATTAGGGAAAGGAATACTGGTGTACATTGTCACATCAAAAGAAAATGGTGGCATAGGTTTGTATAAGGATATGACCCTTTTTGTTTGTTTGTAATGTACATGTCCTTAACTGTGGACTATTAGTGTATGCTAGATATTACGAAGGATGCATACCTTCACATTTCAGAGGTCCTGGGTACTGACGTTAATGTGGTACCAAACGCTTGAAAACTGATTGATTCAGGACTCTGCCTGTTTACTGCGAGCCCATGCTAGTGGCCATTGCCTATCAAACAGGGAACAGATTGTCAAGCGAGCAGAGGAAAGGTTCAACCTATATTCTACTGCCAAGATAAGTTCTCGTTCGGCACCTGAAAGCTCAACTACAGAACTTTAAAAGAAGAAATATAAAAAAGTGACAGTGAATAAAACTGGGACAAATATTTAATAGTTCCACAAGTGACAAATAGAAACAAACATTACTAAAAGGGTATGATTTCAAACAACAACCTAGTGGTACTACCAGTATTTCCTTAAAGTAGGAGAACACTACAGACGTATATTAGAAAAATATTTTATGTATGGACAGAGGATCTATTGTGCTATTTGACTGATGTAAATGATTATTTTGATTTCACTTTTAAATTGTCAATCCTGATTCCAAATAAATTAGAATCAGGATAATAAAATTGTAAAAATCATATTTACACAAAATTCAACCACAGTCTTAAATAAGATAGCCTTTTAGAGTGTCGTTTGTATGTTATTGTGGTAGTACTGTGTGCTGTTGTGAATAATAAACTATTTGTTTGTATGTTTGTTGATTTTTGTACATTACACTCTACATTCATAACCCTAGACACTAAACGAAGTCATTTAATATAATAATATAAATACATTTTGAATGAGATAAAAAAAGGTGGTAGCGGAAAGGTACCCTGAAAAGTTCACAATACTATTGGGTAAATTCAGGGACCTTCATAGCTAATCTCATTTATTAACATATTAATACCTAACAACAAATTCATAACATCAAATCCACCACATATATTGGGAGCTCGTCCGGGATTTTAACCTATCACCTATATTGGGGTCTCGCTCCTCGGGATTGAATTTCTCTTAACACCAGCTATATTGGGTAGTTTGATTCTGGGATTTTAAATTCTTAAAATATTATCAAGTATATTAGGAATCTCAGAGAGTATAAAACTAAAAGCATTCCTTTTGGAGAAATTGAATAGTAGTTGAGCTATCAGTGCCTGTGGTTGTTCTTGGTTATCATTAGAAATTATTAGCCATAATTAGAGATTTGTATAGTTGGAAATTTTAAAGGTTGCATAGTACAAATGGCTGATCTGGCAAAGTTTCGATCTGCTGCTGTGCTGACTGCAAAGGAAATGAACATGGAGGGTCAGGCTTTGATCCAATATGTAACTTCAGAATGTGACAAGTATATTGAAAGGGAAGATAGGAAGTTAGCAGAAGAAAGAAAATTACAGTTACAAATTGAGGCTGACAAAGAAATTAAGAGGTTGCAGATTGAGGCTGACAAGGAGGCTAGGGCATTGGAGGCAGATAGGGAGGCAGAGATAAAAAGGCTCCAATTAAAAGAAAAAGAGAGAAAGAGAAGAAAAGAGAGAGGCTGCTGAAAGAGAGAGAAAAGAGAGGCTGCTGAAAGAGAGAGAAAAGAAAAAAGACAGGCTGCTGAAGGGAAGCAGAAGAAGCAGAGGGAGAAGAGATTGCAGAGGGAGCACGAGTTACGACTAAGGGAGTTGGAAATTCAAGGCCATGCTCCTGAAAATGGTGCCAGCCCCTTTGCCTCAGATGCCACTGCCAGTCAGGGAGCCTCAACCTCAGCTATGGGTTTTCATGTAGATCATTTTGTTGAGAAAGAAGATGACATCGAAGGGTACTTAAGTAGATTTGAACTTTTAGCTACTACATATGGGTTAGAGAGAGAGAGAGGTGGAGCCTCAAGTTATCACAAGGGCTTAGAGGAACGGCTTATGAAGTTTTTGCCAAGATGAGCAGAGATGACCAAGACAATTATGACATGCTAAAGCAGGCTCTTTTATTAAGATACGAAAAGAACGGAGAATTTTATAGAAAAAAAATTTAGGAATGCCAAACTACTGTCGGGTGAGACTTATCACCAGTTCTCTGCACGGTTAGAGACCTACTTGGAGAAATGGACTGCTCTGGGGAAAACCCAAGATCTTAAGGAGATGATCCTTATTGAGCAGCTAAGAGAGTCCATGGCTCCAGACCTGAGAAAGTTTCTCATGGAACAAGGTGCAGAGAGGCTGGGTGAGTTACTCAATGTCGCTGAGAGGTATCAGGCAGCCCAGGCAGAGGTAGTTGGTAATAAAAAGAAACAGGTAGACAATTTTAAGGCACCTCAAAACTTTAATAAGTTTGACCATAGAGACCAGAACAAAGGTAAGCAATATTTTGATAGGCCACGCAATGACTATAAACATAAAACCTCACAATTCAATGAAAGGAAAAATGATGAAAGAAAACCTTTTAACCAAGGAAAGAAGTATTGTAAAAATTGTCGGATGGACAACCATAACACTGAAAATTGTAGAAGGAAAACTCCTACTTTCGCTGCAATGAAAATGGGGAGAAAGGGAGTAAAGGTCAACCCTACTGAACAACAGGAACCTTACCACCCCCCCCAGTGTGTGAAGATGTAACATGCAATGGTGTCACCATAAGGTGTTTGTATGATACTGGATTAGATTATGATTCAGTTGTGAGTTCTCACCTGGTGCAGGCAGATCAATACACCACAGAAACAGTGGAGATTCAAACTGCAACCAAGGACGTAGCGACCATGACACTTCCCGTCGCCAGGATAAATGTGAAAACGCGATATGTGGAAGGAATCATAAAAGCAGCAGTGATAAATGAACCAATCTACCCTCTGATATTGGGGTGTAGATATGTCTTCTTGGGGAATCCCAAGAGACCTGTGACCATAGCAACAGTGCAGACCTGATCACAGTAAAAAAAGGAGGAGGATAATCCGATAAATACCCATCCAGATGAGATGAGGAAGGCACAGGCGGAGGATAAGACCCTCAAGCCTTGTTTTAAGAAATTGCCCAAATGTCATACACCTCCAGGCAAGGGAGATTTCTATATGAAGAACAAATTGATATATAGGAAGGCTGGAAATGGATCCAATGGTCACGGACAGCTGGTCCTTCCAATTTCATATAGGACTAAAGTGTTGGAACTAGGGCATGCGATTCCCTTCAGTGGTCATATGGGGATCAGCGCAACAGGACAGCGTATAGCTTGTCATTATTTCTGGCCAGGAATAACTGAAGACATAAAGAGATATGTAAAATCCTGTCCAGAGTGCCAACGGGTAGCTCCAAAGCATTGGACTGCTCCAGCAACTCTAGGGGAAATGCCCATAGTGGGAACACCTTTTGAAAGAGTTGCAGTGGACATTGTGGGACCTCTCACTCGGACCAAGAGGAGGAACAGTTACATTCTGACTCTGGTGGACACTTGTTCTATGTGGGGAGAGGCGGTAGCCCTGTCATCAATTGATTCGAAGCATGTGGCAGAGGCATTACTCACAATCTTCACCAGGTTAGGCTTTCCCAACCAAATCTTGACTGATAATGGCTCTCAGTTCAAGGGGAAACTAACAGAAGAAGTATTCAGGATCTTTCAAGCCAAACACTTTCATTGTAGCCCGTATCATCCTCAAGGAAATGGCCAAGTGGAAAGATTTAACGGGACACTCATGTCGATCCTGAGAAAGTTGGCACATGAAAAACCAGATACATGGGACCAGTACCTTCCCGCCGCCTTGTTTGCCTATCGGGAGGTACCCCATAGTTCAACCGGTATGGCCCCGGCAACATTGTTATTTGGAAGGCCAATAAAAGGTCCCTTGGAAGCATTGTTAAGGACATGGACCGATGAAAAGGCAGAAGAAAATATTACCTCATCATATCAATATGTGAACGAGCTGACCACTCGTCTTAAAACTGGCTGGAAACTTGCCAATGAAAATTTAAGACAAGCCAGGAAAAAGCATGCTGCCTATTACAATAAGAAAGCGAAGGATCGAGAATTAGCTGTGGGAGAGAAGGTGCTCCTTCTACTGCCCGGCAGCCAGAATAAATTGCAAATTGGATGGCAAGGTCCATATACAGTTCTAGAGAAGGTGTCTAGAACAAATTATAAGATAGATAAGAAAGGGAAAGAGAAAATCTATCATGTGAATCTCCTGAAGAAATATCTGGACAGAGAAAACCAGGAAGAGACACACCTACTGACCTTGTCTGTTGCAATGGAGATGAAAAAGGAACCACTCACTTCTCATGAATATCCTTTACATCCCTGTGAAACCGCTGCACAGGTAAAAAATCAGCACACACTTAACGGAAAATCAGAGGGAGAGGGTTCAACAGGTTCTGAATAATCATACAGATGTGTTAACGGACCGTCCGGGGCATACAAATTTATTGGAGTATGATATGAAACTCATAGACCCAACACCAATCTGTATGAAAGCCTATTCGATTCCGTTCGCTAAGGAAAAAGCTTTAAGGGAGGAGATAGATTATCTGTTGAGAGAAGGGATTATCTCGCACAGTGAATCTCCCTACAGCTCCAGTGTGGTTCTGTTAAAAAAAAACCTCTGGAGAACACCGGCTGTGTATAGATTACAGGAAACTGAATGCTGTCACAGAAGGTCAGGTGGATCCATTACCTGATACAAATCAGCTGTTTGCCAGGCTGAATAGAGCTAAATATTTCTCTAAAGTGGATCTGAGCAAAGGCTACTATCAGATTCCAGTAAAGCCGGAAGTCAAACCTTATTTAGCCTTTAGCACCTCGGAAGGACATTATGAATTTAATATGTTGCCATTCGGGCTGAAAAATGCACCGAGTGTGTTTTCGAGGATGATGAGAAAGTTACTGGATCCCCTGAAGAATCCATGCATCACCAACTTCATGGATGATATTCTCATAGCAACAGAAACATTTGAGGAACACATTAACTCTCTGAATATGTTGTTTGATCGACTGAGAGAGACCAATTTGACAGCTAGACCGACGAAATGCTGTGTTGGATGTAAAGAGCTAGAATTCTTGGGACACACAGTACATCAGGGAAACATGACCCCTGACCCCAAGAACCTGGAGAAGTTAAAAAAAGCACCAAGACCACAAACAAAAAAAGATGTGCGATCTTTTGTCTCATTATGTGGTTTTTACCAAAAATATATTAAAAACTTTAACTCCATATGTGCTCCATTGACTGATTTAACGCGCAAAGGAAATCCTGATAGAATTATTTGGACAGCGCAGTGTGAATTAGCATACCAAGAATTGAAAGAAAAGCTCACAAGCAGGCCTATTTTGAAATTACCTGACTTGAGTCAAGAATTCATAGTGAGAACGGATGCTAGTAATATCGGTTTGGGTGCAGCTCTATTACAACGGTCAAATTCACTTGATGGGGAATTAACCCCAGTAGCTTATGCTAGCCGTAAGTTGAACACAGCAGAACAAAAATATTCAACAAGTGAAAAAGAATGTCTGGCAGTCATATGGGCTATAAAAAAGTTCCAGATTTATCTTTATGGAAAATCATTTAAGATCCAGACAGATCATAAACCACTCGTGTGTCTGTCACAAGCAAGGCATGAAAATGCTAGATTATTACGCTGGTCTTTGCTCCTACAGCCATTCCAGTTTACCATAGAGTACATTCCCGGAAAAAACAATGTCGGCGCTGATTTTTTAAGCAGACATCCGTACGACGAACATCAGAGTAGTCACCAGGCATAGATAGTAAATTCATCTATGTGTATTTAGAAGTAGGAACTGACATATGATCGTCTGTTCTAAAGCGGGGAGATGTGTAGTGATTTCTAAATACAATATCTAAATTAATATATAACAGTATAGGGCATAAAGGCAAAGATAAGAAAGTACAAAAGAATTTTCTGCTAGAACGGTTGGTGTCGCCTACGCCTTCAGATTATTATTTGCTAACGAATAGCCGAACAAAACGGTACCCAATTTTTCAAATTCGTCCTTGACATAAACAACCACTTTTCCTAGTTCTAAGAAAATATTTGCCTAAAATGCATTGTGGAACGAGGAGGGGCAAGGATAGATGAAATGCTAATTAGTTTCGCATTGATTTTAAAATAAAAGCCAACCCAAGCACAGTGGCAAGTCTTGCCTTAGGGGTTTCCCCAAATACAATGAAAAAGTTAGAATTGTGGACACTACGGTCATGTAAACATGTTAAGCTCTTATTGTGAATGACCTAAGCTCTCGTATTTAGCTTGATATTACATGGAAAAAGAGTGAACGAGAGGTAGTTTAAAAATAAACAACTAACATAGAAAAAAATATAGAATTTTGAACCAAACCACATAGCCCCTTAAAAATCGTAGATTCGTGTACCTGAAGACTTGCTGACCAAGAATATGTTATTAGTTATATAAATAGTCCCTTAACTAATCAACTATTGATAAAACCATACATAGAGATCAGAGATACTGTCAGGTCAAGTCATATCTGCTTAGATTGGATCGCATATTTTTTGGGAAAAAAAGTAGGTGACAGATAGGCTCAGATAGTACAGTGAATCCGATTGGGTGGCATTTGAAGTGAGACGAAATATTATTGGCTGACCTTTGAATAAACATAAATAGCCTAGTAACGTAGGAAAAGTTTGAATGATATTTTTTTGAAAGACTGTTTACCCTTGTAAAATTAAAAGTGATTGGCCAACTGAATCGATATTGTCAGAATAAGCGTTAGGGGGGACGCCATTTCTAGAAAAATTTTCAACAGTGATAGATGAGATCAGGCTGTGCTTTTAAATACATTTCTGGGCAGCCTGGACAACAAAACAGATCGAAACTGTGTCAGTCATCGTCTCTGTGTATTTCATTGAACATTGTGGTAAGATTGACATTTATTAATCTGTATTTTATATAAAAAATTGAATGTGAAATAATAATATATGTCTGGACATGAGTGGGTCTATAGCGAACATGAGGCAAAGCCTAAAGATTGATCCACCATGTGATAGACTGTCAGAGAGGTGTAAAATACAAGAATATGTATGATTGTCATAAAGGAGCATAACACCTATCCTATTATATGGAAGAGATTACAGCTGGAATTGCAGTGGCGTTGTAACTATTAGGGGAGAGGAATACTGGTGTACATTGTCACATCAAAAGAAAATGGTGGCATAGGTTTGTATAGGGATATGATCCTTTTTGTTTGTTTGTAATGTACATGTCCTTAACTGTGGACTATTGGTGTATGCTAGATATTACGAAGGATGCATACCTTCACATTTCAGAGGTCCTGGGTACTGACGTTAATGTGGTACCAAACGCTTGAAAACTAATTGATTCAGGACTCTGCGGTTTACTGCGAGCCCATGCTAGTGGCCATTGCCTATCAAACAGGGAACAGATTGTCAAGCGAGCAGAGGAAAGGTTCAACCTATATTCTACTGCAAAGATAAGTTCTCGTTCGGCACCTGAAAGCTCAACTACAGAACTTTATAAGGAGAAAGATAAAAAGTGACAGTGAATAAAATTGGGACAAATATTAATAGTTCCACAAGTGACAAAATAGAAACAAACAGTACTAAAAGGATATGATTCAAACAACACCTAGTGGTACTACCAGTATTTCCTTAAAGTAGGAGAACACTACAGACGTATATGAGAATAATAATTTTATGTATGGACAGAGGATCTATTGTGCTATTTGACTGATGTAATTGATTATTTTGATTTCACTTTTAAATTCTCAATCCTGATTCCAAATAAATTAGAATCAGGATAATAAAATTGTAAAAATTATCTTTACACAAAATTCAACCACAGTCTTAAATAAGATAGCCTTTTAGAGTGTCGTTTGTATGTTATTATGGTAGTACTGTGTGCTGTTGTGAATAATAAACTATTTGTTTGTATGTTTGTTGATTTTGTATATTACACTCTACATTCATAACCCTAGACACTAAACGAAGTCATTTAATATAATAATATAAATACATTTTTAATGAGATAAAAGAGGTGGTAGCGGAAAGGTACCCTGAAAAGTTCACAATACTATTGGATAAATTCAGGGACCTTCATAGCTAATCTCAATTAATGTAAATATAATAATACCTACAACAATTCATAACATCAAATCCACCACAATTATGAACATGGAAAAAAAGCTGTAACTTAGGTAACATGCGATAAGAGTATACCACGTGACATTTTCACACGTATTCATTGTTAGCTATCTAGAGAAAGTGGATTGAGGGAGTAGTCAACACAGCAAATATGTAAACACCTATCCCCCGGTCTTAAGCTGTTCGCTTGGCGCTTTTTTGATGTAACGCTGTTTCTAGTTATTGTATGCCATATTCCCGTTTTACGCTTTAAAAATTCGATGTTACGCTGTGCCCAAAATTCCGTGGGAGGTAGGAATATTACTTTCAAGTTCATCCAGGGTGATAAGATGTCCAAGGAGCATTGTCATTGATAGCATAATAAAGCGTGGTCTCAAAATGGACTGCAGTTCTGTGTTAATCCGTAAAACAGAACAAGATGTTAATTACTAGTGTATATTTCTTCAAGAGAAAAGGAAAAAGGTGGCAAAGCAAGTTCGATTCATATATCTTCTGTCCCCATTGACCAAGTAGTCGTATCATCTACATCTGGCGCCAGAAAAACTTTTCAACATCTACAAAACCTTCTGCTAACCAGTCGTCTGATGATGAAGACTGCTCCGTCATGACAACTGTAGCCACAAGCGACGGAAGTAAGAGCGGTTAAAGTCCTATAATATTTTTTTTTATTCTCTGTTAGTACAGAACATAATAATATTTTATTAGTGTTCATTATGTTTGATAATTATATGTACTTTATAAATGTTGTTAGCCATTTAGCTTTTATTTGATATCACTGTTACTTAACTTTTATACAGCTTTCTTGGCCTTGAGATCTATTTACTTTGTTGTCTTACGAGAAATCAATTTTCTTTTAGCACTTTTTCGGTTAGCGCTCGATATTTCACGAACGAAATATCCTAGTCGCTGTGCAGTGGATCTGAAATCTGTTTTTATGACAAGTTAAAACGCTTTATGTAATGGAAGTCAAAGAAAAGACGTAAAGGCAGTAATACACACAGATAGACAGAAAGAAAACAAACACAGAGAGAGATATATAATAGATTAGACAGACAGTGAGGCAGACATACGGATTGAAGGATGGACGGGTGGACAAACAGACAGAAAGAAAGAAAGGCATTCAGGCAGGCAGTAAGACGGACGGACGGACGGACGGACGGACGGACGGACGGACAGACAGACAGACAGACAGACAGACAGACAGACAGACAGACAGACAGACAGACAGACAGACAGACAGACAGACAGATAGATAGATAGATAGATAGATAGATAGATAGATAGATAGATAGATAGATAGATAGATAGATAGATAGATAGATAGATAGATAGATAGATAGATGTGTATAAGAAATATTTGATTCAGTGATATAAATATGTATAAGTAGTTAGTGATTAAAGAAAACTAAATTGAGGAAAAGATAAATGGAAAGACAATATTCATGAAGGAACTAGAAAGAAATGATGAGCAATAAATAAGTCATATGGTTATAGTTTCACAAACGAGCAAGTCCAGGAATATCACAAATATAGGGTAATCAAGAAGTCTCTCCGCAGTGGGTTCAGTGCTTGAATCAAGGGAAACGATCCAAATGATAAAATTATTATTAAAAGGTCGTAATTTACAACTCTACATTTCAGTGCTTGAATCAAGGGAAACAATCCAAATGATAAAATTATTATTAAAAGGTCGTAATTTACAACTCAGGGGGGGGGGGGGGGGGGGGGGGGGGGGGGGTGGGGGGGGGGGGGGGGGGGGGGGGGAGGGGGGGGGGGGGGGGGGGGGGGGTCTGACACAAGCTTCCTGCAAGGGGGTTAGTTGCAGTGGGGGCACGATACTCCGTCAGGGGCAGAAATGGAAGTGGATGAATGATTGATATATCGAGATAGAGAGACGGAAACAAAGAGAACAAACTCTGGAGAGAAAAGGTATTGGGCGAGATATATACGATAAATATTGTTGATCAGAATCGACTTTACTGCACTCCGGGCAAACCTATAGGGACTCAATCTCCCTCATCAAATATCGACAGGTATGAATGCTAACAATTCCTGTAGCGCGCTGGTTGTGTACACGACAGATACATCCTCTCATACGTCCATCCCTGCTACTCTTACATTTGATGCCACATTCCAGCAATCTTAGCCTCGTTGAATGATTGCAGTGATGTTTTCTAACAAGCAATCACTAACTGTCTTAACTATTTCTCCCTTATCCAGTGTCTCCATTATGGGTGCTCTAGGAGTATGTACTCTTTCATGCGGGCACAAAGGAAGAGTAAAACTAAATCGAAGGACAGTAAAGTGAAGTAAAGCAAGAGGGAGAAGAAATAAGGAGTGAGGGGATACAGCGGAAGGGAGATGGAGAGGCGGTAAGAGAAGAGATGGAAAGGAAATCGAAATGGAGAGAAGAGAATGGAAGCGAAAGGAGAAAGGATAAGATGGGAGGAAAGGAAGAGAAATAAAAAGCGAGGATGGAGGAGAAAGATGAGATGAACATAAGGATTATATAGCAAAGAGGATGGAGGAGAAAGATGAGATGAACAGAAGGATTACATAGCAGAGAGGATGGAGGAGAAAGATGAGATGAACATAAGGATTACATAGCAGAGAGGATGGAGGAGAAAGATGGGATGAACAGAAGGATTACATAGCAGAGAGGATGGAGGAGAAAGATGAGATGAACATAAGGATTACATAGCAGAGAGGATGGAGGAGAAAGATAAGATGAACAGAAGGATTACATAGCAGAGAGGATGGAGGAGAAAGATGAGATGAACAGAAGGATTACATAGCAGAGAGGATATAGGAGAAAAATGAGATGAACAGAAGGATTACATAGCAGAGAGGATGAATGCAAATAGTAGGAAAGAATAAAAAGGGGGAAAGAGGAAGGAGACGAATAGTAAGAAAAGACAAATGATGAGAATATGAGTACAGATGTACGAGATTTGCAGGACAGACAAGAAACTTGACAGCGACATGAGACAGGTGTGGGGGGAAAAAACAGAGGATAATTAGTGTGATAGGTGACACTGAGAAACAAAAGAGATGTTACAGAAGAGAGGACAAAAAACAAAAAGAAATGAAGAGAGAGAAGATACAAGGCGAAAGAGAAGGGGAAAACATCATCTAAAAAGATCGATTTTAGAATAAAAGTGAATATTATATAAAAAGTCAGCTCCAAAACTCAGAAATGAGGTATCTGAGGAAGGTAGTTGAAGTAACAAGAAGAGACATGGTCCGCATCCAGACGATATGCCATGGCCTCAAAACCCAGCCCCTACAGAACCGAGTGGAACAGTCCTAGTTACCATGGTTTGGCCATGTCTGCAGAATGGGAGAAGATCCACTACTACTGCAAATATCGGAAACCAAGAGCCAGGGATCCAGACCTCAAGAACGACCCAGAGTTCCCTGGGAGGACAACATTGGACATTGTCTGAAGGACCAAGGACTATATTGGAATCAGGTGTGACGTGGAATGTAAATATTGATACAGTAATCTGACAGCCTTTGCTTTCCCATTTAGCGTCTACCATTTGCTAAGCCAAACCACGCAATTTTCTGACTGCGTTACTCATATCTAATCCATGCCCTTTTTTCTTGACATGTAAACAAACAGACATTTACCAATTTCCGTGACCTGCCAGTATAACAGGCAGCGAGCCCTGATTTGTTTACCTGAGTTCTCACGCGAGCTGATTCGCCAATTATCGGTCATTAGGCAGACGCACGTAGAAATAACAGATTGTTTGAAGAGAGAGAAGGGGCGATAATATTTTCCCGACCACCTTTGATGTAAGCACGTTCCAGGGGGAGATAATGTTTGATCTGCGCAAGGGGACGTAATCTAAGAGAGGCTCGTGCACGGTCAGTCGTCTAATGTTGATCAGCATCGCTGAGTAGAATGAACGAAAAAGCCTTTGATCCGGGAAACGCGGTTTCCTGAATTCCCTGCTAAACAGAGGTGCGAATTATAACATCTTCTATTGATAATAACACCATAAGCTGTATATATACCGCGATCTCTCAAATTCAGTTCAGTTATTAGAGTCGCTCATAAAATCTTGGATAATCTAAGCACGACAGACTAGAACCATTTCTTCGCTAAATGTGTTAAATTGTCCCGTGGGGATTTACTTTTCTGATTTGTGAAAATAGAAATTGCGCTTAAGTGTTAAAATGTGTTAGGTTTTACTGAGAAATGAACAAAGCACAGTATACAAAATAACTAAATTCATCAGCGGAAAACAAGGTGCAAACAATATTACATTAGTAAGAGATAAGCAAGGAAATCTCATTAAGACAGCAGAGGGACAGGAAACAAGATGGGCAGAGCACTTCAGAGAAACTCTGAACAAGGAAATGCCAAAGACACAATTGAATGTTCCTGAGGCTGAAAACGATCTAGATGTAAATACAGACATTCCACGAAAAGAAGAAATCATCATAGCAATCAAAGGGTTAAAGAACGGTAAAGCTCCGGGCCATGATAACTTAAATGCAGAGCTATTTAAGACAGACCCTGAGCTAGCAGCAGAACTATTAGAACCACTATTTGCACAAGTGTGGAAAACGGGGACAACACCATCAGAGTGGAACAAAGGAATAATTGTCAAATTGCCCAAGAAGGGAGATCTTTCAGACTGCAATAATTGGAGAGGAATCACTCTTCTCTCAGTTCCCAGCAAAATACTAGGCAGGATAATTATACAGAGAATTTCAAAGGCAGAGGAATAAGATGGACTACATTTTCAACATTGGAAGATCTGGAATATGCAGATGACATTGCACTGCTGGCACATTCACATCAACACATCCAGGAAAAAACGGATAGACTTAATAAATTTAGCCAGCAGGTGGGCTTGAACATCAATTTAAAGAAGTCTGAGGTCATGACGCTCAATGTGAGCAACCCTGAGCCCATATCAGTAAGGAATCAGCAACTGGTACAGACAGATACCTTCACATACCTAGGAAGCATAGTAACACCAGATGGTGGGGCAGGCAAAGACATCAACATCAGAATGAATAAGGCAAGAAAGCCTTCTTTAGCCTAAATAACATCTGGAAGTCCTCCCAATACAGCACAAGCACAAAATTAAGATTATACCAGAGTTGCGTGCTTTCTGTGCTTCTCTATGGTGCGGAATGCTGGAGAGTCACAGAGAAAGAAATGTCAAAATTGTCCTCTTTTCACACAACATGCCTAAGAAAAATTCACCGAATCTTTTGGCCGAATACCATCACCAACCAAGATCTGCTTACTCGTAGCAAGCAAGAGGACATGCATACCATCATAGCTGGCAGACGCTGGAGCTGGGTTGGTCATGTCCTCAGAAGAGACCCCGATGCCATCACAAGAACAGCTATGCTTTGGACCCCTGAAGGAAAGCGAAAGAGAGGCCGACCAAAAACAACTTGGCGGAGGACTGTGGAGGCTGAGATGCAAAGAATGAACCAGAGTTGGGGCACTGTACGAAGGATGGCCACCGACCGTGCAAAGTGGAATCAATTTGTTGTTGCCCTACAAGACGCCACTAGGCTTGATGGCCACTGACTGCTTTGACGGTCGGTGGTTAAGGATCGAAGAAGAAGAAGAAGAAGAAAGTGTTAGGTTTACCATTTTATTCAATATAATACACTAGCGTTTAAAACTAATGAAACAACCTAACGCATAGATATTTCTTGCCAGTCGTTCAGAGTAATGTAATTTCAAATACCCCATTTTTCTTACACAAGAAGATACGGTTTTGCTGACTGAGATCATTAAGTGTGACGGATCGGATTTTTTCTTCTTTCGTTCTCGAGTAAGTCGCAGTCAGTTATTTGACATGGCTGAGCGTGCAAAACTTAGAGCAATGCTAAGAGAGGAAGAAGGGAAGTAGGACTACAAGGTGCAGAAGTGCTAGCTTTTGTGAACGAAGAACTCGACAGATATGAGGCGGAGAAGGACCGTCAATTGGAACAGAAGAAGGAAGCAGAATCTAAAGAGACAATCCTGTCGTAAATTTTTAAAGATAGGTCAGAAGATATTTATGGTCCCGTCTGAGCAGAGGTGATGTGGTAAATATGTGAGAATAAAGGTGAAAGAAATAGATTTTCACGAGGGAATAGTGTAAGAGGAAGATCTGTCTCTGGAATGAGTAGTTTCTCTAGTCCAGCCTATCTATACGACTATATTTTAATATAACACCCATAGCTTGACATCTTGCGTCAGGGTCAGCGAACCAGAGCTGATCAAGACCCTACTCCACCTCCAAGTGGTGGTCCTGGAAACAGGCTGCATTACTGCAGTCCGTCTGAGAGAGTAGGGATCGAAGAGGGAAAGCTAACCCGGTCCCAAAAAATGCCGTGCGGAAGTCGGATGTGTCGGCCGAAAGGCGCAAATATCGCAACTTCGCTGTAAACTGGCACAACGCAACTAACGTCCTTTTCAGGACGAACGAGGAAGAAGAAGAATATAAGACAACCTTTCTCTCCCTATATGAAATATAAGTTACACTAACCACACCCACACACAATTTTGTGACAACAATACACACAAACGTGAGAAACTATGGTTAATTGGGTATGGGTCTGACCAACACGCACATTAAGTTCTTTTTGTTTATTTTCATTTAAACTTATAGAGAAATCAAATGAATCAAGTTTACAGATATATGAAAATAACCGAATAAATGTCATTCCCTTGTTGAGAAAAGATTCCCAAAAGAAGTTAATAACCCCAAAGGTCAAAGATAAACACTAGATTACAGACTAGACTGTGAAGAACAAGTTCCCACTAAATTACTACTCAGTAAAGTACTCAGGTTAGCGAAATAAAAAAGAAGTTAGTACAGTAATTGTAACAAAGGAAAATATTTACTCTCTCTCTCTCTCTCTCTCTCTCACTCTATCATCTGTGGCCACAAACTCTCTTGCTTACCTAATAATGGTGTAGGTAACCCTTGAAAAATTACAATAGTATGAACCTATATTGTCAGGTGGGTTGCCCAAATCTAGCCCCAGTCCAGCCTTTGAATCTAATAATAATTACAAGGTGGACGCCAAAGTTGGTAGTTTAATTTTTCCTGGATGAGTCCTGTGTCCACCGCATAAGTTATTGAAGCAAGACGTTCTCGGGATGTTCACAGTTATAAAAGGAGAAAAGTAGTTCCTGTATTATCTAGCCTCTGGTTGCTAAGACACATGTTACGATATGTAAAAACTGATAATGATGGTAGATCCTATCGGCTGACTCTTATGGTGAGTGCCGATTTTGAAACACCGTAGTTTTCTGGATCACTCCGTTGCCACGGCTGTCAAACGTCCGGAATATATGTTCTTTCGTATGCCCAGTGGGCTGAAAAATTTTGGTAAATAATTCTGAATAATGTACCACCCAGTTACAATTAATATTACTGTTTCTATTGGTCTCTCTCTCAATGAAGAAGGAGGACCGAACAGGTCCAAAAATCGTAGACCCAAAATAACAATAATGTTACTGGTACAATTAGACCGCTGGCCGCTGGTTTTGATCAAGTGCTAGATAAGGAAGAAAAGAACATTTATGAAAAACTGCTACTATCCTATCCACCCGTACGTTTTCCGCTATGGCATGTCTGGAAAAAATGGAATGTGCCCTCCCCCGTTATTGCCGGCGGGAAAATGAACAGCGCACAAAGTCAATTATTATTCAATTTTTCCATACGCGCACTTTAACCAAAATCGCCTGTCACTACTAGCTATTTGTCGGCGTCTGTTGTGTGGCCGTTGATAGTATTAGAGGTTCAGACCACTGCCCTTTTAGTAGATAGTATGTTGTAAGGTAAATACGAAAACCTTCCTTCTCTCAGACTGACTCTACATTTTCTCATACCCACTGTTGATCAATCGAATTCACCCGAAAAACAGCAGTGAAAATATCAAAGGTCGAACTTTATTAACATAAGTTGATAAATGGGTAAAAATAGTATGCCCAACCTTCCTCTTCAAGGTTGGCAGTCTTGTATAATAAAAGATTCAGTTTTCAAACAATCTCTGTATCAATTTTCCACATACATTTGCTTTGTCTTCTTTGCTACATCTTGTTCCAGCTATCAAAATGTCATCTAATTCTTCAGGCGAAACCTCTTGTCTCTCTTCTGTACTGACTGTTTTATCTACGTTTTTCTATATGTCTCTTGGTATATCTCACTGACAGAAAACTGGCCTTACCGCCAGGGCTGTCACTTTGCCAAGACTGCTTCTATATTTCTTCTTTGCTCTGACCTTGTCTGCTGAGCTACACATGCTAGTAATAGATCAAAATGTTCAACATACCTGGTTCTGTTTCTTTATCGAAAAACACTTTTTCCTTTCACAACCATCTTGTCCTCAGAAAAGATACTATCACAAAAATACTGTCTTACACCAATTTATGATAAGTAATGTACTGAGCGGTTTCTATCACTCTTTAACTCACAGCACATTCTTGCTGAGTACTTTACTGTCCTTTATTCTCGCAGAGAAGCCCCATCCTGATTTCTCATCACGCACTTCAGACTTACCAGTGTACACAATTGGCGTCATCATCCCCAGCATGATCACTTATCAGCTGATTAATCTCAAGCTCTGCTTTTTCATAGCCCCAAGTTCTGCACTCTCTGCCAAAGCTAATGGTGACCTGCTGGTAGTTTATCCAGTTCTCCCCTGACTTGCTCAACTCTTCCCATTTGGATATATTTTCAACCCTGGTCACCGGACCAGTCGTCGCCTCTGCCTGTGCCATCCACGACATCCCCATCTGTATTCTTGCTCCTTTGACTTCTGCTACGTTCTCATGTAGGGGGTGTCTTTTGTCGGTGGTTATCCGCATATAGGCTTTTGCCTGAGACATCGCATATCTGGATCTAAACGACAGCAATCCGAGCATGTATCTCATTGTCACAATTGAGGTATCACGCGTACAGCCCAAAACTAGTCGTATCCCTTCATTTGAATGCGTTCAGTCGTTCACATTGTGACGCTGACAGCAAGAGTATTCCTAGTCCATAATCGATAACTGAAATCACGAGCTGATGGTACAGGAGAATCAACAGTCTCTGTTCCAAGCGCGCAGCCGCAATTGTTTTTAAAAGGCTGCCAGTCCTCGCTTGCACTTCTGTATGATCAGTTCGACATGATGCTTGAACGATTGCCCACGATCAAACGTTACTCCTAGATACTTCAGCTTGCCTTGCCTTTGAATGTTCTGCCCACTGAAAGTGCTGCCTGGAAGGTCTGCTTTCACTATGGAGTTGTTCAAAGAGCACCCCATCACACAGGACTTGTTGGAATTGACCCTTGATCCGCTTTCCTCACACTATTTAGAAACTGCCTGTAGTGTCTCTTGTATTCCTTGGACCATTTCCTGTCTGTCTGAGCCAGATCTGTACATGAGTATGTCATCTGCGAAAGTTCATGTTCGTCCCAGTCCTGTTTGTTGACAGGTTGCTACTTTTGCTGTGTAGATGTTAAACATCACTGGCGATAGTGGAGAACCCTGGGGTAGTCCCGGGAAAATACGCATTGGCTCTGATGTCCATGTTCCCAAAGCGAAATGCAACTGATCTCTCTATTATGGCAGCTGCTGTTCATCTTGCTGGCCAAGGGTTTACACCACATGCCATTATACAGTCTATTACGGTTGCAAAGTCCACACTGTCAGAAGCATCCTCTAGGTCAATTGCGACAGCCACCGTTTCTCTTTTACCCTGGAATTCATCGTACACATCGTACGCAAACGTTCCAGTGTTGCCCAATGTTGTTTTCATAGGCCTATAGCTACCTAGGGTATCAGGAAGGATGTGTACATTTTCGAGGTGGCTCATTACCTGTCTTGCAACTATCTTTTCAAGTAATTTACCATAGAAATTATGTAGTGTGATAATTGGATAGCTGTTGAGCAGTGTGGGGTCTTTGCCAGGTTTAGGAAGTGGCCGAAGTTAACTGTGCAGCCAGTCTTCTAGAACCTCAGCATTCTGTAAACTGGTATTGATATCGCTTACCATATTTATAATGACTGTGTCGTGGAGACGTTTAATGTGATGGTATTGTACACCATCAGGACCCGGAGAAGTGTTTCTGCTGGTTTTCAATGTGTGCACCACGTCCTCTTCAGAAATGAAATCGAAGTAGATCTGGCCCCTTATGCCATTTTCCAGAACAATATCCTTTATTTTCAGGCGGGCACTTTTCTCACCTTTATCTGTTTGCTCCACATATCGATGGAATAATGCTCTTCCCATCTCTTCGTCCGTCTTCAAGCTTAGTCCTGTAGAGCTTTTGATATTAGGGATGGGTTGACTTGCATTTTTCCTATTCATTCTTCGATGTAAGGACCAGAATTTCTGTAGGGTTTTTTCCGTGCCCACCTATGTCACAAAATCCTCCCACACTTTACCCTTGGCCTCCCTTGCCAAGCTCTTGAATTTATTAGCGGCTCTTTGCTTTTTCTCCTTCATCTCTTCAACCTCTCCCTCATTCATCATTCTTCTCTTTCGTAGCCAACCAGTTAAAAGCCAGAGTTACGTGGGGCTCACGTGACTTCTCCAAGCTTAGTGTGCAATGCTAGGTTCTCAACACGTTTAACCACAGGGGGAATCCCTGGAAGTGTGTGGATGATTTCGAGAGTCAGTAAGGGTGTAATTAGCCTCACAGACGGAGGTTCACTTCCACATCCGTATACTATAGCATTGTGCTTAGCTGGTGGTCATAAAAGGATGACTCCAAATATGCCTCCATGCATGTATCCTGCATTAAATTTATAGACAGAGACAGAAAATAAAGTGGTTTGGCCATCTCATGAGAATGGAGCCCGATCATTGACCACTACGTGCCTACAACAGGAGAAGATATGGTTTTAGAGCACGGGGAAGACCAAGAGACAGACAGACAGACAGGCAGACAGGCAAACAGATAGACAGACAGACAGATAGATAATATTATTGTGATCCCTCATCAGCAGGACAGATGCACACTTCGCTCGAGAACGGAAACTTCAGCTCCCCACAAAGCTTCACGGCAAATATGGACAGAAAAAGTCAGTAATGTAAAGAACTACTTAACTGTGAAGTAGATGGGTTTTTTTTATTTTAAAAACGACTTTTGCCTGGTTTTGGTTATTTTGCTGCTAGCTCAACATAGACATAAGGTCCGTCGGTTATATTAGGGGGTATATACAAATATGAAAGACCTTGCAGTCTGGTGTTAATTATAACTATATATCTTATACAGATAGGGGCCTCTTAACACATCATTGCCAGAGAAAGGAATCTGATCACCAGAAGAGACAGAAAAGTGTTTCGACCTTTTTTTTTTTCTTTAAAGTTTAAGGAGGGCGCCTCCTGCTAATTTCCATATGCGTTGGGAATTGAACGCATTCCAGTTTGGTTGCACATTCAAAATCCTTGCCTGGTTTTATCTATTCTGTCAACTACAAGCAGTTGTAATAGTGACAATTTGTTGTATATAATTTATTGCCCTGAATACTATATCCCACTGCTGTTGTTCCACGGCCAACAAGATGCCTTTTCTCAATTTCAGAGAGCCTCTTAAGTGCCCTTGTTCTTGACTATCCCTTCAGACCCAATAGTTTCAGTAGACCATAAACTGAGGTGGTCACTACATCTCTGGTACCTACTTCTATAGCGACGACCGTTGCTGTGAACCTGTCAATGTCTCAGTTCCATGACCAAAATATCTAGAAATAGTAAAGCGACACAAGAGAAAAGGGAGATATCAAATGTACAGAAAATCTGGAAGAAAATAGACAGTGACAGACAGGAATCGTAGTCAAAGAACTGCCAACTGAAATAAATGAGACAGGATTCATAAAGATCAAAGACAAACTTATGAGATTTTATTTGTTCAGAATGAACGACTGCCCCACGGGGAATGTCTGTCATTCTATCGTTTTATCGACCAAACGAGTGACAAGGGCACACGATATTTCATAGAATGATATTTTAAGAGAAAAGGACTCAAGTGGAATGAAGACAGTGATGAGAAGGATGAGATGATACAGAGATGGAAGAAAACTAAGAAGATAAGGAGTAGGAAAAAAAAAAGAAAAAAAAGTTAGAAATAGAAAAAGGAACGTTTAAAAAGTTGAGAATGCTGGAAGAAAAAGAAGAAGAAAGAAAAAAAGAAAGAAAGAAAGAAACGATAGATGAACAGACAGACAGCCAGACACACACACACATACACACACACACAAGCAGATACAATCAAAATGTCAGACAAAAAAACAGACAAACGGCCAGACAGGCACACAACCAAACAGACATGCAGACGGAGAGAAAGACAAACAGACAGGCATACTGACAGACACACTGACAGAGAAGAGACATCCATACAAGTCATGAAAAGAGACAGACAGACAGGCAGGCAGACAGACAGCCAGATAGCCAGCCAGCCAGCCAGCCAGATAGATAGATAGATAGATAGATAGATAGATAGATAGATAGATAGATAGATAGATAGATAGATAGATAGACAGACAGACAGACAGACAGACAGACAGACAGACAGACAGACAGACAGACAGACAGACAGACAGACAGACAGACAGACAGACAGACAGACAGACAGACAGACAGATAGATAGATAGATAGATAGATAGATAGATAGATAGATAGATAGATAGATAGATAGATAGATAGATAGATAGATAGAACGACGATGATGGTGATTGGAAGAAGAAGAAGAATGAGAACAGAACAGAACAGAACAGAACAGAACAGAAACCAAGCACAGAAGAAACAAATGAAGTGACGTCGGACACATTCAAAGCGCCGAAACAATTGTCTGACGGGGGAGATCTTCAGATGATCAGATTGCCAGGTGTCACAAAGTTCTATATAGAGTTTCCTATCACAAACGGAGACAGAAGCAGAAGTATAAACGAGCGATTCTTCATTACGTCATCCGTCTGCTTGTTCTGAACAAGCGCCATTTTGTGCTCCTATCTTTCGTTTCGAAAAAAAAACCGTGCTCTATTTTAAGATACTCAAGGGGAATTCGAACATGGCGAGGCTAAGACGAGGGCTAGAGATAGAGTAGCTATCTGGACACTCGATGAATTGGAAAGCCCGAAGGGTAAACACTTTTAGCAGCAAGTATGAGATTGCAGCCTTTACCGAACATTTCATGGGTATCTTTCTATCAGCAAGACATTTAGTTTTTTAGAAGATCTGAGTGGGAAAAGTTCCTCAGGTCTACCCTGTTTTGGTCACTGGTAACTTTTGAAGCTAGAAGACACGTCTTTTAGAATGTGAACCAATCGAAATCGAAAAATCGATTGCTAAGGATACGGAACGCCGCAAATGTTACAGAATGAGGCTCATGAGGCTCCTGTCTATTAAACTGTCCAGTGGAGCATGAAAATACAAGTGTACGTGAAACTAGCTAGATTATTTGATTTGCAATAATGTGATTCTCTGGCGACAAAAGACCTTTCAGACGCGGCATTGATTCTAACTGGGGTTTTCTCCATAGCAAAAGACGTATTTTTAACGCTGAGCATAATGCATTTTGGGATTGTGGGATCTCCAGAGTTTTGTTGAACATGTGGCAACCAGAATAGTGCACGTCAAATATTGAAAGAATCATGTGAGATTCTGAAAAATGTCAAATGTTCATAGGAAGCCAGAACACACCAGAATATTCTATGTCAAAGATTCATATATCATTAGGACAAGACGGAAGTAGAAACAACTAAGTAATGCCATATCGTCATTCATCATCATTACCCTTTAGTTCCACAAGGAGCATAGGCCTTCACCAAGCACAAGTCAAGTCCTCCTGTCATGTGTCATCAGGTTAAGTTCTTTTCACGTCTTTCTCATCATTTTCATTTCGGTCTTTAGCTCACTTCTCCGTGTGTGTTTGGTCTACGTTTGTCTCTATTACCTAGAGGACTCCGGAACAAGGACGTCATATCATATGTTCATAAATTACTCAATGATCTAGCACGCTTCTATGTGGCAGAGACATGGAGAACTCAATAATCAAGCACGCTTCTATGTGGCAGAGACATGGAGAACTCAATGATCTAGCACGCTTCTATGTGGCAGAGACATGGAGAACTCAATGATCTAGCACGCTTCTATGTGGCAGAGACATGGAGAACTCAATGATCTAGCACGCTTCTATGTGGCAGAGACATGGAGAACTCAATGATCTAGCAAGCTTCTATGTGGCAGAGACATGGATAACTCAATGATCTAGCATGCTTCATGTGGCAGAGACATGGAGATCTCAATGATCTAGCACGCTTCTATGTGGCAGAGACATGGACAACTCAATGATCTAGCACGCTTCTATGTGGCAGAGACATGGACAAATCAATGATCTAGCACGCTTCTATGTGGCAGAGACATGGAGAACTCAATGGTCTAGCACGCTTCTATGTGGCAGAGACATGGACAAATCAATGATCTAGCACGCTTCTATGTGGCAGAGACATGGAGAACTCAATGATCTAGCACGCTTCTATGTGGCAGAGACATGGACAACTCAATGATCTAGCACGCTTCTATGTGGCAGAGACATGGACAACTCAATGATCTAGCACGCTTCTATGTGGCAGAGACATGGAGAACTCAATGATCTAGCACGCTTCTATGTGGCAGAGACATGGAGAACTTAAGCTAAGCCACACACACACACACACACAACTCAATACCTTTCACTGACGATGTCTACGCTACACCCTTCGTATTTCATGGAAGGACGAAGTGACAAATGTCGATGTGCATTTACGTGCTGGCTTTCAAAGCATGTATACACTGCTCAGTCAGTGCAGTCCACGCTGTTTTGGTCACGTCCGCCGCATGGAAAAAGGTCGCATTCCCAAAGACATTTTTTACGGACACCTGGTGTCACAAAACGGTTTGTGCGCTCTCATGTCCACTCCGGCAGTGGTGCATTACCTTTACTGTCCGGACGAAATTTTGATATTTATCTCTCTCCCATGCCCTAAATTGGCCCATTTCTATCTACACAGAAAACGCATCCGAAGGTCAATGTTTACATAACTTTCACACTTCCATTCACTTCCGTTCGACGGTCCATCCCTGAGGGATTAATTAAGTCACACAAAAACGCAACGATCCCACGTGGACTCCAGGTGAAAGGCTATCGTCGATGTTTGTACAAGATCGGAGTCTTCCCTTTAATTCATCAGAACAATAGACTCGCAATATTGGAGGTACTGATAAACCACGAATATGTCCAGACAGACGGTGGAATTGCGCCAAGTCATAGTCTGATAACGACGTCTGAATTACGTGGGATAAGCAAGTCCGATAATCCCCAATCTGGGAAGACATTTTGAAGTGTGATAGATGTAACTTTACCAAATAATAATCGGATGTTTACAGCCCAATTTTAGAAAGTACTGGTTTGAAATTTTGCCCTAAATGAGTCATGCAAAATATTTCATCCTAAATTTGCCATCATTAAAACTTTCAAATAAGATTAGCTGGAATTCTGAGGCGCGAATAACAATTGCGTCGATTGGGTGTTTGTCCCAACCGCCAGGAAAATTGGGGGCAGGAAATCTACGATATATAATGTAGAATAATTTTGACACACGAGACTGCATTACGGAAATCGTCACCAGTAGACAGCTCAGACCTTGCTACGGGAAAGAATAGAGTGGACTCTGAATTTATTAGAAACGGAAACACGTATTAGAGCATCTTTTACCCACTGGAAAAGAAAACTCGCCAAAATTAATACGGACCCGGACTCCTACAGAAAACTAGTCATAAAGTCACATACAAATTCTGAAATAAGAAAAAAATCACAGACGTGTGTTCGAGGCAAATCGTATTAACTTGCCGAGATTATTTATCTGAGCAGGAAGTCTAAAGATTCTCAGTTTTATTGAGGTGGGTGTACATAGTATCATACTTTGAACTTTATATGTGTATACTTGACTAGTGGTGTTAAAGATTCATATGAGGCTGGCAACCTCAACATGGGAAAAGAATACATTCACGAATCAACACAACAAGCGTTGGTGATTGCTTCATGCTAGGTCTCACAGAGAACCAAACGCAGAAGTAACCCCAGACTCCGAATGGAACAGGGAGTGAGTGATTATTACATCAACATGTGTATAGTTTGTATATTATCATTTGTTAAATGTATGTAAACTTTATACGTTGCTTCATGCACAAGCCATTTTCCGCTGTCCAGTCAAACATTTTCATTAGATTCACTGAAATAATGGTGATTTTTCATCACATCCCCTGAGTAATATACGCTCAGGGGGAAAAAAATATAAGAAAAGGAATCGGTTCACAGACAGCGGGGGATAAGCGCCTGATTAATATCAGACAAACAAATATTTGGAAGCGGAATTTGTTCTTTTATTCCCTCTAAAAGTTGGTGGTACGGATCGGAGAGGCCAGTTGTGGTACTACTTTACGAACGATACCAGCTGATCTACTAGTCTGTGTTTCTAAGCCTGAGATCGACACTTGAAGATCCTTGCCTGAACCAGTAACTTCTAGACATCTGGAAACGTGCCCTCAACACAGAGACGAACTGACGGAACCAGCAGCACCAACAATTCAGGAATTTGGAAAGATAAGTCATAGTTCTAGCAGACCAGAACAACATACTTTATTTCTAAAACTGATAGCCAGTCAATGATGATAACTATCTCTAAGAATTACTAGTTTACATTTATTTATATTTGTTCCAAAAGCAATTGATCATTAAATTTTGTATATGTTGATTTTGATAAATCCATAGTCGAGTTAATGATTACAGAGCTGATTTTAATATATATATAGTTCTATCTACACATGAAGATCCACTAATAATAATAATAATAACAATTGTAACAATAATAAGAATACTAATAATCAGAGGAGTAACGCTGGATTAAACCAGCTGGGGGCTTAACGAGCTAACGAATTATAAGATAACACAATCCTTCACAAAAGCTGACGGCAGATACTAGAGTTAACATTGCTAATAAACATTCAGCATTGTTCACGCTTTTCTGAATATCTTGTGAAGACTCCCTGGGGGGCATCATTGTCCTTCTACCTACAACTCTGTCAAGAGTTATCTTGTGCGAAGGTAGACACCTCTGCAGACTCAAATTAGATACGCTTGAAGTTATGGCCACTGTTGGAGCACTACTGCAGAGCTAAGGAGCGGTAATCCGTGACACCTGGCCATCTGCAAAAGAACAGCCGAAAGACCGCAGTTGTGGTTCCTAGCTGTATGCAAGAGAGACATGAAGGCACTGACCATGCATCCAGTAACCTGGAAGTACGAAGCTGCCGATAGCACCAAGCCTACAACAACAACAACAACCAGAAAATGGCTTACTAAGCGAATCAGTAAATGACACTTTAAATGTTCATATAAAACTATGTGGGTAGTCTACGTTCTCTTCCATCCTCTGCTAGTCTACGGCCGGCGTGAAAATACGGTCAAGAAAATACGGGCCTAACACCTAGTCTACGTTCCCAATACGTGCCTCAATAGTTCGTCTGGGCGTGTAACAGGATCTCTGCTAGTTACCTTTTTTTCTACGTTTTCATTTATCTACGCATACGTCCACTGCTACGTTCAGGTTTTCTCTGCTAGTCTGTTTGTTACTCTGCTAGTCTGTTCATAAGTATCTCTGCCTTAGCCAGTTGTTTAACGAAGCAGTGCCACGCCAGGGAATTAATTGTCATGATATAAAAAAAATTGCATTTCCCTGTTGACTAGTTACATTTGAGATACGCTGTTATGTTAGATCCTTGCACGTGCAGAAGGTTTATACAATAGTGACAGACGTTTAAAGCTTACCTTAATAGCAAAAGACTAATTTCGTATCAAAGAAAAGGTTTTCCCCTTGCACTATTTAAGCGAGGTTACTTTAGATTTCACCTGGGAACAATACCATGGAGGTGTCTCAGAGAAACCAGTTCTCAGCCAGCTTCTATAACAAAGTGAGTATTCTGCACATTAGAATGGAAGTAAGAAAGAGAGTTCTTTCACGGTTATATAGAACCAATCCTGGACATATGTGAGTCATGGACAATTAGTAAACTAGTAGGGAAGTGGGGAAGGCACCAACAGAGATGTGGTTTTTACAGAAGAATTACTCCATGGATATCCAAAGAGGGTCGAGTAAGCAAAGGATTTACTAAAAAATAACCTTATTTAATCAAGTGGGGTGTTAGCTTAATCTGAAAGAATAGAGATCCCGTGTTACTTTAATTCATCGTAACAATATATATATACATTTTCGGTCCTTAAGGTAGATTTTTTTTCGTGTCCGGGATGCTCTGAAATTTATTAAGTGAGCCAAGATCCATAATCACTTAGTCTTAGCTAGGAGTGGTTTCTTCTTAAGACAGAAGTAGGAGCCGGTTATAATACTATTACCCAATTTTTCGCTTTGTAGTGTGTATAATATTACTGTAAAGATGTTTTTGCTATTTTATATATATATATATAATGTAAGCCAAATGCTAAAGTTTGGTAACTCATTCAGTGTGATCCCTACTTTGGTGATTATCACTGGGGCATCACCATAGCGTGAGTGAATAATTTTAGCCTTAGGTCGCCTTGCGATGCAGCACACTTTAATTCATCAATCAATACGCATGGTAGATTTTTTTTTCGTGTCCGGGAACCAGCAAGAACACTAGAGCGGGGGGTTATAATGACAGTGTGTGTAGTGATTCCCTAGATGTTTTTGCATAACAGAGTAAAGCGGGTAACTCATTCAGTGTGATCCCTACTTTGAGTCGGGTTTTGTTTTTTTAGCCTTTTTGTGTGTGACACAAATCAACGAGGCGTGTAGAGAGAATTCAGAGAGAGAGAGAGAGAGAGAGAGAGAGAGAGAGAGAGAGAGAGAGAGAAACGGCGAGTGGAGGTTTGTTTATATTTTGCATGGGTGAGAGAATAACATAGGAAGTGTAGGCGACGGGTAGTAATGAGATATTTAAAAGCTGTATATTTCAGAGCCTTGTTCACAACGCTGTATTGAACTTCCTGATTTTATTGCTGCTTCTAGTAGGATTACAACTTCCATAAAACAAATAGTACACGACAGTCTACGTCATACTGCCAATTTACAGCTATAAGGCTGCTTCGTGGATTTCTTAACCACAGCCTATTGTTGAAACTGTCTTTCGCTTTAGCATATACATTTTGTCGCCTTTGCCATCCAGTCATTTTCGGAAACATTGTCCGACCCATTAACAGCCAGTTAACTCGGAGCATACGGGCATGCCGACAGAAAAGATTCGTCGATAGCCAGTACTTGTAAAGCACACATTATTCGTGCTGTCTGGAGTATAACACACTAAATCGATTTCTGTTACCTAAACGTAAGCAGTAGTCTTGCGTCCTGGATTATTTACCTACAGCACATATTGCCCCCATTTGCAGTTAACCCTCATCTCAGCACATACGGGCTGTCGCCTTCGCCATCCAGTCATTTTCGTCAACACTGTCCGACCCATTGATAGCCGGTTACCTCGAGAATACTGACATAACGACCAAGAGGAGAAGTCAGTTGCCCGTACTCGTCACCCGTCTTGGAGCTCAAGTCTTCATTATTCAGCATAAGAGGCGCCCCAGCGCAACTTCTGGATACTCGCTCGCCGGCAAAAGTCCTCGTCGTTTGGATAAGTAAATATCAGTGGGTGCAAGTGGTTCTGCACTCATTTTAATCTCTTTCACCTGCTAGTGTGGCCACCAGCCAAAGGAAATTGTGAACACATAGGATTTATTACGACGCTGTTACAGAGAGAGAGAGAGAGAGAGAGAGAGAGAGAGAGAGAGCTTATCTCCATAGCCTTTGAATATCAAGTTAGGTGAAACAGTTTAGTGTTTTTCTTAGCTGAGGAGTACATTTACCAACCAGGATTTGTTAACTTTACAGGAGGCCGATTTATTCACGAAAACTGGGGGCCTACCCTTTTAGTTAGATTATCTTGGTAGTGAGAAAGTGTACGGGTGTTGGTGGTTTGGAGTGACACGTTTTGCCTGAGAGACTGAGTGAAGAATTTATTGTGTGATTTGTGACATATAATAACTAGCCTATCAGAGCTAGGGGAGTTATTATTTTTGTTGTTATCGTAGTTTATATTTATATGTGCTGAGCGGTCAGAATTCATTCTATTCTAACTGTCCGAAGTAACATCAACAACAGTACCGGTAACAAAACACCATCATTAAGAAGTAAAGGAGAACGGTACAAAATTAATGTACAATCCGGCAATATTTAACATTTAAAGAAGGTGTCCCGATATAACCCACACTTCCATGCATATGGATAATGGTTAAAGGTGGCCCGCTATGCTAAGATGTTGCAAAAACACCAAATCTGCTTCGCAAAATTTCGCCAGAAATACGGAGAAAAGTATAGCAGTTTGTCTGTTCACATGTAATGGAAAGAACATGTTATTTTATTTATATAGTATACATTCAGTGAGCTCCGGAAAAATGGATAATCGTTCTTCATCATCATCATCCTTTTCTGTGCACGCCTTATGTAGCCTGTAGTCACAACTGCGGCTGGTCTCGCAGGAAACCTGCACAAGCTATAGCAAGCTCTTGCTGCGGTAGTTTTTGTGGCTATTTGTTTTACATGATGAGGTGGCCAGCCTTATGCTGTTCCTGGAAGTATATGAATTAGGTAGTTGCAAAGCAGATGCTGCTGTAGGTGAGTGACTTCCCTTACCTAGGTCCAGCATCGAGAGGCGGAGTGAAGTGTTAGAGACTTCCCTATACCTAGGTCCAGCATCGAGAGGCGGAGTGAAGTGTTAGAGACTTCCCTTACCTAGGTCCAGCATCGAGAGGCGGAGTGACTATTTCCATTCTTCGCTGAGTTTTTCTTTCCCTAACTCAGGATCACAGTCCGATTACACATTTATAGCTGGGCAGATTGGAGCGTGACGCCATCGTGTTTCGAACACAATAACTTTACCGGAAGATGCCAGCACTCTAATCCCTCTGTCAAACGGACGCTCGTATGAATTAGGATTGTGAGTTATTTCCATCGTGTTTCATACAACTGTAGACATAGGGGAGATAATTCTTTTAGCTGTAACCAGTCCCGACATGCGAAACTTTTTGAAGACAGCTAATATTTTATGTAATCTATATATTTATAATTAAAACTTACTTACTTAGTCGTTCCCCTTCTACCGTGAGGTGTAGAGGTTTGGAAGAGAGAGCGCCAGACTATCCTATCGGCTGTCTTCCTCCTGGCCTGGTTCCATTCTAGTCCTCGGTCCTTCAAAGATTGTCTAATCTTGTCCTCCCAGCGGACTCTGGGTCGTCCTGGGGGTCTGGATCCTTGGCTCTTTGTTTCCCATGCTTGTCGTGGTAGCCGATCTTCTATCATTCTGCAGACATGGCCAAACCATCTACTTGGTTCTACTTGGGTCTGCAGGGGGTGGGATTTAAGGCCTTGACGTATCGTCTGGTTGCGTACCATGTCTCTTCTTGTTACTTCAACCACCTTCCTCAGATACCTCATTTCTGAGGTTTGGATCTGGCTTTTGTGGGTTGTAGTCATTGCCCATGACTCGCATCTATATGTCAAGACTGGGACATAGGTGGAGCGGTATACAGCCATCTTCGTTTTCTTACCAACCTCTCTCTTGCTGACGAATCCTCGATTTATGGCCTGAAAGTCTCCCAGCTGCTGCTTTTCGAGTGGCCAACTCTTCTTTGATGCCTCCCTTTCGGTCACTAATAGCTCCGAGGTATTTAAAGTGGTCTACTTGCTCCAGGACCTGTTCTCCCAGCTTAATCTGATGTTTTCTTTCTTCTCGTGATATCACCATGGATTTTGTTTTAGAGCTGCTTATGACCATCCCTCTCTTCTCCAGCTCTTCCTTCCAGACTTGCAGGTTTAATTGGAGATGTGCCTCTGATTTAGCAATCAGGGCAACATCATCAGCAAATGCCAGCTCCGAAATATAGACCTGTCTCATCTTCCAGTACCCCACTGAATACTTTCTTGTTCTCTCCTTACATGCCTTAATTACATCGTCCATGAGGAGTATGAAAAGGTAAGGTGACAGGATATATAATTAAAACACGACAGACAAATAATGTCAAATATGTTTTATATTTTATAATTAATGTCACAATTTGTGGAGTCGAGCATAATACGTTTGATAGTAATCCGTAGTTTACTAGATTAATTCTTTCAGGTTGTGGGCTTTTTTCGCTTGCCTGACGCCAGAAATTTTCTGACGTTTACAGTTTTCATAAAGTGTTAAAGTTTAACAACCCTTTCCCTTCTTACTGTAACCGCGCCATCTTGTCGCCCCCATTGTCTCCGTGGTTCACTGCCTTTTTACCACAACATCTTTAAGAAGAAGATATATTACTAGGCCACAATAAAGCCTAAAAAGAGTTGTGGGTTATATTTGTGTTTTCGCTCTAGAAATAGTTGTGGGTTATATTTGTGTTTTCGCTCATTCTAGAGCATTCCATCGCGTGTTATTTGCGTGGCTCAATTAATACGCGCCGCGCACTAAGTTCAGCGATTCGCCCTAGGGCCTATATAAAGAGAGAGTAAGCCTGCGAAAGACCTTTTTTGTGCAAGATCAGCCTAGAGAGAAAACGAAGTTAGGCACGCCCTGTGTGGGTAGAAGATGAACAAAGACATGACACATTAGCAATCGAGCACTGGCTGGGTGTTTTGTTTTGTTTGCTTTGTTTTATTTGTTTAATGTTTGCTTCATGTGCTTGTTGTCACTGACAGGGTTGTATGAATAAATACAGCCCCTGCCTTAGAATAAGAGTTTTATTGTTGATCGGGTCGGTTGCAAGTGTCCAAGAAAGTGATCACATATCACAATAGCATCATTATCATCTCGCCCACCCTATCACATTACCGTACTGTATTGTTTCTCGTCTGAGGGTCAGTTTCATACTTGATGAATCACACCGTAGTTTCCGTACTTTTTAAAATATCCCCCCCCCCCCCCCCCTTTCCCAATTTACGACGTGTCTTATGTGACCCCAAGCCGCAAGAGCCGAATCTGGTAGTGTTGTAAATATTTGTAAAGGAACTGGAATGAAGATTCAAACAATATATGATTGGGACAACATGAAATAAAAAAAATTCATTCAAATATATTTGTCCCAAATTTGGGCCTCCATTCAAAAGCACCTCAGATTATTGTTTCGTTTTGGCGTGGCACTCCACGTTCAACCTGGACACAGGGTTCGTCGGTTATATTAGGGCGCGTGTCCAAATATTAAGACCTTGTGGCTCAATTATAAGTTAATGCGTTAAAACCAACATAGAAAACCGGACCCGAATATTGGCATCTAGTCGTTAAAGAGTTAATGAGCTTTCTGCTGCTGCTTCTTTTCGGGTATACTGTGTTTACGATGATTCCCATTTTAAAATACCAAGGAAACCTCACGCTCCCAGAAGTAGGGTAGCGCACCATCTTGGGGTCCATGCGCCACTGTTTAAGAAACACTGTGCGAGATGAACAAAAACAACTCTGTTTCAAGCTTTGTCAAACAGCTAGCCGTAACATAACGCCAACCCTGTTTCCGCTTTTCAAACAGCTCGCCTTAACCTAACACCAACCCTGTTTCGAACTTTGTCAAAAAACAATGTCCGAGAAACATTGAGGCTGGGAAACAAACAAAAACACCAAAAACAAACAAAAAAGTTTAAAAAAACAGAAATTGACAGGCAACGGCGCATAATACTTCACCCCATATTGATTTTCGATCGTTTTATATGCGTATTTTACATCATAACACCAAAGATAACTCGTGTCTCCTTAAAAGCAAATTTTGAATATGTTGTTGCCTCCCTTACCATACAAACATTTTAAAGAAGTGAATTCTGCAACTGCATTCTAAGATAATTTTTTTGAAGTATTAAACCCTTGTCTTGTGTTAATAGATTATACTGGTGAATATGAAACGTTACATAAGTGAGTATGTCTATGTTACATAAGTGAGTATGTCTATGTTATATAAGTGATTATGTATATAACTAGCAACAACCCGCCAAAATTGGCAGGTTGTTAATTATAGTGTGTTGTTTCTGCTACATGTATTACAGACGGTACTATCACTACTGTGGTCATTTCATTGCAGACGACCGTCTTTACATATTTGTAGTGAAAATTATATAGATGTATTAAATATGAAGACATGAGTAACCCAACCTAAATGGCATGTAGAGCAGTGATAATGGTCTAATGGACCGTAAATTGACTAAATACAGTAACTAACAAGTCTTTTATGAAAGCATGTCTCGTAATTGTTCGTGCATCTTTTAAAATCTTGCCCTGGTCGACTTACCGCCTCTGAGAAGCCTTGGTCGACTTACTGCCTCTTGAGAACAACGTTTGAAGTTTGACGAAACTCCAGTTCATGTACTGTTTATCAATCGTGTTGTTGGCTTCTTTCCATAATCAAACTGTTCATGCACACCTTCATTTGCGCACTTTTTTTTCTATTTTCGCGAGAGTACATATAAGGGGAAACAATACAATTATTGTCTAACTTTCAACCACAGTTGCACCCCCCCTCCCCCCCCCCCTTCCCTAGCTGTGGTTGAAAGTTAATGCACTCACTCGAAAATAGAAAAAAGTGCGCAAATGACGGTGTGCAAAAATGTGACTGACCGACCGACCGACCGAAGTACTTACGGCGGTAATTATGTATTTTGATGATTATTATTAGTTCTATATTCCATAGCTACGTCATCATTTTCCTTTGCGCTGGTTACTGTAGCTGGTCCTCTTATATTTTAGTGGTTTCTTCTGTGACAATTTGTTTATATAATGAGGTTGCCCATGCACAACCTGATATTAGTCGCCTTGTACGACATGCATTAGGGTACAGTACTCCCCAGTAGGCCTCTTTTTCCTTTTTCTCTACAGAGACTTGCGGGAACTACTCAGGGCACACTGGTATGTGTACAGTCGGTTAACAATGAATAACAGTGGGACGTCTGATCAATACGGTCTTAACACAAAAATTTAGAGACGCAGTAACAAGGGGTTAGTGCTAGGTTTAGAAATCCTAAATCTAACCCTAACGAAGTGGGTGGCTTATTAGGATGATATCAAAGAATACGTCTCACTGTTTTTCATTTCAATTGGTAGCTTCAATAAACTGACTCAGCTCATTAAATCTTAAAGATGTTGCTGTTGAAATAAGTAGTACTGGGACACGTTCTTCTATGTCATCCAAATAGCCGCTCACGTCGCTAGGATTAGGGCTACGTAAGGGTAGGGTTAAGGATTCCTAACCCTTACCCCTACCATTATCACTGTCTGGTTTATTTTTATGTCTTAGGCTGTAGCAAACGTACACCCCACAGCTTTTCATTTCAACAGATGTTGCCAGTAAAAATATAGATGTTGCCACAGATAGTGTTAATGAAAAGCATAAAGTGTCTGTAATGTTAATGAAAAGCATAAAGTGTCTGTGATGTTAATGAAAAGCATAATTCTGCTCATAAATATGTTTGTCGTTTGTGATTTAAAAATGTCCAGTGGTGTAATCCGGATAGAACATACGCACACAATTCAGTGAAAATGCCCCATGTACAAATTTTACAAAGCCAAACAATAAGCGGAGACGTCATGGTGCGTTGTTTAGACCGTAAACCCAACTGATACATGTCACATGACTATTTCGCTAGGAAAAGCGAGCAGTGTGCGTTAGAATGTCTTGTATTGGTACGTCCGGTGAAGCAAAATGATATTCACTCACTGAAGTCTCAATACAGAAGTGTTGGAACTGAACTGAAACTCACTAAGTGCGAAGGTTGCCGCCCATGACGCATTTTATAATTAGGATATATCGCTGGCGATGGATACGACACATACTGAGGATACATGCTGATAGTAAATAAATATTACACACATAAAGGTAAATAAATATTACACACATAAAGGTAAATAAATATTACACACATAAAGGTAAATAAATATTACACACATAAAGGTAAATAAATATTACACACATAAAGGTAAATAAATATTACACACATAAAGGTAAATAAATATTACACACATAAAGGTAAATAAATATTACACACATAAAGGTAGGCCTATGTTTCAGGCACTCGTAAGAAATAACGAAGTAGAAAACTAGACAACAGAAAGCAGCAGAAGTTAGTGGCTTACCGTAGAATCGAACCCAGGACCTTCCGAACGGCACCACCGCCTAGCTACGGAAGCGAATCACACTATTCTCCCTGCCAACTAGCCACCACTGTTTACAGGTCTCGGGTTTCCCCTCTTTGTTTGTGTAACATGTTGATAGCATTACAAGGAAATCCGTGTTTTGGAACCCCCCAGGTTAAGAGAAGTAGAGTAAGACCAAATAAATACACAGAGAAGAGAACTGGTGACAGGGATGACAGGG
The DNA here is from genome assembly GCA_024509875.1 of Oreohelix idahoensis. Classification (NCBI taxonomy): domain Eukaryota; kingdom Metazoa; phylum Mollusca; class Gastropoda; order Stylommatophora; family Oreohelicidae; genus Oreohelix; species Oreohelix idahoensis. The sequence continues at coordinate 265,776 of JAMPIV010018844.1, read as the reverse complement.
ATGACAGGGATGACAGGGATGAAGCAGATATGGACAGACTTGGAACTGATCGCGCGAGAAAGGAAGACTTCGCGAGTTGTCTGCCCTGCCCTGCAGTAGTCGTCCAACAATGGCCAAGCTTTGAGTACGAGGATGAATATTTTCAAAGGTATCAACCTTCGCTCAAGATTACTATTGGCAGATATACGAGGTAGCTTCAAAAAGTTCCCGGAATTTGTGTATTGTATAGAAATAAGTAACAATACAATTATTTACACTACATTTCCTTCAAAATAGTTCCTTTCGGCAACTACACACTTTTGCCAACGTCCATACAGCTGTTGGAAACATTCCTGGAACCCATTCTTTGACACCTCTCTCAGCTGCTTTGTTACATTGGTGATAACGTCCCCAGCATCCTTGAATCTCTGCCCTTTCAGTGCCGATTTTAGGCGAGGAAACAAGAAAAATATCAGACGGTGCCAGGTCGGGAGAATATGGAGGATGTTCCAGGGCAGTCACATTGTGCGTTGCGAGGTACTGCTTCACCAGTAGGAATCGATATGCTGGCGCATTGTTATGCAGCGGAACCCAACTATTTGTTCTCCCTTTTTCTGTGCGTTTCCTTATGATTGCATCTCTTAGACAGCGGAGGATATCAACGTACATTTCCTTGTTAACCGTTCGGCCTTCAGGAATGAATTCATGGTAGACAATACCCTGGGAATAAAAAAAAAACTTCCAACATAACTTTTCCTTTGCTCTTGTCCAAACGAAATGTCTGTGTCCGGGGAGATGAGGGTGATTTCCATTCAGAGGACTGACGTTTTGTCTGAGGATCGTACAAAAAACACCACGTCTCGTCTCCTGTGATTATGTTGTTGAGAAAATGGCTATCTTGATCAGCCACAGTGATTAGGTCTCCTGCCAGTGTCAATCTCGTTTCTTTCTGTTCAGGAGATAACATTTTAGGAACCATGTGTTGACAAACACGGTGCATGTGCAGTTCATTGTGTAGAATACTGTGGCAACTTCCAACTGATATTCCAACTTCTGAGGCTATTTTCTCTACACTAAGTCTTCTGTCAACACGAATAACGTTCCGAACACGCTCAATGTTTTCATTGTTTATCGAGGTAGGCGGTCGTACGCTACGTGGATCATCATCGACACTAACACGACCTTCACGGAAACGCTTGTGCCACTCAAAAACTTGCGATTTCTTCATTGCGGTATCACCATATGCTTTATTAAGCAAGGTTACTGTCTCTGAGGGTGACTTCTCAAGCAAAACACAAAATTTGACATTTGTACGTTGTTCAATCAAGGACATTTTCAACTCCGACGATGCTACGTGCACACCACACAAACAAACTTCTGTAACTTCTGTTCGAGAGTACATGTGAAGGTTACATCAGCCATGTCGTTTCTTCAAGGTCACTACCACCTTATAAAACAATAATCTCCATGACATAATCACTCATTCAAGCATGAGTCGACCATTCCGGGAACTTTTTGAAGCTACCTCGTATAAAGAGAAGAATGATGCTTCTATTTGAAGGAGTCTCAAAGGAACTTATAGAATGGCAAGTATAACAACTGAGTCATCTAAGTTGTTATAACCTTAGTATTCTCCGCCCACTTCTGTGAGAAAAGATTTCGACTCGTATTTTATAAGCCCTTAGCTGAAGGTGATTCAGCAAGAAATATAAGTTTTATAGCTCTATATGGATAGGTCTTTAAAGCAGCGTTCAGTCATTCGGGTGCACATATAAAATTCACCAAATAGTGATTAATTCAACTCTAGATTTATGTTTATATATAAACAGGTTTAATAATCAGCAATAGTTTAACAAGATAAAAGAACGTTATTTTATCAAAACAAAACAATTAAATATGTTCTCTTCGGAAGATTTTAGTTGTCGGTGAATGAGAGAACAAAATTGTCCATTTACTGTGCCGGTGTTCTACTTAGCTGACGGTGTGGGGGTCAGTTGGAGTCTGGTTCCGTCACTGCTGGTTCCCCAGAGATGTTTTGACTCTTCTTTTTCTTCAGGAGTCGAGTAGTGTCCGGATCACGTTCGCTGCATTGCAGGAGTAAATGCCCAGGAAGGTTGTTGTCTCAAGTGTCCTCTTAACCCATCTAATGTAGGTGTCTAGTGTTGACTTCTGACAACTGCTACACAAACTAAGAGGAAACAGATGCTTCTTTTAAGTTGTATATCTCCTGGTGTAAACATCAGGCGATCTTTGCTTCCCTCCACCACTTCATCTTTCTCAAAATTTTGCCCATTATTCTTGAGCATTAAATCTAAACCCATTGAGTCAGATAGAAATATTTTAGGACAGCAGAAGCCGACAAATGTATCTATACATACATAAATATAAAACTTACTTCAAATTGGCAAAATAAATATACACCACAATGCTACCATCCTCCACTCCGTACTCCCTATGAAGCCTGGGGCTACCTCTGCTATTGATTCCTTGTGAGGAAACCCGCACGAAGCAGTCACCAGCTCTTGCAATGGTGGTTTATGTGTCAAATTACTTTGTATGATAAGGTTGCTAGCCCTATTAGCAACTGTACAGCCACAAGCAATTTATTCATGTCAATTGCAACTATACAATGTTAGATATACATATTACAACTAACCCCGATATCGGGTGAATTAATAAACAGACTTTATTGCAAACAATGGCTGAAATAGGTTGGGCAACTGTTTTACGATGCCATTGTCCTCAGGTAAGTTGTACCTTTGAGGTAGGTTTGCAGGACTTGGGACGTTAAGTATTTAACATAGGCGTTTTTACTCTTTTTTTTAAATATTCTAAGTGGTACTTCTAGTTCTTTTCGCCTGTCCTCTAATGGAATCCTAAATCTATTCTTTATCCTGGATGTCTGAGATTTCTTCATGACGATGATGGAAATGTAGTTCTAAAAGCTTGCAATGCTCTAGGTCAGCGTTTCTCAAACTGTGTTCTGCAGAACACTCCTGTTTCGGTAGCTATTTAAAGTTGTTCCGCGAAGAAACATGTAGAACCAGTTGCTAACAACTTATTTTCAAACATTGTTTTTAAAATGAATACGAAATCCAATTGCAATAGCAGCCAAACCAACTTGCTTATCAGCTCATGATCATGAAAGTTTTGCCTGACTGTCACAAAATGGATTGGGGCGACTCCTTCTCGATCTCTTCTCCACTACGGCAGTATTCATTTTCAATTGAAATGAGGACTGATTACCTGGAATTTCCTGGTCGCCACCTTTTTCTTTCTCTGCTATGTAGCAGATATTTTGTATTTACAAACATTCTTACACTTTTCTCAGCAATAATTCGTCTTGTCTGTTTACCTGACCATCCCTGCTGAGAGAGTCGACAGGTGATGCAATATTAACCGATAACCATGTTGGTTAATCTCGGGTGTGGCCGACATCAGAATACAGAGTAGGATTAAAATCGCCCAGCGTATTTGCTTAACTCTCTTCAGACCTGATATTTTGTATCATTTTCTCATACTCTGACATATCTGACTTCTAATGTTCCTTGATACATTATAATTTGAAGTCTACCAAGAGTGTTATACATCAAATTGTTTGTAATTGAACAGACTACCATATTTAGATGTAAAATTAATATTTTAAAAATTTATATTGATGTGAGTTTTTAAAAATTGAAGGAAAGTCAACAGGAAAAATACACAAAAATTATAAACATGATATTTCACAAAGAAGAAAAAAATAAAGTATTATCAGAACAATTAACAACAGTCATATTTTATTGTAGTCTGACCATTTCTGCATTATATGTTACATTTCCAAAACAATTCAACATTAAATAATAAAATTATGCAAATTTTTGAAATGTTACATAACTATGCTTTTCCACAAAAAAAATTTTTTTTTAAATCTTCCACTGAATACATTACATTTATTTTAGGTAGCTGCAACATCTTAGCTAAAATAATGAAATATGACTTCAGTAGACATATTTCTAGTGCAACACTGTATGATCACTAACACATAAGTAAAATCAGTTATGAGGGTGACATAATAAAGACTCAACACATCTTTATATATTTCCTACTAAGGCTTGTGGTACTCTGACAGACAATTCCTACCTGCATGAAAACATTTTTTTTAAATATCACAAACTTTACATTTAACTTTTTATTTTTCTTTCAATCTTTACAATCTGATATCAAAGCTTACAACTTCTTTTTGTCTCTGTAAACTTGGGGTCCATGGTGTGCCGAGAAAAAACTGGTGGCTTTGAAGCAAGTAGTGCATCATACAAACTTATGTTCCCCAATTCCGGATTAGTTCTTCTGTAAAATCTAGCTGAACACATCTAGCTGGTCTTCCACATCTGGGTGTTTTTTCTGCTAGTCTTGAAATAAAATGTAAGCATCTACCATAGCAATATCCAGAAAATGAAAAAAAGAGTTATCCAATATTTATTGGTCTTTCTCAAAACATTGTACTTGTTAATTGGCTGGTCACTCTTGTCCATTACTTTCATAACTAACTACAGTATAAGCTAAACCAAATGGTCCATTTGCAGTGATCCTACCTAAATAAACATCAAAGTATATCCACTAACAGCATCAGCAAGAACCCATAATTTCATCCCCCATTTTGTTGGCTTGTCTCTAATATACTGTCAAAAAGAAAACACCCTTTTCTTATATATATTTTCTTATATTCTTTCATAAAATTACAGTTTGAAGAAGTCAATGGGTCTCAAAAACTGCTTTGTATTTTCTCTGGTGCTTACCTCTGACAGTTGCAGACTGGAACCCTCTCAGGCGAAAAAGGTGGAGGATCGGAAGGTGGACCTTCATCAAGTCCATCATAACCAAAACATCTGCAAGAAGAACAATTTAAAATTAATTTTTACAGATCAACAATAGAATTCAAAGTTACAGTTTAATGTACACAGGAAAATTGACACACATTACATTTTCCGTACAAAGGAATACTGTCAATCATAAAGTCATATGATGTAAATAATAATTTTTAAAAGCAGAGACACGGGGTGAATGAGGTCAGAAAAATCAGCTGATTCAGAAGTTACGTCAGATCCACTTTATATTTATTTCCTGGTGCCATGAGTTCTTTGTTAACTGTTTGAAAGGTGAAATATTTGTTTCTTTTTTTCAAAAACAAACAGAAAGCAGCTATACTGACTACAATAGCCCACTAAAACGACTGTTTTACTACTTTTCAAAATCAGCTGTCATTTCGTTAACGAAGTAACATTACCTTTACATGTACGGCTGGTGATCTGAGTTGTTCTGAGCTGTATTTTCGCCATCCAACTCATCAGACGTTTCCAAGTCCTCTGAATAATCATCAAAACAGGAATCTACATCACTAGATGCATTGTAGTCATTTTCAGACTGCATTTTGTTTACGATCTGTTAAGTCGAGTTGATCGGAAAAAATCCAAAATGGCGGACGGACAAATTTGGTGTTTACGTTTTTCTGCGTGTAATTTCAAAGTCAAAATAAGTGAAAGCCGTTTATTTTTTAGCACAAATATAATTTTTAACATGTATTTTTAATATAAAACATAGATTTGAAGTCAAAATTAAAAAATAAATGTGCTTTTTTTTTAACTTCAAAAGTCATCGTTCCGTTTGGAACGATTTTTTGTATATCCGGTCTGAAGAGTGTTAATCGCTGATAAGGCCAGGGTGCGTTCTTCGCCAAGATGGTAATACGCTGAAAGTTTGATAGCCACTACGGAAAGATAACTTATTTATCAGCGCACAGGAATGACATAATCATTTTCGGTCCACCTGTGTCAGAGGAAAGTTAGATGTTACATCTGAAACACATTGTCGAATGAGATTACAGATGTGTTTGTGAGTTTGCATACAAAGCAACCGGATGTTTTATTTCCATATATTTGGCATCACGCACATAACTTTTCCTAGGTGGAAAAATTTGAAATTACCCCACAAAACACGCATGTTTGAAACGATTGGAGCCCTTCTAGCATCGTAACAAACAAATGCAGGGGAAGACAGTGAATATAATCTGACATTTTTTACAAGTCTAGTACACTGTGAAAATCGCTTGCCAAGACTACAACCAGACTTTTAATAAGGAAAGCCGCTGTCTGAGGGAACTGAAGGAAACACACACAGTCAGAGAGGGAACTTATTAATTTAACGACACCCCAGACGCATGTAAAAGGCCGATTCAAGTCTCTTTTATTCATCTGAGCAAAGTGTCTGTGAGCCAGGATTGGCTTATTGGTGGTACCAGCAGAAAGTACTATCTCTGGAACAAGAAGGAAACAGTGGCCTGAGCTTTAAGACGAAAGACCAACTTTGTAGACTCTCTCGAACATTTCTGGGAAACAAGCTACACCCGATAACCTTGACCAGCGACGAGTGTGAGCAGTGTAAAAAGAACCAACCCATCAGAAGGAGCAGAACCGTCATTGGCAGCTAAGTTCCAAATATAAGCTGCCAAAGTGAACTTTATTTCATCGTCTCTATTATCCATCAATGATGAAACTTTTCTTCTAAACTATTCAATTATTGTCAAACTGTTAAAACTTAAAGTGATTATTAAATTTTTGTTTTTGTAATTTTACAAATTTAGCTTCGATTTAATCATTTTACAGTTACTGCATGTTTGTGTCAGTCAATTTACTACACACAATCTAAACTGAGCTATACCAGAATAATAAGAATTCCCCTGAGTAATTCAGAGGTGGGGGCTTAAACGAGCTAACATAAATCATTGCTTAATTCTTCGCAAAAGTGGTCGGCAGATTCTAAAATTAACGTGCTAAGCCAAAGCAACATTGTTTTCGCTTATCTAAATATCTTGTGAAGACTCTCATTGTGATAGAAGTGTCATTACCCTTCTATCTACATCTCTGCTAAGAGTAATCTTGTGTGAAGGTAGACATCTTTGAAGCCCATATTAGATACTCTTGAGTTTTTGCCACTGTTGGACCACTACTGCAAAGCAGGGGAGGCAATACCGTCACAATTGGGTACCAGAGCAACTCTGGGAAGGTTAAGGCGGCCGGCTTGATGCTGACCACATCAACCCTAGTGTGCCGATGGTCGAGAAAATATGGGACTAACACCATATTCCCAATTTACCTCAATGGGCGTGTAACGGGATCCTTCCTATTCTTCTCATTGAAGTAAAATGTACAATTACTTTTGCATGTACTTTACTTTTATTAGTAATAAAAAATATTAACACGATTAAACCACTGATGGTTCTAATTATTATTATTCTTTTAACTGTATTAATTACTTTCTTTATTTACACAACTTAAACTTAATTTTAATTAATCGTAAAATATAATATAAACTTGTAAAATGCTAACTTAAACCCAGTTTTTAGGGATCACTGTTCCGTCAGTTCATTTCAAATGAAAAAGTGTTCCGTGAACAAAAACGTTTGAGAGACGCTGCTCTCACTTATAAGCGGTATTTTGCTCCCACACACATATGGCTCTTTATATAAAGTTCTGTTGGGGTAAAACAGAATTAAGTGTAAATGTCGAGGTTCCGTTGGGGAGGTCCAATTCAGTTTAGTTTCATTTCTAATCTCAACCAACCCCCCACGATATGGAGTCTTAATTATTAGTAGGTATTCTTCTTCTTCTTCTTCCGTCCTTAGCCAATGACCGGCAAAGCAGTCAGTGGCCATTACGCCTAGTGGCGTCTTAAGGGCAACAGCGAATAGATTTTCTCTGCCGTTGTTCCCATCACGCCTAATGGCATCTTTAGGGCAACGACAAATCAATCCGTTTGTTGTTGTTTCCATAATCAAAGTGACTGGCAAACGGGTGATCAGCCCGTTGGGATTAGTAGGTATTACCCAACCCCTATTTGCATTTGAGCATACTCCATGGCCATATAAGGTCTTGCAACTTCTGTGTAACTTGTTGTGATGGGATTGTCTCCCCCGCTCTACAGTAGTGGTCAAACAATGGCCAAACTTAGATATAAGGACGAGGGTCTTCAAAGGTATCAACCTTCGCTCAAGATTACTCTTGGCAGAGACATAAATAGAAGAAGGGTGATTCAGTTTAAGAGAGCGTCGCAGGTATTTTACCGAATAGCAAGCAAAACAACTGAGATCATCTAAGCCGTTAGGAACGTATTATTCTGGGAGAAAATTATTGACTCGTATTTTATGAGTCCCCAGCTGATGTTGGAGATCCATTGCAGACGACCTTCGATGTGACGATGGCAGCTGACGATGATTCAGTATAACAATTTTATTCCATAACTTTAGATAACATCAAGTATTTGTGTTTCTTTTGTTATCCCATCATTTATAGTCATTGGTTTTGTTACTTTTCTCGTAATTTACTTCTGAACAAATTGATGCTAATTTTATTATTAGATATTTACTAACTGTAAGTACCAGGCGTTGCCCGGATTTGTTCCTAGTAACTGTATAGGAAACTTATGAAATGTCAAAATCAAACTATAATATTTTGATATTCGAGCGAATTAAATCAGCTGGGGGGCTTGAACGAGCAAATTAAATCATATAACCCATCTTCACAAAAGGCGGCAGGTCAGATACAAAGTTAACGTGCTTAGATTCATTCAGCATTTGTTTTGACTTCTTAAATATCTTGTGAACACTAAAGCCAGTCTCATGTTTTCAGGCTTCACAAGCCCACAAAAATTGAGAGGTGTAGTGAAGAACAACAACGGGCTGATCACCCGTTTGCCAGTCACTTCGATTACGGAAACAACAGCAAATGGATTGATTTGCCGTTGCCCTAAAGACGCCACTAGGCGTGATGGGAAACAATGGCAAAGAAAACCTATCTGCTGTTGCCCTAAGACACCACTAGGCGTAATGGCCACTGACTGCTTTGACGGTCTGTGGCTAAGGACGGAAGAAGAAGAAGAAGAAGTGAAGAACATGATTGGAGTAGACGTGCTGGAGGTGAGAGGTATAGTGGAGGGCATATTTGGAGTAGATATGCCAGAGGTGATAGGGACAATGGAGGACATGACTGGAGTAAATGTTCTGGGGGTAAGAGGGACAATGCTGGACATGATTGGCGTGGATGTTCTAGGTGTGAGAGGTACGGTAGAGGACATTATTGGAGTGGACATGCTGGAGGTGAGAGGTATGGTGTAGGACATGACTGGAGTAGATGTGGTCGTGAGAGATACAATGGAGGACATGATTGGAGTAGATATGCTGGAGGTGAAGTGTATAGCTGTCAAAGGGTTAATCGGAAAATTAACCATGGATCGTTGGTCCTGGTTGCTCATATAATAATGGTGGCTCAAAAGTACTTCAGACCAAGTGAGAAATTCAGTTGCTATTTTGCCAGATGGTCGCATCCCGAAAGATATCTTCTACGGACAACTGGCAGATGGCAAAAGAACAGTTGGGCGATCGCAGCTGAGATTCAAAGATGTGTGCAAGAGAGACATGAGGGCATGTCGTGAAACGAGTGTAACCCACTACTTTGTTAATCACTATGTCGAGATACAGATTTGCTTCACCCAATCAACGAGTAACGTTCACCAGTCTCTGAGACAGAATAAATTAATGGCCATCTTGTTCACGCAAGATGGCGGAATAAAACTGAATAAAATTAGGCTGTATGAGACCAGGTACTAAACTGCAGGAAACCAATCAGCTTGCTCCGCCAGGAACCAACCAAAAGCCTTGCTTAAGAATTCACCTACCTATATAATCGGGCGGATTTTATGCATAATCACACATCACCGACACGACGCCAGAGATACCGACCGACTGAAGAGGAGAAGCTGTCACCTTGATTTATAGCTTACCTGGAGTGCAATGGCCTGCTTTGCTAAGTCGAGTCAAAATCTGGCCGGTTTGAATCTTAGAGGGTAAATATATTTACGATAACCTTTAGGAAAATAGGCTTTCAGCAGGTCTATAATGTTGGTATTTGTTGTGTGTCATTTATACTACCTATCAGGTTACTGATTGTATCTTGGTGGAATTAAGTATAATGATTGTATTTCCTATTATGATTGAATAGACGAAGACTAATAGGACTCATACCTCAATCTATTGTCTCCTATAACTCAATCTATTGTCTCACATGACTTCAGTCTATTATCTCCTATCAGACCAACTGCAATATAACCAAAACAGTCCTTGTTAGGACTCAACCTATTGTCTCCTATAACTTCACTCTATTATCTCAGACCAACTGCAATATAACCAAAACAGTCCTTGTTAGGACTCAATCTATTGTCTCGTCTAACTCCAAACTATTGTCCCATATAACTCCAACCTGATATATCACCAAACAGTCCTCGTCGCATATACTCCTATCATAAGAACATAACGTTATTGTTAGGATATATTATAGCACTTGTCAGAGAGGGCCTGGTATATTATAGGGGGAAGGAAATGGTTGTATCACACCTAGGTGTACATATTATTGGATGTATTCATGTATTGAATTTATATTATTGGATGTATTCATGTATTGAATTTATATTATTGAATGTATTCATGCATTGAATTTATATTATTGAATGATATCCATGTATTAGTTTATCAGAAAGAATGTTTTGCAAGTAGACACCTGTCTTGTCTCGCTATTGCTAAATCATACTGAGCCATGTTGTCATTCATCCTACATGCAGACACTGAGACACGCTCATATCATATACAATAGAAATAGGTGGGCTTGAGGACAGAAATTAGCCCCTATTTTTGCTTGTTACAGGTTTTATACGTGTCATAAAAACTGAGATCGTGGGTCGTCAATCCAGCTGCCTGGAACTCCGCAGGAGCATAGAGGTTGTCAAGACTCTACATCTTTAGTCCCCCTCAGTCTTGGATGGGCTAACGAAACGATCAACAGCTGGTGTTGTGTGTCAACCAAGCCAAGAAGGACAGCACTTCTAAGAGATGAGTACACATTAGTACCATTTCTGTCGGCATTGTGAGCAAAATCTAAGTCAATGAAGAAAACGTGAATTAGCGTAGCAAGAGACAATAATAAGATCATAGTGGATAAATTATACGTGAATAACAGCACAACTGATATAATTTTTGTTTCTATAATTGGAAAACTTGTTATAATATATTTACATATCTATATAAATATCAATATTTGTAAATCATATGTAAACTTACAAATTCATTACATTCCATTTTCAACATTCACCCTTCAGCACAAGAGTAGATAGTGTATATACTAAATAAATAATAAGGAAATTGTATTTGAACGACTTGTCAATTTTATCATTGTTAAATAAAATCTGTTTCCTTGGTTTTTTTATTATCACAGTTAGCTGCACAGCGGAGGTGGCACTTTATGTCGGTCTCCTCTCTACTATTGTTTCGAGATCACATCATTCACAGCCGTAACTAATTTGTGATACCAGTAGTCCTCTCAGACACTGGGACTTCACCATTTTCTGCAGAAATTCTATTTCTGTGAGCCAAATAAAACCTCACGCCACACAGGGCACTGGACATAAATCCAGCAACGAGGGAGAATGAAGCTGCCGATCGCACCAAGTGGCGATGCTATTTACGGCGCCACCTCAGATTGGGCGAAAAGAAGCTCACACAACAAGCAGAAGAGAGAGGAGAACACGTCGAAAGGAGAGCTCCAGAGGAAAATAAGCAGCTGAAGGCTGTCACCTCAGGGACGCATACCCATGGTCAGTTATGACCGAAGGGGCTATTATTATCAAGTATATGAGAAGTGTGTACAATTATGTGTGTATGCATATGTATATGTGCGCTCATCAAACATCTGTAATCTGTTTAACAAGAACAAAATAAAAAACAAAACACACAAAAATACAATATTTGAAGGCCAAAATTACACCGTTTAAAATGCAAACGATACACCGGTTGATCTCTTCACCTCTGAGTTCTGACTGACAAATTATAAGCGGAAGTTGACAAATAGAAATTGACAAACAGAGCAATCCTTTCTAGAACCGAGTTTCCAAATAAATAAGTTTCCCCGTAAAACTCATCTATCGTTTCTTCTCCTAACTAAACGTTGCCGTAATCTTCAGTGGGAATTTTCATCAATTAAACATGTCAAGGTATCAGCAGTCGTCAAATCCATTTGAAAGCGACGAAGATGAAAACGACTTCATAGTGGTTGGAAAAACTACGAGTCCAAGTTCTCAGGTATCTACAAACAAGTCAGGGACATCGCTCTATTCAAGCAGTATTTCCTCGTCAAGTAAATCAGCCGTTTCATCGTCTAACATAGGATACCAGTCACCTCACAGATCAAATTCGTCTGTAACTGCTTCTAAGTCAGGCTCGCGGTATTATGAAGAAAACAGTCCATTTGATGATCGGCGTGAACAGTTGCTGATGAAGATTGCCAATTCTGAGAACACACAGTTAGAAAGCACCCAGAGGGCTTTAGCCAGTATTTATGAATCTGAGGCTATGGGCGTTGCTACAGCTGAGGTATGTCTTTTAAGTAGACGTTTTAGAAGTTCTCTAGAGAAATTAATTATGGAGGTTGAAATGAAACTAGGGGACATGATCTTCGATGCCATCTGATTGTCACCGGCATAGTTAGGTTTATGATTAATTTTGGAGGGTAAGGTTTAGGATTCCTATTTTTGAATTCCTTTTCACAGCTGTATCAGGTATATATATATATATATATATATATATATATATATATATATATATATATATATATATATATATATATATATATATATATATATATATATATATATTTGTTAATTGGATGATGAAAATATCCTGTTCAACCTCTGATGGGTTATAATTAAGATATATATATATATATATATATATATATATATATATATATATATATATATATATATATATATATATATATATTTCAAAGAACTGTTTAAGCCCCGGTATGTCAGAATACTGTATGATATATGACGATGGGGTGTGGCGTGGGTGTAGATGACAATCAACAATGGCTCGTAGGAATTAACCCAACACCACTGGTACAGTTCCAGACATTTATTAGACTGATACATACATCATGGAAATCAAGTACATGTAGCAGCATTCTGACTCACGTGTTCACGAAATGACTCTGCACGAACACACACACTAACAGTTACATATAAAGTACTCGGTGCGGCATACCTTCCTCGCACAATCATAACACCATCCAGGTGTGATCCACTTATTATCAGTGGTTGGCGGTATTAAGCATCGCCATCTAGATTCTTCCAGAATCTCATCCAGGCGGGAAATCACAACGCCTCTATTATTTCAATACGCTACAAGGCGGGAAACGCGTCGCCTTTCTTCCAGTAGCATCAGGGGCGGAAACACCAACGCCCTATACTGTTCTCCGCGAACAGAGTATAGATGTGGTTCCAACAGGAACACTTCCAGGCGGTATAATAATCTTCGCCTAAACACTATGTAGGACCTACACAATATATATATATCATAACTCCTCACATATTCGAATAATCACATATGTGGTTCTCCACAGACACACAATACGAGCTTCCAGCTCGGCTTCCAAATCACGGACTAACTCCGTTACGCTATATGAGCTCACCGCTCGACTGGGGAACACCGAAATCGCTCAGCCACACCAGACTTATATTCACTCGCACGCTCTCTACCACGCATGTACAAGTCACCCCATGTTGACATAAAGTCAGACATGAACTCACTACTTGAGTTACACTTAACCAAGTGTTAACAACAGTTCAGTGACCCTTCACACCAAACACTATCATCATTCATACTCATGAAAATGTTCTGTGACATATATATATATATATATATATATATATATATATATATATATATATATATATATATATATATATATATATATATATATATATATATATATATATATATATATATATATATATATATATATACATATATACATATATATATATTCATTCATAACCCTCCACTCCCAAAGGAGCATAGGCCTTCAACAAACACATGCCAAGTCCTCCTTTCACGTGCCATCATCTCAAGTTCTTTCCATGTTCTCCTCATCATTTTCACCTCTGTTTCCAGCTCTCTTCTCCATGTGCTTCTTGGTCTACCTCTGCCTCTCTTGCCCTGGGGGTTCCAGAACAAGGACTGCCTTGTAATGCTATCAACAGGTTTCCTCAGTGTGTGTCCTATCCATCGCCATCGTCTTCTTCTCATCTCTTGTTCCACTGGCACTTGTCTAGTTCTTGTCATCAGTTCCACGTTGGTAACCTTGTCATACCATTTTAATCCCTCTATTATACGCAAGCACCCATTTATGAAAGTCTGTAGCTTTTTGGTTGTTGTCTTTGTTGTTCTCCATGTCTCCGAGCCATACAATAGGACTGACTTCACATTTGAGTTGAAGATTCTTATTTTTGTGTTGGATCCTATTTCTCTTGGTCTCCATATATTTCCCAATGCAATGAAAGCTCCTCTTGCGTTTTGTATTCTTATTTTGATATCGCTGTCTGTCCCTCCAACTTTGTCTATATTACTGCCAAGATATGTGTACGCCTCTACATCTTGTATTGGTGTTTCTTCAAGTTCAACCCTGTTATCATTACCTGCATTTATTCTCATTATTTTTGTCTTTTCCCTGTGTATTTTCAGACCCAATTGCTGTGACCTCTCATCAAGTGTTTTCAATTTGTCCTGCATCTGATTACGGTTATGGGACAGAAGAGCCAAGTCATCAGCGAAATCCAGATCATCCAACTTCTTAGTCAGAGTCCACTGGATTCCATTTCTGTTGTGTGTTGTCAATGATCTCATAACCCAATCTATTGCCAGCAAGAAAAGAAATGGAGACAAGAGGCATCCCTGTCGCACTCCTGTTCTTATCCCAAATGGTTCTGTAAGCTGTCCTTCTTGAAGAACTCTGCATGTCATGTCTTCATATGTTTTCTTTATTAAATTAATGATCTTCAGGGGAACTCCATAATGCCTCATCAATTTCCAAAGTGATTCTCTGTCTACACTGTCAAATGCCTTTTCGTAGTCCACAAATCCGATGTATAGTAGTGAATTCCATTCCAGACTTTGTTCAACTATTATTCTCAAAGTGGCTATCTGGTCTGTACATGATCTGTTTTGTCAAAAACCTGCTTGTTCATCTCTCAGTTTCTTGTCTATGGACTCTTTTAATCTCTCAAGGATAATCCTGTTTAATACTTTTCCTGGCACTGATAGTAACATTATTCCTCTATAATTTGTGCACTCTTGTAAATTTCCCTTCTTAGGCAACTTAACCAGATATCATACTTCCATTCTGCTGGTATCTCATCCTTTTCCCAGACTTTACCAAGTAATTTATATAACATCTCTGTAGCAGTGTCGATATCTGCTTTGATGGCCTCTGCTGGAATGCCATCAGGTCCAGATGCTTTTCCATCTCTTAGAAGCTTTATGGCTTTCTTTATTTCTTCCTTTGTTGGTCTTTCACCGTTAATTTGTAGCTCTTCTTCTGCTGGCTGGATGTCCGGCGGGTTTTGTGGAGCTGGTCTATTGAGAAGGTCCCCAAAATATTCTGTCCACCTCTTCATTTGCTCTTGTATATTGCTCAGCAGTTTCTGTCATAAGAGGTTTAGATGTTACTAAATGGTGGGATATCCTGGACAAATAAGTGTATCTGAGGATACCAGGATAGTGCCAGATGAGAGACTGGTCTTATAAGTAATACCCCCTTCTCTGAAAAGAGCAAGGGTGTATAGACAATCAAGGTGAGGTCCAGCTATGTAAGTTCCCAGAGTAAGGAATGATGGTGATGAAGTTCTCCGAGTCCCTATCCGCTACCTCTTAAGATCTCACCAAAGATTAAAATTTATAGTATTGTTTGTTTTATTTGACTCAATATGTGTCTAGGGATGAATTAAATTTTTACAAATACAAAATTTCAAAACAGAACTTTAACTGTAAAAAACTTTGTAAGAAAGACTGTTGGAAATTATATATACAATTTAATGGTCCTGAACCTCAATCTTTGCAGGTCAGGACTACTCAAAAAAGGAAATGAAATATTTGTACACTTTAAAATAAATAACAAGAAAATCTTTGTCCATGAGGCATCTTGTTCACAGGAAGCTATTCTCGCTTTATATTTCACAAAATGTCAAGTTTGTCTGTATCCTGAATGTTGGCTTTAAATCTGTAGATAGTTTATATGTCTATTACTTGTCATCATATAAAGGTAAGTTAAGTAGACTGTCTATTTTCAACTTGGGTGAGCTTCTGAAATTATGTCACTGGCTGGTAACTTATCTGTGGCTGCTGTTGAATTTCTCTGCCCACGTCATGACCAAACAATCTGCATATATTTGAGGAAAATACAGCTGGATAGAGCTCCTGACTTATGCCGAGCTGTGGTCTCCAGCAGCCTTTCGTAACAATGGTCAGAGATCTCTTCAAGATACTGAGTTCGAACCTGGAATCAAGGATAACCACATTCTATGTAGGCATCTGTTTCAACCCACATACACGTAAAGAACGTCACAACTTACCCTTCAGACATTGTGCTAACAGGTTGCACTAGACATATCATTTCTTTTCTACTGTCTGTTTCCTGTGATTATCTTTTCCTGTTTGGATTCCATGTTAATATTCTGAGCCCCATGCTTGGCTTCCGTACAATAATCAGGTTAAGTACAAAATAATAGGTAACAGCTTGATTTCTTTATGCCGACAATTCCTGTAAGCCTAATACAGTATCTTGTAACAATGAATCACTCCAGATGAAAATACAAATTTAATTCCCTACTAGAACTTACTGGTCGTAATTATGCCCTAGTTTCAAACATTATACACATTTTCTTCAGTTTCTCTCGCATTGCGAGCATGTTTCCAACACTACACACTGCCACAATTTAGGTCAATGTGACCGTGACACATCCGTTCTGCAGTTTCACTTTTGAATTGTACTGACCTTTAGGCTGGTTATTAATTATTAACAAAATATACACATAAAGATATCTTCCTTACCCTCAGGTAATTATGCACACATACACACGCTGAATCTGGCCCACATAAGGATCTAGAACTGCTTTCAAGTCCAGGAAGGCAAAAGACGTGGTCGATACTGTCTTTACTTCGGTCAGCTATGTGCTAAGTTTTAAAATTAAATGGCGGAAAACCACAAAAGGTTGTTACTATTTATAGCTCTACACCCGCCCCATCAGAGGGAAAGTCAAAAAGTTAATTTTTGAGACTTGAAACTTATGCAGTTCTAAGCGAGTTTGTATAATCTGACCAAATTTGAAAATATTATAGTTATTAGTGGACCGATTTTAATTATCAAAAGTGATAATTAAACAGCCAATTTCTCTCTATCGTTCTATTTAGTTTTCCCTTAGTTATTCCTTTGCATTTTTATCTGGGTAATTTTTTAAGTAATTAAATTGGGCATTACCCTGATGTGAAAATATCACTAATTTAAATATTTCTAAGTTAATATAATTTTATTATGAGGGGATCTTTATGTTTATGTGTTAAGCAATATCAGCGCTATACTTCGAGATATCCCTTTCATTTTAATTATCTTTAGTTATTAACTCTTAGTATACGAGCTCAAAAACCACGTTTTTACGAGCTTATTTTAGAGAGTACATTTTTAGACATGACTACATTTACAGATTTTGCATTAAAAAATTTATTTATAAAGATAACATAAAGTGTTATATATCAAAATGTGAAGAAATGAAACTCCTATATCACGCACTTAACTAAATTGTTCAGATGTTTTAAACATACATTCACCATATACAGTAATGAGTGCAGAAAATTTTTAAACTTTTTTAAATTTAAAATCAAATTGTACTTATCAACATGTGTAATTAATTCTGGTAAACTTCAACTCCTAAAGCTATTTTTATTTTAAACTACATCCATTTTCACATAATGTAGGAAAGTTGCAGTCGTTTCTGAGCACAAATAAAGTTTTTATAACAATTTGAAATTTTGTGGTATATTTAGAAAAAGCGCACAATTATTTTAATTCTAAATTTACAGACATGACTACCATTACTGATTTTGCATTAAATACTTTACTTATAATGATAACATCAAGTGTTATATATCAAAATGTAGAGAAATGAAACTTCTTTGACATGCACCTAACTGAATGGTTCAGTGGTTTTAAACATGCATGCAACTTATAGATTAAGGAATGAAAAAAAACTTTTTAATTTAAAAAAATGAAAAACAATTTGTACTTATCACTATGTGTAATTAAATCTGGTAAACTTACACCCATAAAACTACTTTTATTTTAAACTACATCCATTTGCACATAATGTAGTAAAGTTGCAGTTGTTTCTGAGCACAAAAAAAGTTTTTATAACAATTTGAAATTGTTTGGTAATTTAGACAAAGCGCACAAATATTTTAATCCTATATTAACAGACATGACTACCAGTACTGATTTTGCATTAAATACTTTATTTATAATGATAACATCAAGTGTTATATATCAGAATGTAGAGAAATGAAACTCCTTTGACATGCACCTAATTGAATGGTTCAGTGGTTTTAAACATGCATGCAACATATAGATTAATGAATGAAAAAAACTTTTTTATGTAAAAAAACGAAAAACAATGTGTACTTATCACTATGGTTAATTAATTCTGGTAAACTTCAATCCATAAAACTACTTTTATTTTAAACTGCATCCATTTGCACATAATGTGGTAAAGTTGCAGTTGTTTCTGAGCACAAATAAAGTTTTTATAACAATTTGAAATTGTTTGGTAATTTAGACAAAGCGCACAAATATTTTAATCATATATTTACAGACATGACTACCAGTACTGATTTTGCATTAAATACTTTATTTATAATGATAACATCAAGTGTTATATATCAAAATGTAGAGAAATGAAACTCCTTTGACATGCACCTAACTGATCGGTTCAGTAGATTATATATAGATTAATGAATGAAAAAAAACTTTTTAATGTAAAAAAATGAAAAACAATTTGTACTTATCACTATGTGTAATTAATTCTGGTAAACTTCAATCCATAAAACTACTTTTATTTTAAACTACAGCCATTTTCACATAATGTAGGAAAGTTGCAGTTGTTTCTGAGCACAAATAAAGTTTTTATAACAATCTGAACTTTTTTGGTATATTTAGACACAGCGCAAAAATATTTTAGCCTATATTTAGACATGACTACCGTTACTGAATTTGCATTAAATAATTTATTTATAATGATAACATAAAATGTTATGTATTACAATGTGGAGAAAAGAAAGCCTTTTGACATGCACCTAACTGAAATGTTGAATGATTTTAAACATGCAACATGCCTATACAGTACAGAGTGCAGGAAAGTTTAAATATTAAAAAATTTGAAAAAGAGTTGTACTTACCCACAAAAATAATCCAATTTGAAGCCAGAAACTCCTAAAACTACTTCCATTTGAAAGTACACTCACACAATGTAGACAGCTCTTTGTAGGGATAAAATGCCTCCTGAAATCGTTTTAGGAGTTTCTGCAGAAACGGCTCGATTTTTGCTTTTCCCTGCGCGTCAACATCACTTACATGGAACATTGTGTGATACAATGCTTGAAACCTGTCCCTTGTAAATATCTGCCTCAACCAAGGAGTCTGTATATAAGGCTCCTGAGACCAGTAATCACTCATTTTTGGTTTTTTGACAATGCCCATGGCTATGATAACAGAAAAAAACCTGTAAAGTTCATGAAGTGTTATTGGATGCCAGTTGCGATAAACAGACCCAGTGCTCGCTGTTGCTGCTTTTGACTGACAGAGGTGATCAGCATAATCATTGACAGACACAACAAGTTGTTCCAATATTTCCTCTGTAAAAAGGGCTTTGAGGCAAAAAAGTGCTGGTGAGTCTTCGGGGACAATATCTGGATTCACACCAGGAGTCCTACCCTTTTTTTTTTTTTTTTTTTTTTTTTCGTTAGCCCGCTAATACTCGAGGCGAAATCTCAGGTTATTATTAATTTCTAACCTGACATTGATTTTACGTGAGTATCCCTTTTTTTTTCCTTGTACAGAGACAGGTGTCCCTCGCCATTCAGGCAGATACTCGCCGATTTCGGAGGTACCCATTAGAGCTGGGTCGGCTCAGGAGTCGCCAATCCCTGGTCGATGACACTCCTTCAAATGTCCTGGCCAGGTCTCGAGTTAATCCAGTCCAAATCCCGGTCGACGAAAAATCCTCAAATGTTGTAACCACTACGCTAGCGCGGATCCCGGAGTCCTACCCTGAGGTGGAACAAAGCGAAATGCATTCTGAGTTGAACCCTTATCAACTTCATTCCTTTCAACCTCCTGTTCAGTAATGTAGTTCTGAAGCTCTGCATTAGGCCTACCAGATTCAGTGATTACCGATCTCACCTGTGATCTAGATCTATCTTCTCTTTCGTTTTTATGGCATTTACCTTTCCTTTTTAGCAATCCCCTACCAGTTCTATAACTAGGTCCAACCAAAAGACACGCCCCCTTGTCCTCATAATCTGCTAATGTTTCGCTAAATTCAGCGTCATCTGAACTATCAGTAGGCTGGCTACTCGAAGATTCATCGCTGTCATTATCAATCCATGATTTAATAAGCTGTGATGCGTGTTCAGCTGATAATCTTTTCGAACGACCATTTGAACACGAAGCCATTCTCAGACAGAAAAAAAATTTTTTTTTTGGGGAGTAATGAACCGTACTAAATGTAATCAAAATTGATCAATATTTAACACGATTTTCAGTTTTCAAACACGATGTGCTCCGGAAATGGCATTAGAACTCTTTTTGGGAAGAAAAGTATGTAAATAATGTTAAATCTTTGACTATTGACACGGAAACAGTCTAAACTGACTACGGCCGCTCTAGAAGGCCAGCCGTAAAATGGCAAAAGTCCATCGGCCTCCTGAGAAGGCCAGCCGGATACTAAGAGTTAAGAAATAAATTATCTACATTCGGTCAAAAACACAAAATAGGCATTATTTCTACGTCAACCAAACTTTTCTTATCACTACAAGAAAAGGAAACGATTTGATTGGTTGTTAAATTTGTACTATGCTCTTAGATAATATTTGGGGGGGCGGTAACTTTTGACTTGGTTCTTAGAAAAATTCAAATACCTTAGATAAATTTTTGGCGGTACATTTGACTGGGTTCTCAGACAAATTTCAAATGCGGTAGTTATTTATAGATTTAAAAATACAGTAGTGGGTTTATGAGCGGGTAATTTAAGCGTGGTGTTCATACAGATTTAAAGTTTTACTGACAGTTTCCCATTCTTGTCTTTTATGAGGCAACTTGTTTGCTTGTATTTCCCTGTTAGCTTCTTTGTGCTGCTATACAGTTCTCTCATATTTCCTTTGGCTGCAGCATCTTCTGCCTCTCTCGCCAACTCCTCAATATACTTCCTCTTGTCTCTTTTGATACTTCTTTTTACTTCTTTGTTTGCTTCTGTGTACACTTCTTGAGCCTTGGCTTTGGAACTTCTGGTTTTGCTTGTGTTTAAATCTGCTTTCTTGTTTTTTCTGTCTTTTATCTTATTGATGGTTTCTGTTGTTATCCATGCTTTTTGTTGTCTTTCCCTTTTCCCCAGTATTTCTTCACATGTCTCCTTCCATACAGTTTTGACCTGCTGCCAATAGTCTTCTGTATTCTCTACATCTTCCAGCTGTTGGAGCACTTGGAATTTGTTGGATACTGTGACTGTAAATTTGTCTCTTGTTTCTTGATTTCTTAGCTGTCCTACATTAAACTGTTGTCTATAATTTTGCATTGTTGCATATCTCTTAAGTTTCATTTTTACTTTGGCTATCAGAAGATGGTGATCTGATGCCACATCTGCTCCTCTATATACCTTTACATCCTGCAGTGATGATCTAAACTTCTTGTTTATGCATATATGATCAATCTGATTTTCTGTTCTATGGTCTGGTGATATCCATGTTGCCTTGTGTATTCTCTTATGCGGAAACATGCTTCCTCCTATAGCCAGTTGATTTGAAGCACAGAAGTTTGCGAATAGTTCCCCATTTTCATTCATTATTCCTAGCCCATGTTTTCCCATGACTTCTTCAAACCTGGTGTTGACTTTACCTATCTTTGCATTCTTGTCACCCATCAAAACTGTGATGTCTCTTCTTTTTACTTTATCCATAATTTCCTGTAGTCTAGTATAAAATGCTTCTTTCACAGACTCTTCTTTGTCATTAGTTGGTGCATAACATTGGATGACATTTACATGAATTTTCTTTTTAGCTGTTTTGAAAGTAGCTGTTATTATTCTGGGTCCAACAGCTTTCCATTCAATGAGTGTTTTCTGTGCTTCTTTAGATAACATAAGAGCTACCCCTTCACTGTGGTGTGAACTTTCGTCTTCATGTCCTGAGGACAGCACCAATTCACCTGTAATGAGTTTCTTCCTGTCTACCCCCTTCCACTTTGTTTCACACATTCCCAGAACCTCGATTTTGTATTCCCTCATTTCTGCTACTACTTGCTCCACTTTCCCTTGTTCGTTTAATGTCCGAACATTCCAGGTGCCAAATCTGGAAGTTCTCCTAAAAGAAAGAAGGTTAGTCAGCAACACAGACTCCTTTCGGCTTTCTCTGTGTTGCATCATATGCCTCCCTGCGAGAGGACCTTCCCCTGTCTTGGATTGCTGTGTTTTATTTTCTTTATTTGACTTGTCCATATTTGTTGAAGTTTTTTGTGGTTTAAATTTTTTACGGGATGGGGTAACCGGCCCCATGCCCAACCCTCCTTAGTCGCTTTCTACGACATGCTTGGCAGGGAACAGTGTTACTATTCTTTGCTCCCCTTTCGGGCCCCGGTAACACACGGGTGATATATATATATATAGTTTTAAATTCCAATTAATATGAATAAATGCCAATACATGAAAGTGGGATTATGTCTTGCGTTCAATCATTGTAAGTAGGGCAAATCAAAGTACTAATTTTGCATGCATTTAGAAAAAAAAAACAAACAAACAAACAAAAAAGAAATATCAGACCAAAAAAATAAATAAACAAAAAACCCCAAACAAAAATAAACGGGGATGGGGTGTAAAGGCCTGGGGTGTTTAGTTAGATATTTAATTGATTTTCATTTGTTATGTCTTGTGTTTTATAAGAACATCAACAGACCTTCACTTTCTAAATTGCTATAACAGGGTGTCCATAAAAGAATGTACCTATTTCTTTTTTTTTCACCTACTTGACCAGTGTGTGGAGAGACATGTAACAATTACCGGTTGCAACTCAACTGCGAAAGTTTCACTTGAAATACCCGCCGTGCGCATGCGCACTGTTTTTGCAAATTGGCGCCGACCAAACTTGCAGCGATTCTCTTACTTTTGTGATAGAAAGCATCCACGTACCACATCATGGGGCGGAGAATAAATTTTTTGAAAAGGGTACAATCTTTTATGGACACCCTGTATTTAAACTTTTGTTCTTGTTAGATACTGTTTGACTATATTATGCAGTTCCCTAGGTCTGTCTATTCTTAACACTTCTTCTATATTTATAGGTAAATTTGATGCCTGCAAATAATCTAATATTGGTATTCTCATTTGTTCATACCTCTTACATTTTAACATGAAATGTTCTATATTACTGTCTTGAAGACATCCTGCACAGTAAGGTTCTTCTATTCTGAAATAGCCTTTTCCCAGCTGTAGTCTGAGAAGTTTCTTATTACTGGAAATTTTTAATTCCAAGAAATATGACATTTTCTTGTTGGAGCCTTGAAAATCTTATATGCATGTATTCCTTTCAGATTGTTATCCCACTGTACTTTCCATTCATCTGTTATAATTTATTTAATTAAGCTTTTAATCTCTGATTTACTCATCCCTACATTTATATGTTTTTAATCAGCCTACAAGTTTTGGCTTCTTTATCTGCCTTTTCATTTCCCTCTATGCCAACTTGTGAAGGTATCCAAGCTGTTAAGACTAAAAATCTTCTGGAATATAAGTTTGTAGTAGCCAGAAATATCTCCTCTGCTTTATCAGGTCTACTGCATTCTCGTAAGTTTCTAAGTGCCTGAATTGTTGAAAGTTTGTCCGTTAAAATTGTTAGTTTCTTTGGAGGGTTATAATAGAACATTTCTAGTGGCTTTTAGTATTGCCACAATCTCTGCAGTGAAAATGGATGTATGTTCGGTGATACTATATCCTTTTGCCATTTCCCATATTGGAATATACGAGGGCTATTCCAAAATCAACCTCCCATTGGCTGGTAAAAAATTAAAAAAATTGACAATAACATCTAAATACATACAAAAGTTACATACATTACTGCTTTACTTTTCCACATAGTCACCACCCAAATTCAGGCACTTGTCGTACCGTGGCACGAGTTTTTGTAACCCCTGGTCAAGGAACGGTGCTGCCAGGGTACTTAGCCAGTTGTTGACTCCATCCATGAGCTCCTCGGCGGTGTCGAAGCGCCGGGTAGCCAGCCAGAAAAGCCTTTGTGCGAGCAGCAGTGTGGGGCCGCGCGTTGTCGTGCAGGATAATGGCGCCACTGGTGAGCATTCCGTGCCTTTTGTTTTGGATCGACCGACGAAGCTTCTTCAGTGTTCCACAATAAACTTCTGACGTTATTGTGGTCCCTGGTGTCATGAATTCCGTCAACAAAAGTCGATCCAAAACAAAAGGCGCGGAATGCTCACCAGTGGCGTCATTATCCTGCACGACAACGCGCAGCCCCACACTGCTGCTCGCACAAAGGCTTTACTTAAGCAGTTTAAGTAAGAAATTTTCAACCACCCCCCTTACAGCCCGGACTTGGCACCAAGTGATTATCATCTCTTCGGCAAGATGAAGGTCTGGCTGGCTACTCGGTGCTTCGACACCGCCGAGGAGCTCATGGATGGAGTCAACAGCAACTGGCTAAGTGCCCTGGCGGCACCGTTCCTTGACCAGGGGTTACAAAAACTCGTGCCACGGTACGACAAGTGCCTGAATTTGGGTGGTGACTATGTGGAAAAGTAAAGCAGTGATGTATGTAACTTTTGTATGTATTTAGATGTTATTGTCAATTTTTTAAAATTTTTACCAGCCAATCGGAGGTTGATTTTGGAATAGCCCTCGTATATTCCTATCCCCAGTTTGTCATATTCTGCCTTGGATCCATCTGTGTATACTGTAATGCTGTCCTTTGATATTTGTTGCATATGTATTTTTGGCCGTGTATTTTAATATTTTAAAAATTATATCAAACACATGCCCCACTATCTTTATTTCAACCAGTTATAATTATGGATGATGTTAATATAAAAAAAATTAGTGTCATATTTCACCGTCACAGACACTCTCTCTCTCTCTGCTGTAGACAGTACATCATCGCTGAACCTTTGAATGACCTTTTTGACTCTTGCCTAGTTGCTTAACCTTTCATCTTGAACACTACCACAATTATTCACCATTGTTCATTCTTAAACAGATTATTTCCTGCAGACACCACACAACCCTTTATCTTATTTCAGCCTGCGCTTGTCTGTCCAAAACAGGCTACC
Source organism: Oreohelix idahoensis (assembly GCA_024509875.1). Taxonomy (NCBI): domain Eukaryota; kingdom Metazoa; phylum Mollusca; class Gastropoda; order Stylommatophora; family Oreohelicidae; genus Oreohelix; species Oreohelix idahoensis. The sequence goes on along the minus strand of JAMPIV010018844.1, from coordinate 240,292 downwards.
TAACTCTTTGTGGAGCGTATAACTGATACCCACACTATAAAACTGTTCATGATAAACATGTTTCAAACTGACCCATTTACCTTGGTAGTGCATTTTAGGGAACTGCTTGTGGTGCTAACTAAAAATTGAGTATATCTCCACACTATGTTTAACTGATTCCCTACGTAATTATTTTCAGCTCTGGACGGAATTATTTTTAAGCCCCAAAAATGTACATATACATAATTTACTTTTACTAACAATGTGTGTCTAATCATGAGTTAAGTATAATATATTATATATCAAATTAAAGTACATTGGATGGACAATAAGAATATATATATACTTTTCTAGCTAATTTTATATTATGTTTATGTTATGACAGATAATATGTACACAGAACAAAAGATAACTTGAAATTTTGAACATAAATTTTCCACTCACCTAAGGCTTGTAACATAAATTATTATCACAATACAGTTTCACTGCTCTCTTTGTGAAGGTAATCCATTTAGAAAAACAGAAAAAGTAAGAAAGTTGTGCTTGATCACACAGTTTGTTCACTGTTCACATATTAGTAACATATCCTGCGTGTTTTCGGCCATTATAGTGAAACGGCAAAACACGAAAAATGAAAATAAATGTGAAAAATTCCCTTCAAACTCAAACAAAGGAAGTTGAAGCTTGTTGAAATTTGCGCAGTTTTGTGTTTACTTCCATTTGAGATAAATTCCGGTCAGTATAAAATATCAGAGTGGAAAGAAACAACGAAATAAATCAGAGTCTTTTAAAAGATCTTGCGGACACAATGGTCGGCCATTACTTCTTTTAAAAGATCTTGCGTAAGGAATCAGTTAAGAGCAAAAACTTGAAAGATACTTTTGTAAAAATTGGAGACTATTCTACTGGTGTTTTAGATGGAAGAAAAATTTTTTTAATGGAAATAAATGTCTTGTAAAAGACTGAAATATTAATATTTTCCATGTATTTTTGACATTTTTATTTAAATGTGAATGTGATTTCTTTAATTTTTTGTTTGTTCTAGGAACTACTTCGACAAGGAGAAACATTAAACAACATAGAAATTAAAACAGACGGCATGCAGCAAAACATGAAAACTTCACAGCGCCATCTGAACAACATCAAAAGTGTTTTTGGAGGGATAAAAAACTGGTGGTCTGGTGGTGATAAGAAGACTACAGAAGTTAAATCTGCACCAGAAAGTGCGAACTCAAGGTGTGACAACACAGTCCGAGAGAGGGAGATTGAGAGATAGCCAAGAATGTTGTCATGTTTTCCTTCTGACTTTCCATGCTTTTTTTCTGTGTTAAGTGGAAATACCTTCAATGGTCTATGTTTTAACCACTCCAAATTTATATAGGCAGAAAAAAAAAGCTTTGTACAATGTGTCTCCATATACATATTTGTTTTACTTTTTTATGAATATGCAAGGGACATAATTCGTTTGCGTATTGTCAAGGGAAATAATCACTCCATTTAAAAACATCAGTGAATACAGGCATACCTTGGAGATATTGCGGGTTCAGTTACAGACCACCGCAATAAAGCGAATATCGCAATAGAGCGGGTTACACCCATTTTTTTGGCTTCCCATTGCATTTAAAAGCCTAAAATCATGTTTACATTATGTCTATAAAGTGCACAATAGCGTTAGGTCTAAAAAAAAAAAACATACTGTAAAATTCAAAATACTTTATTTCTAAAAAAAAATGCTAATCTTCATCATCTGAGCCTTCAGAGAATCGTTATCTGTTTGCCTATGGAGAGCCAAAATCTGTTGGAAGAAGAAGGCACGTTCTAATAAATAAACATGAATAATTTAGAAAATAAAGCGCAATATCTGCGAAGCGCAATAAAGCGAGGTATGTCTGTATATGTGATTAGCATCCACAATTTTATTTAGGTTATAGAACTATCTAAAATTGTTGAGAAATTCTTTTTGTTATAGAAAATCTAAATAGATGGCATAGGCAAGAAAGACTTGGCATGAGTTTGTTGAAATCTTAGGAAGCTACTTTTTAAAGACAATTTGGTCAACATCTGAAAACTGAAAAAAAAAAAAAAAAAACAGTTTCTGAAACAAAGCTGCCCCCAGGTATTTTGGATAAAATGTGACAGACCTGTAGAGTGAATATCTGGGCACACTTGTGATGTGGACAGAACCAGACAAATAACAGTTGTACAAGAGGTAACAAAAAGACACTAGTCTTGGATAGTACACTTAATGAAAAAAAAACCCAACTCATAACATAGCTTGGCACCCATGTTCTAGAATCCCCAGTCAAAAAGAACCGCACATGGAAGGGAATGGGAAACCAATATGATACAGATAAAGAAGACACAGATAGACCTTGACCTGATATACAGCACATGATATGAAGGTAAAGGCCTATGCTCCACAGGGAACTGAATGGTCATCATTATTTAGCTTGATGCTCCTTACATGGAACCACTACAGCTGATCTCTTTACAGAAAACCTGCACCAAACATTCACTTGTTCCTGCAGCAATGGTTTCTATGGCAATGTGTTACACGTGATGAGGTTGCCAGCCTCATACAGAACCTCGTATGAGTTGTCTCTTATGACAGACATGAGGGAGCAGCAGTCTGATTCTTTCTTTCTCTCTCATATAAATGTATATATTTAGGTATTTTAATTTGCTGGTTTTTGTAGCCCATGTACCTTAGGCATACACACATATTTGTTTTTACATGATGTTAAGTTGATATCCATATGCTTCAGTTTATTTTATTTATCAGCCACACTCTATCATTCTCAGGGTCAGTTCTTTAACCAAGAATACATGCCGAGGTTTTAAATTTAGGCAGAAGACATATATATTAATTCGGCAGATATATGTATTATGCATCAACTTTAGCTGTTGGACCCAGAATAATAACAGCTACTTTTAAAACAGCTAAAAAGAAAATACGTGTAAATGTCATCCAATGTTATGCACCAACTAATGACAAAGAAGAGTCTGTGAAAGAAGCATTCTATACTAGACTACAGGAAATTATGGATAAAGTAAAAAGAAGAGACATCACAATTTTGATGGGTGACATGAATGCAAAGATAGGTACAGTCAACACCGGATTTGAAGAAGTCATGGGAAAACATGGGCTAGGAATAATGAATGAAAATGGGGAACTATTCTCAAACTTCTGTGCTTCAAATCAACTGGCTATAGGAGGAAGCATGTTTCCACATAAGAGAATACACAAGGCAACATGGATATCACCAGACCATAGAATAGAAAATCAGATTGATCATATATGCATAAACAAGAAGTTTAGATCATCATTGCAGGATGTAAAGGTATATAGAGGAGCAGATGTGGCATCAGATCACCACCTCTGATAGCCAAAGTAAAAATGAAACTCAAGAGATATGAAACAATGCAAAATTATAGACAACAATTTAATGTAGGACATCTAAGAAATAAGAGACAAATTTGCAGTCACAGTATCCAACAAATTCCAAGTGCTCCAACAGCTGGAAGATGTAGAGAATACAGAAGACTATTGGCAGCAGGTCAAAACTGTATGGAATGAGACATGTGAAGAAATACTGGGGAAAAGGGAACGACAACAAAAAGCATGGATAACAACAGAAACCATCAATAAGATAAAAGACAGAAAAAACAAGAAAGCAGAGTTAAACACAAGCAAAACCAGAAGTTCCAAAGCCAAGGCTCAAGAAGCGTACACAGAAGCAAACAAAGAAGTAAAAAGAAGTATCAAAAGAGACAAGAGGAAGTATATTGAGGAGTTGACAAGAGAGGCAGAAGATGCTGCAGCCAAAGGAAATATGAGAGAACTGTATAGCAGCACAAAGAAGCTAACAGGGAAATACAAGCAAACAAGTTGCCTCATAAAAGACAAGAATTGAAAACTGCTCAGCAATATACAAGAGCAAATGAAGAGGTGGACAGAATATTTTGAGGACCTTCTCAATAGACCAGCTCCACAAAACCCCCCGGACATCCAGCCAGCAGAAGAAGAGCTACAAATTAACGGTGAAAGACCAACGAAGGAAGAAATAAAAGCCATAAAGCTTCTAAGAGATGGAAAAGCGTCTGGACATGATGGCATTCCAGCAGAGGCCATCAAAGCAGATATCGACACAGCTACAGAGATGTTATATAAATTACTTGGTAAAGTCTGGGAAAAGGAAGAGATACCAGCAGAATGGAAGGAAGGATATCTGGTTAAGTTGCCTAAGAAGGGAAATTTACAAGAGTGCACAAATTATAGAGGAATAATGTTACTATCAGTGCCAGGAACAGTATTAAACAGGATTATCCTTGAGAGATTAAAAGAGTCCATAGACAAGAAACTGAGAGATGAAAAGCAGGTTTTTGACAAAATAGATCATGTGCAGACCAGATAGCCACTTTGAGAATAATAGTTGAACAAAGTCTGGAATAGAATTCACCACTATACATCGGATTTGTGGACTACGAAAAGGCATTTGACAGTGTAACAGAGAATCACTTTGGAAATTGATGAGGCATTATGGAGTTCCCCTGAAGATCATTAGTTTGGTAGAGAAGACATGTGGGGACATGACATGCAGAGTTCTTCATGGTGGACAGCTTGGGGGGGCCGTTTGGGATGGGAACAGGAGTGCAACAGGGATGCCTCTTGTCTCCATTTCTTTTCTTGCTGGCAGTGGACTGGGTTGTGAGATCATCGACGGCACACAGCAGAGGTGGAGTCCAGTGGACTCTGACTGGGCAGTTGGACGGTCTGGATTTTGCTGATGACTTGGCTCTTCTGTCCCATGGCTGTAATCAGATGCGGGACAAATTGAGGCACTCGATGAGAGGTCACAGCAATTGGGTCTGAGGATACACAGGGAAAAGACAGGGGTAATGAGAGTGAATGCAGGTGGTGATGGCAGGGTTGAACTTGGGGAAACACCAGTGCAGGATGTGGAGTCGTACACATGTCTTGGAGGTAATGTGGACAGGGTTGGAGGGACAGACAGCGATATCAAGGTGGGAATACGGGGGGCAAGAGGGGCTTTCATTGCGTTGGGAGGCGTGTGGAGAGCAGGAGAAATCGAGTCCAACACGAAGGTAAGAGTCTTCTGCTCGGGTGTGGGGTCGGTCCTGTTGTGTGGCTCTGGGACATGGAGAGCAGCAGGGATGGCAACCAAGAGGCTACAGGCTTTTATAAACGGGTGCTTGCGTAGAATAGAAGGACTGAAATGGTATGACAAAGTCACAAATGTGGAATTAATGACAAGAACTAGACAAGTGCCAGTGGAACAAGAGTTGAGAAGAAGACGCTGGCGATGGATGGGACACACACTGAGGAAACCTGTTGATGGCATTACAGGGCAGTCCTTGTTCTGGAGTCCACAGGGAAAGAGAGGCAGAGGTAGACCAAAAACACATGGAGAAGAGAACTGGAAACAGAGGTGAAAATGATGAGGAAAACATGGAAAGAACTTGAGCAGATGGCACAGGACAGGAGGACTTGGCATGTGTTTGTTGAAGGCCTATGCTCCTCTGGGAGCTAAAGGGTATTGATTGATCAACTTTAGGAAATTGGTAGAAGAATGTTGTGAAACAGTTTGAGCTCTTATGTGGTGTAATAATTGTTTTGTCTTGCAAAGTGTAGAAATCATACAAATTCCAGACAAAAAATTATTCAAAATTGTGCACTCACATGTAAATATTTCAGCTCTACTTAATTCCTTGGCGATAGAAGCAGAGGAATCAAAAAGTAAATCGAGTTGAAAATTAATCCAAGAAGTTTGATCACAAACAAATGAAAGTTCTAATTTTAATGATTTATTTTTGTGAAGTCACATATAGCTGAACTGTACGCTCACACAGTTTTGACCCACACAAGTTAATTCATTTATTACTAAAAAATATCAGATTTGTTAAACATTCTTCTCGGAATTGAAAATAGTTATTATCGTTAAAATTCATTTAGAAATTATCTGTTGCAGTTGATCCGTTGATAGTTTATGACTATTATGTATGTGACTGCGCTACTTGTAAACAAACTGCCTAATGATGTCATTAATTGATAAAAGTATGCAAAAATTAAGCACCAGAATACTGCTTTCGCTACCAGTTCAAAACACGTGGTCCACAGGAAGTGTTTCTATGATTTAGACAAGGAATGGCCACTTATTTTCTAATTCTTCATTCAAATTTAGAGCTCGTATCAAACAGGCGCACCTTGTGGCCCACGGGTAGATCTATAGGGTAACCTGGCACACCATACGGCTCGTGGGTTAAAATAAGTTAAGTCACATTTAGAAAATATATTCCTGGTGGGTCTGTCATGAGACAAAGAAAGACAAGAACTACTACTCATGTTGTACAAGGTGACTAATATGAGGTTGGCAGCCTCATTGTGTAACACTAATTGCTAAAAAAACCCATCACTGCTATATCAAGTGGTGCAGGCTTCCTGCAAGGGGACCAGCTGTAGTGGTGGCTCCATGCTCTGTAGGGATCAAAAGTTAAATGATAATGTGTATTTCATAACTTTGAGTTTTTTTCTCCATTGCCTCATAACTTTATGATTATTGACCTTTGCTCCATAACTTTATAGTTGTTAACTATTGTCAAATAACTTCATGTTGTGTTTCTGGCAGGCTACGTGTAACCATAGAGAAAACAGAAAAGTCCAGGCCTGATGTCAGCGGTTTTTATGATAATGATAATGACCTTGACTCAAAGTTCATGGCTGGAGCCCCGAAGCCAGGGGGTGGTCAGTACACCATGATCGCACCTGTCACCAGATCTGCCAGGGAGGAGGACATTGACAGCAACTTAGGTAAGTCTGTTTATTTTTAGACATTAACTCAGCCTTTGTGTCAGGTCAGTTCTATTATAAGGCAGTGAAACATGGAGAACAACAAAAACAACAATGAAAAAGCCAAACCCATAAATGGGTGCTTGCGTAGAATAGAAGGATTGAAGTGGTATGACAAGATCACTCATGTGGAACTGATGACAAGATCACTCATGTGGAACTGATGACAAGATCACTCATGTGGAACTGATGACAAGATCACTAATGTGGAACTGATGACAAGATCACTCATGTGGAACTGATGACAAGAACCAGACAGGTGCCAGTGGAACAGTAGATGACAAGAACCAGACAAGTGCCAGTGGAACAAGAGATGACAAGAACCAGACAAGTGCCAGTGGAACAAGAGATGACAAGAACCAGACAAGTGCCAGTGGAACAAGAGATGACAAGAACCAGACAAGTGCCAGTGGAACAAGAGATGACAAGAACCAGACAAGTGCCAGTGGAACAAGAGATGACAAGAATCAGACAAGTGACAGTGGAACAAGAGATGACAAGAACCAGACAAGTGACAGTGGAACAAGAGATGACAAGAACCAAATAAGTGCCAGTGGAACAGTAGATGAGAAAAAGAAACTGGCGATAGATATGCAATAAGTATTTATCATTAGAAGCAATCAGATTTTTGTTTCTTTGTCACATATAGCCAATACTAAAATATGGATGTAAGAATGAGCAACCAATAACAAACCAGATCACAGGGTGTATATTGTTATACAGAATAAACTTACTTACTTATTCGTTCCTCTTCTACCGTGAGGTGTAGAGGTTTGTAAGAGAGAGAGCGCCATACTATTCTGTTGGCTGTCTTCCTCCTTGCTTGGTTCCATTCTAGTCCTCGGTGCTTCAAAGATTGTCTAATGTTGTCCTCTCAGTGGACTTTGGGTCGTCCTGGAGGTCTAGATCCCTGGCTCTTAGTTTCCCATGCTTGTCGTGGTAGCTGATCTTCTCCCATTTTGCAGACATGGCCAAACTATCTCAGAATAAATACATTTTAAAAAAACCATTGACAGCCAAAAGAACTTATGAGAGGCCAGTGTTGCAGAAAAAGGAGTATTTCATTCATGTTATAAGAAGTTTTTTTAAAACCTAAAAAATTTATAAAGATAAAAGTTAGAAGGTATTGTGACAACAGCCAAAATTTGTAAGAACAGATTAGCCATCTTATGTTATGGAGCTGTTTTTTTTTTTAAGGACATGTACTGCTGTTTGTTTTTGTTTCCTGCACATTTATTTATTGTCATGGTATGTTTTACCACTACCGTAACGGGCGGATGCTGCACAAGGGTCAGAACTGGTAGACTATTGTTAACAATGCAGAACTATTGTCAAGCCTCGTGAACTCGAGTCACATGATATGGTCTTAATAAACCCTCTGCTGAGAAAAATAAGGCTGAAAAATCTGAACAGGTATGTCCTGCTCACTGTGTAGGCTGTCTTCAAACAGGCTGAAAAACCATCTGCCTAAGATGGCAGATGCATCTAGACTGCCGGCTTCTTCGCAGCTTGCCCTTGGTTACATGACCATATCACATGACTCAAGTTTTGCATTGTAAACAATAGTCTATAAGTTCTGACCCTAGTGGAGCATCCGCCTGTTGTGTTATCCGTAAAGCACACAGTGGCATGTATCATTACTATAACTCTTATGTTCCATGTGAAGCCCATCAGCAAGTTCACTCTAAACCTTTCCATCCTGTATTTCTTTGTTCAGTGTCTTACCCTGATTTATGTATCCATTTAAAGTCTGTCTACAGTTGCCTTCTCCATAAGTTCCCCCTCCCCCCCTCAGTTTTTGCAGCAGTGGTTTCTGTAGCAATGTATTTTACGTCATGAGGTTGCCAGCCTCATACACAACCTTATATTAATGGTATGCCCTAGGGGAGGGGTAGGCAACCGAGGAGCTTTTGGGATTTACTTTAGACTGAGCCGTCTAAAGATCTACCATATATATATATATATATATATATATATATATATATATATATATATATATATCTATATATATATATATATATATATATATATATATATATATATATATATATATATATATATATATATATATGCATGCAATCTTAAGCAGGGGGAGAGGGGGAATGATGAACCTTGCAAAGAAAAGATCATGTTCCTATGTCCTGCAGTTCACGAATATATTTTAGCAGCCAGCTTAACAGTTTTCATTGGGAATGCTGAAAAAGTACCTTTGATCCCGGGTGCACTAAGATTTTAAATGCCACTGGGAGAGGTCTAGTGCAACATTTCCCTAGTTCAAAAAGTCTTTCTTTTTTCCCAGCAGTCACTTAAAGGTCTACCAAATCATCCACTGGGATCTACCAGTAGATCTGGATTGACTGGTTGCTGACACCTGGCCTAGGGTGTGTGGTTTTATTCTTTCTTCATCTCTGTAGAGACTCAGAAAACTTGGGGTCAAAGTTGAAATTTAGAAAAGCAAAATAGAAAACAAAAACAAAGTGATAAAAGAAATGAATACTATACTATTTCTACTTTTGACATTGATAGGTCTGATGAGTGATGGCATGTCCAGGCTGAAGGGTCTAGCTATGGGCTTGGGAGATGAGATTGAGAGGCAGAATGAGCAACTGGATAAGATCAATGTTAAAGTTGAAAGAACGGATGACCTCTTGACTCATCAGAATGCACAGATGAGACGGATACTCAAGAAATAAATCATTTTCTTTCTTCACTTGTTATTTAAATTAAAATTTGTGTATGGAAAACTGGAAACAGAAGATAATCTCACATTCGGGTTTTATTTTGTAACAGATCATTGAAATATTAAAAATGTGGTTTGATTTTAAAAGTTTATCCTGATACGGCATTTATCATAAGATATTTGTAAACAGATGTTTATTTAAAATTATCCTGAATTCCGGGCAGCTTTAGAGAGACAGAAATAAAGATCTTTAAGAAACACTAGGAACAGAAAAGAAAATGGAAGAGTGGACAGAGGCTGATGAAATTAATTTCAAGTATAAGTAGAAATCTAAAAAAATAGTCAACAACAAAATCAGAATATTCAACTGTCGAGTCATGTCTTGTTATACGGCTGTGAAACTTGGAGAACAGCGACCAAGAAATTGCAGACTTTCTTAAATTAGCGCTTGTGTATAGCAGAAAGATTGAAATGATACAGCAAGGTCACCAATGAGGAACTGATGACAAGATCCAGACAAGTGCCGAAGAAATGAGAAAAAGCTGTAGGCAATTGATAAAACACACACTGGGGAAACCTATTGATAGCATTTACAAAGCAGTCGTTGTTCTGAAATACCCAGGTTAGTAATATAGATGTTGATTGGAAAACACATGGAGAAGACAACTGGAGATAAACATGAAAAACTTAAGGAAGACAATGAAAGAACTTGAGCTGATGGCACAGAACTGAAGGCCTATGCTCCTTGCACTTCATTAGTCAAATGAGGAGCCGTGCTAGCGTAGTGATTACCACACTGCGCTGGCGACCAGGTGACCCAGGATCAAACCCGGGCGAGGACATTTGAAGATTTTTTCGTCGACCGGGATTTGAACTGGATTAACTCGAGCCCTGGCGAGGACATTTGAAAAAGTGTCGTCGACCAGGGACTGGCGGCTCCTGCGCCGACCCAGCTCTAATGGGTACCTCCGAAATCGGCGAGTATCTGTCTGAATGGCGAGGGACACCTGTCTCTGTGCAAGAAAAAAGGGATACTCACGTAAAATCAATCTCAGGTTAGGCATACTAACCTGAGATTTCGCCTCGGGTAATAGCGGGCGTAGGGAAAAAAAAATTAAAAAATTAGTCAAATGTGAAATTTCTAAATATGTATTGAAGTTCCTTGGTATGTATTGAAATTCCTAGGTACGTGTAAAGTCATTCAAGACATTTTGTCATATCTTGGTTGTCTTTATATGTTTTGCTCCATGGGTGGAAAAAGTGTCTTCAAGCTGTGTAGGACACCTCCACCAAATCACATGGAGCTGAGAATGCGAGACAGAATAGAAAAGGACGTATAAAGAACTGTTGTGTTCAACCTCAGAATGAACAAACACAAACCTTTATTTAAGCCGGGTGAAGACAAGAAAAGGTGGCGTTGTTACCTTTGTTTATGTTTCTGCACTTGATTACCTTCACCTCCTGGATGATTGCAGATTAAGTTGGAAAATTAAACACATTGTTTGAAAATATAATAGTCAGAGAGGAGAAAATAAAATCAGGATGGCTTTGTAAGATATGATTGAAGGCTATACTTTACTGTAAAAGGTCATTTAAAAAAATGCTTGCATGACAAAACAGTTATACATTGAACATTGTATAAGCCTGAGTTATTTGCTCATTTAAAAAATAAAATTCTATGCTCATTTGTGATCTTGGAAAAATAAAATATTGTACAATTATTTATATACTTCTTGTTTGAATTTATGTGCGTGAAACTTCAGCATAGCTGATTTCAAGTGCCATAGCCATTTCTATTGGGTGAACATTTTGCCTGTTTGGGGTATGCATTTATTAATATTGCTTGTTAAACATTCAGTGACAGGGGTCACTTTTTTTTTCTTTTAGACCCTGCATCAAAAGCCAGTTCTGTGAACAGATATGTTATGTCTTTGTTTTATTTGATCTCTCAATATTATGGGGTTCTCCCATTCCATGAGTAAGGTCTTGCTTGACTATTTGTCATTTTGATTTTGTAAATATTGTTATATTTTTTCCATAAAATTAACGCATGGTAAGGTGAAGCCAACAAAGGTCTGTTTTGCCACACTGGCAGCTTTTTTTTTCTGCTTGAATAGCAGTGTAGAAAAGACACAAAATCTATGTACCAGCACATAAATAAGTGTACAGACAGCACATAAATAAGTGTACAGACAGAAGAACATAAACAGTCACTGAAGTCAGAAGAATGGACAATATTATTGGGTCAAGGCAGCATGATAAAAAGATGAGCTTTTGTGTCTATTGTTGGCCTGGATCGTTCCTGAGTCCATATCCGGAGTTATCTGGGGAGGTCATAGTAATGACCCCTGTCCACAAAGCACTATTTTTGTGGAACCTATTGGCAGGGTGGATAATAATGACTCACTCATGCAGAGAGGCAGTGTTGTCATTTGGATGGTCCTGGGTTCGAGTCTCCGGTAAGCTATAGTTTTTCTATTGTCTAGTTTTCTACTTCTTTATTTCTCACGAGTGCCTGAAACATACCTTTATGTGTATTACTGTTTACAGGTCTCTAGTTCCCCTCATTAGTTATTTAAGAAGATGGACAGATTACATAGATTATCTCTATGATGACAGAAGATCAGAATTAAATGTTCAAGACAACTGGGAATTAAAATACATCCAGAAATTGGGGATAGGCAGTACAGGTTCATAGATGGTGAAGGTACAAACAGCAGCTATAAGATCTGGCTACCAAATAAGAAAGTTTCAGCAGATAAAACTGAGTGTTTTGCAGGGATGTGTGCTATCATCTGTTCTGTCTGTACAGTGAAAATATAATAAGATCCAAGAGCACATTTATTCCTGTCTTTTATCTTATTGATGGTTTCTGTTGTTATCCATGCTTTTTGTTGTCGTTCCCTTTTCCCCAGTATTTCTTCACATGTCTCATTCCATACTGTTTTGATTTGCTGCCAATAGTCTTCTGTATTCTCTACATCTTCCAGCTGTTGGAGCACTTGGAATTTGTTGGTTATTGTGACCGCAAATTTGTCTCTTGTTTCTTGATTTCTTAGATGTCCTACATTAAATTGTTGTCTATAATTTTGCATTGTTGCATATCTCTTGAGTTTCATTTTTACTTTGGCTATCAGAAGGTGGTGATCTGATGCCACATCTGCTCCTCTATATACCTTTACATCCTGCAATGATGATCTAAACTTCTTGTTTATGCATATATGATCAATCTGATTTTCTGTTCTATGGTCTGGTGATATCCATGTTGCCTTGTGTATTCTCTTATGTGGAAACATGCTTCCTCCTAAAGCCAGTTGATTTGAAGCACAGAAGTTTGAGAATAGTTCCCCATTTTCATTCATTATTCCTAGCCCCTGTTTTCCCAACAGAGGTGAAAATGATAAGGAGAACGTGGAAAGAACTTGAGATGATGGCACGTGACAAGAGGACTTGGCATGTGTTTGTTAAAGGCCTATGCTGCTTTGGGAGTGGAGGGTTATGAATGAATGAAGAGCACATGCCAAGAATGTCTTGGTTTGTTTTTTTCACTGTAGGGCTATCAAAATGTAGTATTTTCTCTGTTCATTATAATGTAGGGATTTCTTGTATAGGAATATGAATTTCACTGTAGGGCTATCAAAATGAAGTATTTTCTCTGTTCATTATAATGTAGGGATTTCTTGTATAGGAATATGAATTTCACTGTAGGGCTATCAAAATGTAGTATTTTCTCTGTTCATTATAATGTAGGGATTTCTTGTATAGGAATATGAATTTCACTGTAGGGCTATCAAAATGTAGTATTTTCTCTGTTTATTATAATGTAGGGATTTCTTGTATAGGAATATGAATTTCACTGTAGGGCTATCAAAATGTAGTATTTTCTCTGTTCATTATAATGTAGGGATTTCTTGTATAGGAATATGAATTTCACTGTAGGGCTATCAAAATGTAGTATTTTCTCTGTTCATTATAATGTAGGGATTTCTTGTATAGGAATATGAATTTCACTGTAGGGCTATCAAAATGTAGTATTTTCTCTGTTCATTACAATGTAGGGATTTCTTGTATAGGAATATGAATTTCACTGTAAGGCTATCAAAATGTAGTATTTTCTCTGTTCATTATAATGTAGGGATTTCTTGTATAGGAATATGAATTTCACTGTAGGGCTATCAAAATGTAGTATTTTCTCTGTTCATTAAGAATATGAATTTCACTGTAGGGCTATCAAAATGTAGTATTTTCTCTGTTCATTATAATGTAGGGATTTCTTGTATAGGAATATGAATTTCACTGTAGGGCTATCAAAATGTAGTATTTTCTCTGTTCATTATAATGTAGGATATTCTTCATCTGTCATAATCTGTCCAGAGAATCATCAGATAAGTTGCCAGTCCCATAAACAATCTAATACTTTAGAAATGTTCAGCTCTCTAGCATCTGCCTTGATAAAATCATGTCAGTTTTCGAAGTATCTAGAATTTGGAATATGTTCCAGCCTATACGTAACTTTTATATCCTACCACATGTTCTGCTTCCTGCTGTTCCATCGACAGAGTGGTGGACAGTTATAAGTAAATATGTTACCACATATTCACTTCAAAGAAAAGATCACTTTCTATTTTATATAATTGATGAATACATTGAACTTTTGTAAACTAGCTTACAGGTGTTCACTGAGACTGCAGTGAAGGCATCTTTAAACCTGGGAATATGGTGCTTTTAAGTGTCTGCAGTATAAATTTACCTAGGTTAAGCATTCTTTTCCCCCTCCGTTACCTATAGATCTACCAAATGATCTCCTAGGATCTACCTGTAGATCAAGATCGACTGGTTGCCAACATCTGCTCTAGTAAAATGACAGCTATGGTATCTTCATCGTCTTTGCTCGCTGACTCTGAAAATGTGGTCAGGTTTCATGTTACATATGACGATGTTTCAAACTGCATATGATTCTTTATGTATTTATAAACTGAGCTTAAGTTGCTTGAATCCATGTAAATAAACATTTTTCTTAATATTTTTTATAATTTATTGTAAACTTACATTACCATGATTGACCAAGAATATATGTCAGTGATTCTCAGCTTTTTTTGTTTCAGCGCCTCCTTGTAAAAGGACGTTATTGAAGTTCAGTTTCAATGAAAAATTGTTAGTTAATCTGTAAAAAAAACAAACTATTATAAGATTAACAAAATACAGCTGTGTTATATTCAGTCATAACTGACTGTGGGAATGCACCCTTGAGGTGACAACCTTCAGCTGCATATTTTCCTGGTGTTCCTTTTGATGTTTTCTCCTCTCTTCTGCTTGTTGTGAGAGTTCCTTTTTGCCCAATCTGAGGTGGCGCTGTAGATAGCATCACCACTTGATGTGATAGGCAGCTTCATCCTCCCAGGCTGCTGGATTTATGTCTCTCTTGCACACATCTTTGAACCTCGGCTGTGGTCACCCAACTGCACTTTAGCCATCTGTCTAACACATTTAGTTGTGTTACAGGGAAGATTAAAAGAGTAGGCACAAAATTAATGGACCCCCCCCCCCAGCTCCTCATGGCGTACAGGCCTTCAACAAAAACATGACAACAACCTATTCTCATCACCATTCAGGGTCAAACTGTGTCTTCTTTGTGCCAATCTTCTTGTGGTTTTTGGTCTCATTTCTTTTATCCAGGGGTTTTCAAAACAAGGACTGCCTTATAATACTGTCAGCTGCTTGATCAGTATTTGTATCATACTGTAGTGCTTTAATGGTACAGATACTGCTGTAGGGGAGTGAAGTGTTAGAGACATCATTATACTAGGTGCAGCATCGAGAGGTAGGGTGACCAGTTCCCTTTCTCGCTGCCTTTTCCTTCCCTAACTCAAGTGCAAAGTTAGGTTCCCATTTACAGCTGGGTAAACTGAAGCCGTCACCTTTGCTGCGAGAGACCAGCGCTCTAACCAGTGTCAATTGGACGCTGATAGTGCTGTGGGTCTGATAATTCATCTTCTTGCTCTGTATTTTTTATGCTCATAGCAAAATAGATGAATAGTTTGTGAAATGACATCATCATAATTTTCCTTCAGGATTTTAGTTGACTGACTTAATCGTTCCTCTTCTATGTGAGGTGTAGAGGTTTGGAAGAGAGAGCGCCTTACTACCCTATCGGCTGTCTTCCTCCTGGCCTGGTTCCTCGGTACTTCAGAGATTGTCTAATGTTGTCCTCCCAGCAGACTGGGTTGTCCTGGAGATCTGGATGCATGGCTCTTAGCCTGCAATGGCATCCGATCGTCTCCCTTTCTGCAGACATGGCCAAACCATCTTAGTTGGGACTGTTCTACTTGGGTCTGCAGGGATTGGGTATTTAGGCCTTGACGTATCGTTTGGTTTGTTAACCAAGGCCGGCGCCAAACCTGGTTGAAAAAGGAGGATGGAGGCCATAAGAAGGCAGCCCTTCCGTCATGCAAAGACACAACAGGCCAATCAACAGGATTACACAAAATGCAAGAGAGGATTTTAGTACGAGAACAAAATGTGTTTGTCAAAGTCTGATAGTTTACTTTTCTGTCCATTGTTAAAGTGAGTGTCTGAATGGCTAAATAGTTAGAGTTCTTTCCTTTAACGGTGAAGATACTATCTTCCAGTATTGAAATAATTTGATGTCAACGTTCTAGTTTATCCAGCTATAAATTAGTACCTGGCTGCTCTTGAGTTAGAGACGGCAAAAATGGCAGTGAGGAAGGAAGTTGGTCATCTCACCACATTTAAAAAAAACTGGACCTAACATGATGAAGTCTCTAACACTTGACTTCCCCGAGGCAGTATCTGCTATGAGACTTACTTGTTACTTGTGAAAGTTAGAAACCAGGAAAGCCACTGACAACAGAAGTTACAATACCTAACATTCATCTTGGTTATGTTGCCAGTGATGATTCTTCTTCTTTCAACTTCCAAAGGACCATAGGCCTTCAACAAACTTATGCCAAGTCTTCCTGTCCCGTGCCATCAGTTCAAGGTCTTTACATGTCTTCTTCACATACCCTTCATGTCTGTCTTTAATTCTCTTGTCCATGTCTGTCTTTAATTCTCTTGTCCATGTCTTCTTCACATACCCTTCATGTCTGTCTTTAATTCTCTTGTCCATGTCTTCTTCACATACCCTTCATGTCTGTCTTTAATTCTCTTGTCCATGTGTTCTTTGTTTTTCCTCTATCTCTTTTACCCTGGGGGTTGAAGAACAGGGATTGTCTGGTAATGTTATCAGTTAAGTTTTCTCAGTGGGTGTGCTATTTATCTCCAGCATCTTCTCATTTCTTGTTCTACTGGCACTTGTCTAGTTCTTGTCATTAGTTCCACATTAGTGATCTTATCATACCAATTCAATCCTTTTCTACGCAAACATCCATTAATGAAAGTCTATAGCTTTTTGGTTGTTTTTCTCTATGTTTCAGAGCCATATAATAGGACTGTTTTAATTAAATGCAGTTTGTTTCAGTATAGCTGGTGTGTATCTCAGTCTTGTCAAATGTCAATGAGATATGTCACATCAAGCTGGTGTACAAAATTGATTGCTGCTTTGTTTTATGTGTAAGAGTGTATTACCAGATGGTGCTGAATTTAAGATATTGTCAAAAGTGTTTATTAAATTTTGTACATTTAATCTGCTCATTAAAATGCCATAACATTTTGTTTTGATCTGATCAAAAGTGTGGAGATCAGGTTGTGTTGTGGTTCCTGCTTAAACAGAATGTTCAGTTGTGCTAACTGTATCAGAAGAGTTTTTCTTACTCTGTTCATTTATTTTATATTCCTGACTAAGAATGAGACTCTCAATATTGCGTCATGATTTTGAAACTGAATATTTGAATGCTATAGAAAGTGTTGTTCTTTCTGTTGGATTTTGACGCTTAATTGTCTTCGTTGTCTGTGGGGCATCAGAGTCGTAGTAGCACAGTGGTTAGTGCTCTGGCTTCCTAGCTTGGTGGTCCATGGTTCGATCCCCAGTTTATGTGGGATTTTTCAGACCGCAAATGGCTCCGGAGTCGACCCAGCCTCATGAGTTGGGTACCAGAGCAACTCTGAGAAGGTTAAGGCGGACGGCGTGATGCTGACCACATCACCCTTAATGGGGCCGATGGTCAAGAAAATATGGGCCTAACTCTATATTTCCAATGCCTCAATGGGCGTGTAACGGGATCCTTTACCTCCTTCCCCTGTGGCACATCATGTAAAACAGAAATCAACCTCCTTCCCCTGTGGCACATCATGTAAAACAGAAACCACTGCTGCAAGACTATGTGAATGTTTTGTGCAGTCTTCCTGCAAGGGGTGGCTCCATGCTCCATAGGGAGCACAATGACAATGATCTTCTTTGTCAGCAAAGTGTGTTTTGTTGGTCATAACATGACAATGATCTTCTTTGTCAGCAAAGTGTGTTTTGTTGGTCATAACATGACAATGATCTTCTTTGTCAGCAAAGTGTGTTTTGTTGGTCATAACATGACAATGATCTTCTTTGTCAGCAAAGTGTGTTTTGTTGGTCATAATATGACAATGATCTTCTTTGTCAGCAAAGTGTGTTTTGTTGGTCATAACATGACAATGATCTTCTTTGCCAGCAAAGTGTGTTTTGTTGGTCATAACATGACAATGATCTTCTTTGTCAGCAAAGTGTGTTTTGTTGGTCATAACATGACAATGATCTTCTTTGTCAGCAAAGTGTGTTTTGTTGGTCATAACATGACAATGATCTTCTTTGTCAGCAAAGTGTGTTCTGTTGGTCATAACATGACAATGATCTTCTTTGTCAGCAAAGTCTGTTTTGTTGGTCATAACATGACAATGATCTTCTTTGTCAGCAAAGTGTGTTTTGTTGGCTGTGTTAAGATCATAACATGACAATGATCTTCTTTGTCAGCAAAGTGTGTTTTGTTGGTCATAACATGACAATGATCTTCTTTGTCAGCAAAGTGTGTTTGTTGGTCATAACATGACAATGATCTTCTTTGTCAGCAAAGTGTCTTTTGTTGGTCATAACATGACAATGATCTTCTTTGTCAGCAAAGTGTGTTTTGTTGGCTGTGTTAAGATCATAACATGACAATGATCTTCTTTGTCAGCAAAGTGTGTTTTGTTGGTCATAACATGACAATGATCTTCTTTGTCAGCAAAGTGTGTTTGTTGGTCATAACATGACAATGATCTTCTTTGTCAGCAAAGTGTGTTTTGTTGGTCATAACATGACAATGATCTTCTTTGTCAGCAAAGTGTGTTTTGTTGGTCATAACATGACAATGATCTTCTTTGCCAGCAAAGTGTGTTTTGTTGGTCATAACATGACAATGATCTTCTTTGTCAGCAAAGTGTGTTTTGTTAGTCATAATATGACATTGCCAGCAAAGTGTGTTTTGTTGGTCATAACATGACAGTGATCTTCTTTGTCAGCAAAGTGTGTTTTGTTAGTCATAATATGACAATGATCTTCTTTGTCAGCAAAGTCTGTTTTGTTGGTCATAACATGACAATGATCTTCTTTGTCAGCAAAGTGTGTTTTGTTGGTCATAACATGACAATGATCTTCTTTGTCAGCAAAGTGTGTTTTGTTGGCTGTGTTAAGATCATAACATGACAATGATCTTCTTTGTCAGCAAAGTGTGTTTTGTTGGTCATAATATGACAATGATCTTCTTTGTCAGCAAAGTGTGTTTTGTTGTTTTGATTGGTCAGCAAAGTGTGTTTTGTTGGTCATAACATGACAATGATCTTCTTTGTCAGCAAAGTGTGTTTTGTTGGCTGTGTTAAGATCATAACATGACAATGATCTTCTTTGTCAGCAAAGTGTGTTTTGTTGGCTGTGTTAAGATCATAATATGACAATGATCTTCTTTGTCAGCAAAGTGTGTTTTGTTGGTCATAACATGACAATGATCTTCTTTGTCAGCAAAGTGTGTTTTGTTGGTCATAACATGACAATGATCTTCTTTGTCAGCAAAGTGTGTTTTGTTGGTCATAACATGACAATGATCTTCTTTGTCAGCAAAGTGTGTTTTGTTGGTCATAACATGACAATGATCTTCTTTGTCAGCAAAGTGTGTTTGTTGGTTTGTCTTCTTTGTGGTGTTTTTGTTGGCTGTGTTAAGATCATAACATGACAATGATCTTCTTTGTCAGCAAAGTGTGTTTTGTTGGCTGTGTTAAGATCATAATATGACAATGATCTTCTTTGTCAGCAAAGTGTGTTTTGTTGGTCATAACATGACAATGATCTTCTTTGTCAGCAAAGTGTGTTTTGTTGGTCATAACATGACAATGATCTACTTTGTCAGCAAAGTGTGTTTTGTTGGTCATAACATGACAATGATCTTCTTTGTCAGCAAAGTGTGTTTTGTTGGCTGTGTTAAGATCATAACATGACAATGATCTTCTTTGTCAGAAAAGTGTGTTTTGTTGGTCATAACATGACAATGATCTTCTTTGTCAGCAAAGTGTGTTTTGTTGGTCATAACATGACAATGATCTTCTTTGTCAGCAAAGTGTTTTTTGTTGGCTGTGTTAAGATCATAACCATGAATAAAAACTGTTGCTAAAATAAAAGTTTAAACAGTCAGTCAAATAAGGTTCAGTATTCAATACATAGTTACACTTGTACAGGAACAAGAAAGATGTATAAACATTATGCATAACAGAAAAATGTGTTCTCTTCATCTTTATAATTCTGCTTCATACCTCGTGGTTCTGATGACTTTACTCTGAGAAAATAAACTCCATTGATTGAAAAAAGAAGAAAGGTTTCATTTAACGTCAGTCTTCAACTTTCATAAAGCTATTTGATTAGAGGAACAGACTGTCATATCAGAATAAGAATAGAAAAGGCAAGTTGAGCTTTCATTGCAGAAATGTATAGAGATCAAGTTCAACATGAAAATAAGATTCTTCAACTCAAATGTCAAGTCAGTGATGGCTCTGAAAGTGACAAAAATGGCAACCAAGAGATTACAGAATTTTATAAATAGGTGTTTGTACAAAACAGGATTTTGATAAGAACACCCAGGTGGAACTGGTGGACAGACCAGACAAATATAAGTGGACCAGGAGGTGAGGAGAAGATGTGCGAGTTGTGTAGGACGAGTTGTGTAGGGTGAGTTGTGTAGGACAGGACACACACTGAGGAAAGCAGCTGATAGCATTATAGTCCGTTCGGAAATTCGTGCCCATGCATCGAACGTTGTAACTTTGCAACCCCTTGACGGATGTTATTGAAATTAGCTACGTGGCCTATTGATATCAATGCAGTTATTAATATATTTTTTGCCCTTACAAAACTCGTGTCATGTTCGAATTTTCTTCTTTAAGTTATATAAAAAACTCTTACCGTTGTCTGGGTTAATTTTTATTAGTTCTACAGGAAAGTTACAAGATCCATTTAAAAATTGCGCACTTAATTTTTGTTGCAGCACAACACAAGCGATGAAATGTGCTATTCAATATTTTTTTTTTTTTGAATTAGTGTAGTGACTACATGTCCGCTCAAGTGCGCACCTATTGTACACAGTCGCGAGTTATTATTTCAGCGGCGTATGCTAATTGCAGTGAGTTGGCTGCAACGAAACAAAAACGACACCAGCATATAATATATTAATAAACTAAACTACAGAATTATGAAAAGCGCAATGAATCTGAAATGCAAATTTATCACTTTGCAGAAGGTAACTGTTATATTGTACAGGCATTTTCGCAGAGAGGCTAAGATGGGTTGTTTATACCATGACATTAAAGAACCAGGTAGGAGAACACGAAAGGCCCTGGGTGTGGATAGAAGATCTTTTCGACGTTGGATACAACAGGACGGTGATTGTACAGAGGCTGCGGTTAAGCAAGGAAGGAAGAAAAAAATTGATGATTTTGACAAGGATGTCATTAGACGTTTGATTTTGAAGATGTTTAATGTTAATCAACTTGTTACTCTCCACATGCTGAAAGGTCGGCTGCAAGTAGAATGCGATATTAACGTCTCAAAAACAACTCTTTGGCAAATTGTCAGAAGTGTCGGCTTCACTTTTAGAAAAACGTCTGGCGGAAGGAATTTTTTATGTGAAAACCACATCTGGTTGCAGCTCGAAGCAAATACCTTAGGCAGATTCGTGAGAGAAGACAAGACGGCTATGATATAGTGTATTTGGACGAATCTTGGGTTAATGCTCATCATACGAACGAGAAAGAATGGCAATCTGTTGACGGAGACCATAGAAGGAAAATTCCCAGCAGCAAAGGTCAACGCATTATATTAGCACATGCTGGCAGCAGACAGAATGGGCTTGTACGTGATGCAGAGCTTATTTTTCAATCAAAGTCTGTAGATGGTAGGGACTACCACAGTGAAATAAATGGGCAAATTTTAAAGAGATTGGATAGTGAATACACTCCTTCCGACTCTAGATAGGCCGTCTTGCCTGGTGATGGATAATGCGTCCTATCATAATGTTCTAGCACAGGAGGATAAAGCTCCCACTTCAGCAAGCACGAAAGACGAAATCAGGAGTTGGCTTGTGAATGAAAACATCTTCACTGACAACAGCTATTTAAAACCAGAGTTGTTGCAGCTTGTGAGACAGAGGAATAAGACAAAAGTGTATCTGATTGATAAAATTATCCAAGAGCAGGGTCATGTTTCTCTTCGACTCCCACTTTACCATTCTCACCTTAACCCAATAGAGCTGGTTTGGGCTAGAGTTAAAGGGCAAGTGGCCGCCCAGAACACCACTTTTAAAATGTGCAATGTTAAAGACATGACTCGTGAGGCCCTTTCACGAATAGACACAGAGTACTGGGCTAAATGTGAAGAACACGTGCTCCAGGAAGAAGAAGATTACTGGCAGCGAGATGGCTTGCAGTTTATCCAACCAATAACTGTTGTGAACTTATTGGAGTCGTCCGATTCGGAATGAGGCACGTCGTTCGCATTCCTTCGTTTGTGATAAACTAATTTCATATGCCAATCTATAATAACACATAAACAGTTACGATTTGTCATAGCTTCCTGATGATTTACTGCTATCATGGTTCATTATCAGAACATCATTCCTCGTATCAAAATCACGTGAACAACCAATCACACATTTAGGACACGCCTTTGAACCGTCTTGTCGCACAAATGTTGTGATTTACTGTAAGAATTAACGTTGCGGGCAGATTTAGGCAAATGTTCCAAAAAGATCAAAGAAAATCGCTGTTTTGCAAATTTCGCGAAAGCTGTGGATGTAATGATCGCAAAATCTTAACTGCATGGAAAATCTAAGACTGCATGCAAAAATTCATGTCCATACAACAAACAGTTTTGGAGAAGATTGACGCTTTCTGTGGGCACGAATTTCCGAACGGACTATAGAAGGCAGATCTTGTTCTGGCATTCCCAGGGTAGAAGAAATAGAGGGGGACTGAAAAATACATGGAAAAGAGAACTGGAGAATGGACATAGATGGGATAATAAAGACAAGATACACTGAATGGATGGTACGGGACTGAAAGGCTATGCTCCATATGGAACTGAAGGGTGGTGTATTCTTTAACTTTTGAAGCCATAAAAACTCTTTGGTACAAAAACTATTCTCCCAGTTCTCTTCCTGTCTGTCTTGGATAGTCCCTGTCTAGTTGACTGTACACAACTCTTTAGTGACTGTGCATGTCTTGCTCATCCATCATATTCTTTGACTCCCTATGGTGTTGTACACTTTATTTGACACACACTTTTCTAGCTGCTCTGTTAACCTTCTTTTGCATGATATGTCCCAGACACATCTGTTTAATTACTTCACAATGACGAATGGTGGAGATCTGTTGGTTCTATTTCTTTTGTGGTGCTTTTTTTTTTAATTCCTGTTCTCTAGTATCAACTTCATTATGGGAAGGAGCTACAATGAAATGCTCATCAAGAAACAGAAAAACAAATTCTCTTCTTCTCTGGCCCCCAAATGCTGTCATAGCTGGGAGTTGATCTGAGGATGAGATCTCAATTTCTGTTTATAAATACTCCTAAGGCATGTGCAATACATAGTTTCTGACAGCAAAAGCCCAACCGCTGGCCTTCTTGTGGCTTTTACACTAACAGGAGGAGGAGCGAGTCTCTGGTGCACTAAAACCAGAAAACTCAGGGTAGATGATATCCATAAGCCGTGGATGGCAAATCATCTAGGAGAAGAAAACTGATTTCAAACCACCTGCTGCCTCACAGTTAGGCTGGGGATAGCTAAGGCCAGCAAACTCGAACAAAACTGCTCGCTGAAATCAGATGTGCCAGGCTTAAAGGTGCAGATATCGCAGCCCCGCAGTAAACTATGACACAACATATTTTTTGCTCAAAACAAGTTAAACATTAAATTCTTCACTTGTGTTAGATGTCTTCTCTAACTCCTCCAGCTGCAGTCTCTCATTTACAAGGAAGATTTTCATTAAGACAAAAACTGTTAGAAATGTTCTTTTTTTCCCAAACCAGGCTGCCCTGACCAGGTTCTCTTAACAACAACAACATGAAACTGTATGATAAACATGTTATCAATAACTTAATGATGTTTCCCGGTGTGGTCCCCGACTGTCTCTGATGAGACACACACAAAGAATAGGACTACAGACAACTAATAAAAGGCTGGCAACCTCATCATGTACATGACCACAGCTACAACAACAACATTTGAAAGCTTGGTGCAGGTTTCCTGCTAAGGGACCAGATACAGCGGTGGCCCAGTGCTGCATAAGGAAAGAAAAGGAAGAAGATGATGGAATTTTTAAGATTTCTCTGTTGGGCCACAAGATTATTTATTGGATGAGATAACAGAGTCCATTATTTATTGGATGAGATAACAGAGTCCATTATTTATTGGATGAGATAACAGAGTCCATTATTTATTGGATGAGATAACAAGAGTCCATTATTTATTGGATGAGATAACAGAGTCCATTATTTATTGGATGAGATAACAGAGTCCATTATTTATTGGATGAGATAACAAGAGTCCATTATTTATTGGATGAGATAACAGAGTCCATTATTTATTGGATGAGATAACAGAGTCCATTATTTATTGGATGAGATAACAGAGTCCATTATTTATTGGATGAGATAACAGAGTCCATTATTTATTGGATGAGATAACAGAGTCCATTATTTATTGGATGAGATAACAGAGTCCATTATTTATTGGATGAGATAACAGAGTCCATTATTTATTGGATGAGATAACAGAGTCCATTATTTATTGGATGAGATAACAGAGTCCATTATTTATTGGATGAGATAACAGAGTCCATTATTTATTGGATGAGATAACAGAGTCCATTATTTATTGGATGAGATAACAGAGTCCATTATTTATTGGATGAGATAAACAGAGTCCATTATTTATTGATGAGAAAAAAGAGTCCTTTATTTATTGGATGAGATAACAGAGTCCATTATTTATTGGATGAGATAACAGAGTCCATTATTTATTGGATGAGATAACAGAGTCCATTATTTATTGGATGAGATAACAGAGTCCATTATTTATTGGATGAGATAACAGAGTCCATTATTTATTGGATGAGATAACAGAGTCCATTATTTATTGAATGAGATAACAGAGTCCATTATTTATTGGATGAGATAACAGAGTCCATTATTTATTGGATGAGATAACAAGAGTCCATTATTTATTGGATGAGATAACAGAGTCCATTATTTATTGGATGAGATAACAGAGTCCATTATTTATTGGATGAGATAACAGAGTCCATTATTTATTGGATGAGATAACAAGAGTCCATTATTTATTGGATGAGATAACAGAGTCTATTATTTATTGGATGAGATAACAAGAGTCCATTATTTATTGGATGAGATAACAGAGTCCATTATTTATTGGATGAGATAACAGAGTCCATTATTTATTGGATGAGATAACAAGAGTCCATTATTTATTGGATGAGATAACAGAGTCCATTATTTATTGGATGAGATAACAGAGTCCAGCATACATGCTCTGGTGCAGGTATATCTGTCAGATTTTATTCTGGTCCTGTGATATATGAAATAACAGTACATTTTGTGGCAGGTACAAGAAGTCCCTGTTACACCGTATTAGCTCAATTTATTAGCACTTTAAATTGTTATAAAATGATTGTAACATCACCACTCACAAGGCAAAGACATTTGATTACACTCTGTCAGAGTGTGTTAAAATATTTATCTCTCCACCTCTATCCCCCTGTTTTTCCAACAACAAAAAATTAATTAATTAAAAAAAGAAAGAAAAAAACTTTATCTGACGGAAGAATATTTGAATAATTTCAATACATAATTGTTTTTAATGTTGATCAGAAACAACATCATTGTACTCCAGGCAAACCAACAAATGTAGGAAGGTATGAGCACTATTTGTTCCTGTTTTCAGTACATAAATTCTCAAACTTGGTGACAATTATTTTCCAAAAGTGATTCAGTAATTCTATTCGTAAATGCAGCTGCATTTAACACAAATCTTCTCTAGTGAAAGCCTAGTTTTTTTCCCTCATAAAACAAAATTCAATTCACAAAAAGTTAAATACATTTCAGTAATCTTCCTCATCTTAAATTAAGCTCCATATCTGTATGAGCTCATGATGTATATCAACCTATCCCACACATTTGTAAACTGAAATAGTGCAACTACCAGTACTGCATTCACTGTGCGTAATACAAAAATAATTCTCTATTTCCTGTTTATTTTTGTCTTCCTCATGAGTTGAACTCTCCCTCCCACTATTGCTGACACTACTCATCCTTTTTGCATGCTGACAAACAAGGCCAACAAGAGGGCAGACATGCCAAGCAAAGAAAGCACAATTTAAAAGCTTCTGTAATAAAAGCTGTGGTTATAAATGGTTCCTTTCATAAAGACAAAAAAAAATGTGGTCTGTAAAATATGACAAGTCTCCTCATTCTAAAGATTCATTTAAGGAAATATACATCATCAGCAGTACATATTAACATGAGATAACAGGAATTAAATAGAAATAAAAACAGTGGAAATGGGTGACACACAAATCTGATATGTCAGTAATTAAATTATGAAAGTCGTGGCTATAGAATCAAATATCAAGTTTCCAAAATTAGTTAGACAACTTGCTTTCCAATTGTGAGCTAGCTGTCTCATATGAAGGTCTCTGGTTTTAATTTCTGGGGTACCTATACAATGGTTGCTCCATGTTGTTCCTGGGGGGGGGGGGGGGGGGGTGTTGTCTCTAATGTCAGACACAAAGAACAGGGCTACTGACCTTTCATGTATGTCCTAAGAGGTGATTAATATAAAGTTGTACATGGGGCCCAGAAACCTCATGTACAATAAATAACTACACAAACAGTCACTCAACACGTACATGAATGATGTGCTGCAAGTTTCTTGTGGACACCACAACAGTGGTGGCATCATTCTCTCTATAGGAATCAAAATGGACAAACATGATTTAAATGGTTCTTCCTTTCCTGTATTTGTTTGATGTTTTTGTTTGATGTATTTGTTTGATGGTTTTTTTTTTTTTTTAACACAATTTAGGCGAGGTGCATGGAGCCACCATAGCAGTTTGTTTGACACGATGAGGTTGGCAGCCTCATTGAAAAACCTCATCTTAGAGGTCGTTCAACCTAGTTGTTTATATAAAGGCACATGTCCAAACATAAAAGTTCTTGGAAGCAGTAACAAATCTACTTTCATAAGCAAATACTGCTGCTATTTATAGATAATTAATGCTGGAAGTCTGTTACCATCTTTCATCTTCCATTAACCATGTCAAGCACCATTTCGTATGTAGCTGGTAAATACTTACATTGTTACCAGGATTTTGTGCCCACAGACTTTAAAAACTGGCAGTCTTTATAACTAGGTCATAATAGACTCATGTGTGTCTCTAGAGACAAATAAAGAATATGACTACAACAACCTCTAAGATGAGGTTTTCTATGAGGCTGCCAACCTCATCATGTCAAACAAACTGCTATGGTGGCTCCATGCTCTGTAAGGAAAGAAAAGTTCATTGATGATGATGATAGATTGAACTTTTTAAAAAAAATATATGATTCCCATAATAGGCCCACTGACCTTGCCTGGAGCCAAAAAGTTCACTGATATTGACAAAGATTTCACCCTTATCCCAAGTCAATTTCATTTCCAACATTTACATCCATAAAAAAACTGGTACTTTTTTTCCCTTCTGCCCACCAGTGGTTCTCAAACTGTACACCATGGTCTACATGCTGCATCTGTACTTTCTACTTCAAAACAATTTTTGTAGTTCATGGCACTGGGTGACATAAAGGTTTACAAATTATACTATACAGCTTGTGACCACACATATTGTTGGTAGTCAGCTGGAGAGTCAAAACCAAGGCATAACACTTTTATTGTAAGGAAAATATTACATACAGTAGTGTAACAAAAAATTTGAAAAGAATGTGGGGTGAAAACACAATCACTGTTAATGTGTGTACAATGTGAGGACAACATTTTTAATTTGCCACATCCACTGAATGAGAAAATAACAAAGAAACAATGAGCATATTTTAAAAAAGGAAGATGCAAGTGTGTTGGTCGTTAGAATGAAAACATCTGAGAAAGTACAAATGGGGACAAACAAGAAAACAGGATGCTGAAGACCATTCTTACCTCGATAAAACTCAGTGGTTTAGAATGAAAAAGAAATGTGTGGAGTGGTTCATGACATAGTGATATTGATAAGACACCCTATAGACAACATTATAATATGATGCAATCAGATCATCAGAAGTAGTCACCCAAGTGTTTCAGCTCTTAGCTTTGTGACACTTAAGGAGATAATGCCTGCTTTGGTCATGGCTCATAAATGTTATTCTCCTACATAATTAATCAATCAATAATTTCCTTGTTTCCTCCCCACAGAGCATGAAGACACCACTGTAGATAACCCCCCCCCCCCTTCCAGGAAGCCTGCATCATGTGCTTCTGAAGTTGTGGTTTCTGTAGCAATTTAGTTGACATGATGAGGTTGCCAACCCCCATACACGACCTCACAGTAGCTGCCTCTGACAACATACAGGAGGAAGCAGTTATCCTACTCTCATATAGAATACATGATGTAAATGACAGCCACAGGGCCACACAAGCATTGTACACTCACAACACCTCACACACAACACCTCACACACAACATCTCACACACAACACCTTACACACAGCATCTCACACACAACACCTCACACACAACACCTTACACACAACATCTCACATACAGCACCTCACACACAAGTGAAACAAAAACATATTTCTGATCCACTCACTAGAAAAGAAGTTGCGTGAAAGTTAAAAAACAATTTATATGAGACATGATAACACATATGTATGCTCAGCATTTAACATATTACATCTCACATATACACTGATTGTATATTTAACAGTGAAACAACACATGAGGGGACAAAAAGTGCTGGGTATTTCTTAAGCTTCATGATTTAAGCTGAATCATAGGACACAGTGCCCATGTGTTAAAATATACACACAAGTTTATAATTCTGTAATGTGGTTGGAAACATTAGTCAAGGTTTGATGAAATAAAAAATCTGTGTTGGTCAGTGGTTGAGGAAAACTGACTCAGAATAGTCAGTAATTTGGTTGAGTAAATATTTGTTGCTGAACTAACATTACTGGTATTTGTAACCGTGTTACTGACATTTATCATGTCGTCTCTTATCATAGGGTTTTCACATGACTGCTTGTCCTGAATGTTAAATAAATAAACTGCTAGATTCTCTTTCAACAAGTGTTCATTTATCTTTCAACATTATCTCAAATTTTTCCTTACATTCCATCACACATTTATTTCCTCTTACCTCATTTGTTCTTTTTAATCCTACAAATGTTTCTTATCTTCCCTTGTCCATTTCCTTCTATAATAACAAATGTTTATCTCCCCTTCTCAATTTCCTTCTATCGTCACAAAAAATGTTTCTTATCTCGCCTTGTCCATTTCCTTCTATCATCACAAATGTTTCTTATCTTCCCTTGTCCATTTCCTTCTATCATCACAGACGTTTCTCATCTCCCCTTCTATCTTCACAAAAAATGTTTCTTATCTCGCCTTGTCAATTTCCTTCTATCATCACAAATGTTTCTTATCTCCCCTTGACAATTTCCTTCTATCCAGTCACAAATGTTTCTTACCTCGCCTTGTCCATTTCCTTCTATCATCATAAATGTTTCTTATCTTCCCTTGTCCATTTCCTTTTATGGCTGGTGGCATAGGTAATCATGTCCTTCCACAACTTTCTGTCTCCAGTACTATTTATCAATTCTGTGAAATTCTTTCTATGCGTGATGTCAAACTATCTAGTATCATCTCTCTTTTCATTTTCTCTCTCTTTTTTCCTTCAATCTTTCCTGCTACCTTGTCCTTGATATTCTTCTTTATGGCCTTCAGGACTGTTGTTGTTGCTTGTTTACTAATTGTCCATGACTCATTGTCCATGTAAAACTACATGTAAATAAGATCATTCAAGCTTGAAAAGCTATTTATAACTTAAGCAAAGCACTTTAATTTGGAACAGTATTATAGTTCAATCTAGAACATTCTCCAATGTCTATCTTCCTCTATATCTTTTATCTTCACTTCTACCGAAAGTTCTGTAATTCTCTTAACTCTTTGACTCCATAATTATTTTCCACCCTGGGCCGTAATTATTTTTTGAAGAATTTTAAACGGTGAAGTGTACTGTCTTTTAGTGTAAATTTTATGTTAATCTTTTCTGTGAACATGTACTTATTATATACCAAACTGTAGGGGAATAGATAGAGAATTATAATATATAATGTCTTTGGTAGTATTAACATAAGTGTGTTCGGTATGCTTAAAACATTTTGCATGTAAAATTGAAAAAACACTAAAAAGTTAACTGTAGTATACGAGCTTACCAAAGACAAATTACTGTTGTAGACAATAAAACTTCTTTTTAGTCTTCAAACATCAAGGTAAAAAACATTGCTTGTGGCCACAGTTAGTACATTTAGTGTTATTCACACCAGTTTTTACTCTGGTCCCTTATAAGAAAAAAATTGATTATGCAATCGTGCATTACGTAATTTTCAAAACAAATAAAGAAGAATAACATCATATAAAAACTTTTTTACTCTTGTTTAATGTTTTAATAGTATCCCTAGCTTCATCTTCTACCTAGGACTAGTGATTAGATGTTAGGTAGGTCTAGTTTTGTTGCTTTTCGATCAGCCAGAATATGACTATGCCCACTCATCAACTAAATCTAATGTGTCTAGCTTTTCTGCACCGATTCCGTCTTTTGACAACAAACTGTGAATACCAAACAATCATCAGTGTCAGCAATGTTTCTAAGTAGTTTGACACAACTACTCGCTTAGAAAACTTAGAAAATGTAAATATAAAGCGTGACATATTTCTCTAGCAATAACAATGAAAAGCGCAAAAACGTGAATCGTCACACAAATTGTGATAATAACATCAAAACACGCGCACGTGCTGCTTAACTAGACTCAAATTAGTTGTTTAAATAGTAGCGGAAGTCATTCTACGAGTTTTAAAATATGAACTGCATTAAACGGATGATTTTTGGGGTTTATTCGTGATAAACTAAAAATAACGCTCTGACCGTTGCGCGGGCACGGTGCGTTGCATTTTGCAACGCTGTGAGCGTAGGTCAGGAGTCAAAGAGTTAACTTATTCATTTGTGGCACATAACACATCACTTATCATGTGAGGGAATCATGCATGACTAGAGACAAAAAAAAAAAAAATGGTTAATAATATTTGTATCAAACCACTGCCCTACTCCAATCTACAAGTGTTAACATTAGCTATCAACATTCCTGCTAAATATTCAGCTAAATTCTTGTCATGCTCACAGACACGCATTCAGTAATTTAAAAAAGCCTCTATATCTAACCTGTGACCAATATGAGGTTGTGCAAAAGTCTGCCACCCTCATCATGTCAAACAAAATGCTGCAGAAACTGCCACTGAAAGAGTTTGAGGTTTGGTGTAGGCTTCCTCGGGGGAGAGGGGGGGGGGACCTCTGTCGTAGTGGCTTAATGCTCCATAAGGAGTAAAAAAAAAAAAAAAAACGCTAATAATGATTTCCAACCTATTTCTGTATTAAAAGTTCATCTCTGAGTCAACTTTATCCACTACACCCTCCAGTTCTCTAATTGTTCATTAACCAAGAATATATATATATATGTCACAAAATGCCAGCAACACTAATACTATACAAATCGTAATATTACCAACACATTACACATATGGAATAATCAGAACACATTATATTAATGGAATAATCAATATGTACAGTTGTTTGACACCAGGTCAAAATATATTTTTTTTCCATCAGGAAGTTTTTGTATTGTCTCTCAAGAAATGAAAACAAAATAAAAATCAGTCGTAGCACACGAATTAGTTGTCAAAACAATTAGTTACTGGTTATATCTATTTTCTCCTTCCTAAGTAAAAATTAATACTTAGTATCTGATTCCCTGTCACATTAAAACTAATACTTATATTGATGCTTCCTCTCTTGTCTAACAGATAATAATACTTGATTATAATTCTGTCCTAACAGGAAGTGATATGACATTTGTGTTTCTAATCAATAACAATTAATACCTGTGAATATTTCCCTTCCCTCCCCCAGCACAATCTATTCTTTCATTAACCTTCAGCTCCCCAGGAGGAACAAGATTTCAAACAAAAATTCACGCCAAGTCCTACAGTCTTGTGCCATCTATTTTAGATCTTTCCCTACCATCTTGATACTTTATCCTTGTTATGTGTCTCTCCAGTCTTCCTCTACCTGTCTTACCCTAGGAAACCCACAACAAGAACTGCCTTGTAATGCTATTAAAAGGTTTCTTCAATATGTGTCCTAGCCATCACAAGTGTCTTTAGAATCTATTTCTTATTGTTATTTTCCCTTCTTCCCCAATAGAATAAAATACTCAGTGGGTGCATGTTTTCTGCCCTCTACAATGAACATTAAAACTGAACCACTGTTGCTTGATTTTATTATTGTGAGAAATAAATAAACACAGCCAAGAAATGAAAATCCAATAAGCTGATACATGAATAAATAAAGTAGTAAGAGCTGATACATGAATAAAGTAGTAAGATTTACTGCCCAAACTCTCCATCATCAAATGTTCAGCAACATTAACAGCAGCAACTACTTCTATATGTAAGATACTGCTGTATCTATCAACCTATTACAAATCTTCTCCATATCAACACAATAAAACAACTGTCCAGTTACAGAACACAAAATCGTACAAAAGATACAAGGGCAATAAGCAAACATGAGTCAAATGTTTACAAACGTCAAGTTTTTTAGTGTATTACATAAAATGTGTCAAGTTTATGTGTGTATGACATAAAATGTATCAAGTTTATGACTGTATGACATAAAATGTATCAAGTTTATGAGTGTATGACATAAAATGTATCACGTTTATGAGTGTATGACATAAAATGTATCAAGTTTATCAGAAACAGAATAGATAATAGCTGTGTTAAAACTGACATTCATAATGATAAAACAAGTATCAGTTTATGCATAATTTTTTTCACAGACACCCAAGAATATACAATATAATCTATTTCTGAAGTAAACACACACAAGAACAGACATTTAATATATCTGAGAACCAAACACACACAAAAACAGACATATAACGTATCTGAGAACCAAACACACACAAAAACAGACATATAACGTATCTGAGAACCAAACACACACAAAAACAGACATATAATGTACCTAGATCCAAACACACAATATAATGTATTTAAGAAACAATCACACATAAAAACAGATAAATGTAATGTAAACACACCGGTATGTTTAGCTTTGATAAAGTTGAAGAACTGAAGTAATCTATATAACAAATCAGCTTACAATCTCTATGTTTATATACAAAACAGTGTCAATCACAGAAATGTAATGTATTATTTGTATCAATGTTCCAAAGCACTTCTTCTGTGACCAACATACTGTACAGGAAGACATTCAACTCTGTGTGTGTGTGGAGGGGGAGGGGGGTAGGGAGAAGAGATAAATCTGTGATAATGAAAAATGAGATCAATAAAAATGTTGCCTAAAAACTGAAGTTTTAAATATGCACGAGCATTTATTGTATCACAGGCAACTATCATGTGGTATTTTAAAAACATAAAAAACCTACCTGGGTGTTGCCAGACTCACGTTTCTGCTACTGATAAAAATGAATGATCCAGTAGCTAATCTGAACAACAATGTATTTCCAACCCGTTGCCTCCCAATAAAAATTTTCTTTTCAAATTTATATGGTTTTATTATTTTTTTATTTTATATTTGTTTCTTCAAACTCGACATACGAGATCTCTCTCATGTGCTGAAATGGTCCATGAAAGAAAAAAAAAAAAGGAATTTTCAAAACACTGATTGAGGACGACTGTATTTATAAATCTCAGCTGTTCTGAATCTCTTCTTTGTTTTGTTTCATGTCTACCTGAAATAGCGCAAACATTTTCTCCAACAAAAATGCATACCTGGCCCTCAGTTGCCTTGTACTGATACACACAATAAACAGAAACTCTGTTATAACATAGATCAATGCATAATAAGATAAGTTTCTATGCTGTGATTATCTGCCCCTTGCAGTTTGTGAAGAGATGATGAAAGAAACCAACTACTCGACCCTCGACCCTCCTCAGGCATGTCATACATAAATCACATATAACCTCGGACCTAAGGGTCTTTTATGTTTGGACATGCGCCCTAATATAACCGACTAGGTTGAACGGAACGCGCCTCGCCAAAAACTTTATTTAAAAAAAAAAAAATGTCATACATGGTGTGACTAATATGAGGTTGTGTATGGAGCTGGCAACCGTATCATTTAAACTGAGTTGTCATAGAAACCACTGCTACACAGTCATGTGACTGACTGGTGCAGGCTTCCTGTAAGGTGACTAGTGGGCAGTGGTGGTTCCAAGCTCTATAGGGAGTGCCAAGGAAAATGCTGATGATTGTGATTATCTCAATACTCCAAATGTTGATGATTCTGATTATCTGAATACTCCAAATGTTGATGATTGTGATTATCTCAATACTCCAAATGTTGATGATTCTGATTATCTGACTACTCCAAATGTTGATGATTGTGATTATCTGAATATTCCAAATGTTGATGATTGTGATTATCTGACTGTCCCAAATGTTGATGATTGTGATTATCTGAATATTCCAAATGTTGATGATTGCGATTATCTGACTACTCCAAATGTTGATGATTGTGATTATCTGACTACTCCAAATGTTGATGATTGTGATTATCTGAATATTCCAAATGTTGATGATTGTGATTATCTGACTACTCCAAATGTTGATGATTGTGATTATCTGAATATTCCAAATGTTGATGATTGTGATTATCTGACTGTCCCAAATGTTGATGATTGTGATTATCTGAATATTCCAAATGTTGATGATTGTGATTATCTGACTGTCCCAAATGTTGATGATTGTGATTATCTGACTATCCCAAATGTTGATGATTGTGATTATCTGACTATCCCAAATGTTGATGACTGATTATCTCTCTATCCAAAATGATAGGTATAAAACCAAGGAGGCATCACATGGACGAAGCATGGCAAACAAACAAAAAAACACAAGAGAAATCTGATAGATGGGGAAGTGACAATTATGAAAAGAAATAAATGGAGGGAAAAAACATGTGCTACAGCAAATGTTGATAACGACGAAGAAAGTGAATGAATAGGTGAAATATGAAGACAAATGATGGATAAAACTTCGAGGTATCAATCTGTTTTCTATCAATACACATTTCCATTCAACAAACTGTGATGAAACAAAGCAAAATAAAAAGCCACTGAAATATCTGTATCCATATTCAATCATTATAAACAATAATTTTAGTGTCAAATGCAAACAGATCTCTGAAACAGTTGACCCCCAGGTCAGTGAGTAGCTACAATCAAAGCTTACATGTTTAAATAACATTCTATCAAAACATGACAAGTGTTAGACCTCACTGGGCAGACCTTCTCAAACTCTTGCCACTAAAAGCCAGACCCAAAAGGAAGTTGATAACACTTGACTGCTGCATGACTTCTTGTGCCCCCTTACACATCATCTCGAGGGGATTACTGGACACATGCTTGGTTGCTGGAGCTAGTAATGTTGGTCCAAAAATGGTTGACAAATTCTGAATGGACATCTTATTAACTGCCACATTTTTAGCAACCCTGAAATTTGAAACATCAATGATAATTAAAAATGTGTGAGGTTCCAGACTAGTAAACTATTTAAACAAATATAAGGTAATTGAGCAGTATGGATATCTAATAAGATTTTTTTTAAACATCAGAGTTTGTCCCATAAAGTTCCTGGGGGGGGTGGGTGGGGGGAGTGGGGCGGTGGGGGGGGGGGGGGGGGGGGGGGGGCGGGCGGGGACTCTCTCTGTGGAGATAAAGAAAGAATTGGACTACTGCTTCCACAGGAATGCCCAACAAGGTGACTAATATGTGGCTGTCATGGGGGGTTGGTCACCTCATTATGCTACAGACACCACTACTGTAAGAGTTTATACTTGGATGTAAGCTTTCTCAAGTGGTCACCATCGCCAGAGTCGGTTCTATGTTACAACAGGAATAAAAAAGGAGATGGTGTGTGGTGGTGATATCAGACAAACACCGCCTGTGATTTCATAAACTTTTGGAGGAGAAAAAATAAAAAAGAACAAACAAAAGCAGAACAAGATAACTGTTTCCATCAGACAAGTCATAAGTCGTGTCATGTGACTTTCTACCAATATCATAATCCAACATACCGTCATGTGACTTTCTACCAATATCATAATCCAACATACCAGTACAGAAATCACCAACAGCAACAGACACTAAATATCCTAATTTTTACCCATAAAGGGAAAAAAGATTTTAAAAAAAAGGTTGTCCCTTAGCAGTCACTGCCGCTGGAGAGCCGCTGGAGAGTGATATGCTATAGAACGTTTCACTTCATCAGTGCCTTTGCCTTCCCTAACTCAGAGCAAAGTCATGTACTCCTTTACAGCTGGACAGGCTGGAGCTTGACATTACTAGGCTTCAAACCAAGTAACTTTGCCTTGACAAAAACATGCCCTAACCACTCTGGCACTCAATGCTATCAGGGGGTGAACAGGATATTTTTCTTCATTAAATAAATAAATAACAGATGAATTGCAGCAGTGGTTCCACGCTCCTTAATTCAGGAGCTAAAAGAGGTTTTCCATCATGTAAAACAAGAGAAAAATAAAATTTGTTGTTATAACTAAATGGTTCCAAAATAATTTTTTTCCACTCTGTAAAAATAATAACATTCATTCCTTAATAAAGATGCATCATGAAAAAAGTAGTTAACAAACACCCTTTCAGAGAGAAGAACAGAATAACAAAAACAAACAAAAAACACACAAAAATCAAAACAAAACACATCAAGAGATGTGTGTGTCCACACAACTTACTTAATGAGATGCTCCAACAAGTAAACAGTTGTATAGTAGTTGGTGTCTGGTAGTCCATGAAGTAAAACCAGCATGCACTGAGTTTTGGCTTCCTCATCTGACAACTCTGTCAGGTTACAAAAAAAAATAAATAATAAAATAAACTGTACAGCAAGTCATCTTCCCCGACTCCGACTTCTCTCATAATTTAAAACTTTATAAGTTCAGGAAAATAAAAGGGTATTTCTTAAAAAATTGGGATTTTTCTCTTTAAACCCATTCTTGCTGAAGTAGGAGTCATACCTTATTAAATTAATGGAGTCAGAGTCTGGTAAATTCTGTCCTGACTCCACAACCTGGTTCCTACCAACTAATGTCTTCATTATTGTGATGCTAGCAGTATTGTTTTGACATTACTGAGGGTTGTCATCCAAGTAAAACATCACCATTAAACAAAAAATAAAAACTTACTGAGAGTATCAATTAAGCTGTGGTAGTTGGCCTCAGTAAAAAGAGGTTCTGGTAGCTCCCTGAAATAAAGTTTGAGAACTCCCGTCACAGAGTGAATGTCTACATCCTGCAGGACCGATACACCAGCACGCACATCTGAGACAGAAATGTACAATTAACTGTATTAAAACTGTAATATTAGTTTAAAATTGTACATCTACCAGAGAATTTTGCAAGGTAACTACATTAACAATGTATAAACAAGATGGATGTATATGACAATTTTACAAGGTAACTGTTATTAACAATATTTTTTTTTTTTTTTTTTTTTTTTTTAGCAAATTAAAGGGTTTTATCCCTTGACATCAGATATGCCAAAAAGTTAGATTTTGCCAGAATGTATCATAACAAGACTGACAAAAAAAAAAATGGATCAAATTCAAGATACTAACATCAGAAAACTGATAACTCAATAAACAGTGATCTATGTCAACTATGCAAGTGCTTCTACTAAAATGTCTGTTACTCAAATACAAAGCAAAACAGACATGATGAGATTAACAGAATAGTGGAACCTCACTTTTATCCATAAGTCTTTTGATACTTTGTAGATCAGATGAGACTCCAGACACTCTGTAGACTCCCACCTCATCAAGACCTGAGTGAGAGAACAAAAATGAATCAAGAGAATTCTATTAATAAGAGACCACTTTCCTGACACTATTCTATACATGATGATGATTACTTCCTACACTGATCACTTTGTGCTAATGACATGTATATGTTAGTCATGTTGTGATACTTAAATATCTTCCACTATTCCCATTGTGATACTGACATTATCTCTCACTATTCCCGTTGTGATACTGACATTACCTTCCACTATTGACATTGTGATACTGACATTACCTCCTCCTATTCACACTGTTATCCACTATTCACACTGTGATACTGTTATCCACTATTCACACTCTAATACTGTTATTAAATCCATCTATTCCCATTGTAATGCTGACACTACCTCCCATTAACTCCCACTCCTCACACTGTCATATTACCTCCCACTATTCACACTATGAAGAAACTTAAATGAGATGGTGCTTGTGGCTGGAACCTAATCATCTAAAACAGAAAGTGCTGCAGAAAGCATAGCTACAAGAGTACATGAATGGTCTAGTACAGGCGTTTTATAAGGGTACCAACTGTGGAGGTGGCTCCACGCTATATAAGGAGCTAACAGGCACATGAATGGTCTAGTACAGGCTTCTTGTAAGGGTACCAACTGTGGAGGTGGCTCCACGCTATATAAGGAGCTAACAAGCAAATGAATGGTCTAGTACAGGCTTCTTGTAAGGGTACCAACTGTGGAGGTGGCTCCACGCTATATAAGGAGCTAACAAGCAAATGAATGGTCTAGTACAGGCTTCTTGTAAGGGTACCAACTGTGGAGGTGGCTCCACGCTATATAAGGAGCTAACAAGCAAATGAATGGTCTAGTACAGGCTTCTTGTAAGGGTACCAACTGTGGAGGTGGTTCCACGCTATATAAGGAGCTAACAGGCACATGAATGGTCTAGTACAGGCTTCTTGTAAGGGTACCAACTGTGGAGGTGGCTCCACGCTATATAAGGAGCTAACAGGCACATGAATGGTCTAGTACAGGCTTCTTGTAAGGGTACCAACTGTGGAGGTGGCTCCACGCTATATAAGGAGCTAACAAGCAAATGAATGAAGGAATGACTTCAAACTGACTGTGTATGTAACAGATACCTCTTCTCTCCACTTCTTGAACACAAGCCGTGACAATTGTTGGCACTGTCTTCCCTTCACGTTTGGCACATGAAGAAAGGCTGACACCAAACACTGCAGAACTTGTACGAGATGGTGTGCGCTGCATAGTTTTGTCAGTTGGAATGTGTCTCACGGAGATGACCAAGGAAATCTCATTTGCTGAGAGTGTTTTCTCCTGGAATGAGTCTTTCAACCATTGCTTCTTTAACTGTAGATAATCAAAGTTCAAGAACATGACATAAGCATCTTTCTACCAACTCTGAAAACCATGGTCAACATTTACAAAATAAGAGATACTACATTAACTTACCAACGGGCTGATCACCCGTTTGCCAGTCACTTCGATTACGGAAACAACAGCAAATGGATTGATTTGCCGTTGCCCTAAAGACACCAATAGGCGTGATGGGAAACAATGGCAAAGAAAACCTATCTGCTGTTGCCCTAAGACGCCACTAGGCGTAATGGCCACTGACTGCTTTGACGGTCGGTGGCTAAGGACGGAAGAAGAAGACATTAACTTGCAGGCATTTTATAAATAATATAATGTTACTGTATATTTTCCAGAATAAGGACTGCCTTGTGATGCTATCAATCTGATACTTACCATGATTTTGTTAGAAGGGAACCCAGCAGCCACATTTTCAGATTGCAGCTTATAAGATAATCATCATCATCATTATTTCCTTGTTCACTCTATGAAGCATACAGCTACAACTGTACAAGTACATAGCCCTCCTATGAGGGGAAGCCTACATCACAGAATAAATGCTGGCAGTGATAGTTTCTGTAGCAAATTGTTTGACATGATGAGGCTGTCGACCTCATACACAACTTAATATTGATCTCCTGTTATGTCATACCTCAGGGAGCGGTAGTCCTGTTCATTGTTTGCCTGCTTAGATACCCCTAGCAACTACACTGGGTTTATAATATATTACATATCCTATAGTGTCAAGTTTTTGGTTTACAGGTTGTGGATATAAACTGAGAATAGGTCGACTCAGGAGAGGCTGGTTTCTGATGAGGAGATAAAGAATAAAGCTACTGCTGTAAAAGACATGTCATTAAGAGGTGGTTAATGTGAGACTGTACACTGGACTGGCAACCTTGTTGTATAAAACACATTGTGTCAGAAACCACCAACTACAACAGCACACAACTGTTGTGATGAACATCTTCATGTAAGGGAGGCCAGCTGCAGTAATGATTCATAAGGAGTAAAACAATGATGATGATGACTGGTCAACTAGCAACTACCAACTGTCAACTACCCCCCAACTGTCAACTACCAACTGTCAACTACCAACTCTCTAAACCATCCTGTCTGTAATGAAGGAGCTGCCAATGATTAGTGCCCTCTTCATACCCAAACTGTGCTACTGAGAGCCAAACATGGATACTGAATAAAGCTACTTGCTAAAGAATCATTACCTGAGAAAAGTGATGCCTGAAGAAAAGTAACCAAGAGATAAAATCAAGACCCTGATATAAAATAAGAGAAAATTGTTAAAATGACATCATAGATTCGTACCGCGATAATTGAAGGCTGTGGTTTTGAGCACCTGATTACAGTGAAACCAAACAAATATACAGAAATCAAAAGAAATGAAGTCCAACATAAAAATAAGAATCTTCAAATAAAATGTCAAATCAGTCTTATTGTATGGCTGCGAGACATGGAGAACAACAACTAAGAAGTTACAGATTGTCATAAATGGGTGTTTGTGTTTAATAGAAGATTTGAAGTGCAATGCCAAGGTTACTAACTTGGACTTGATGACAACAAACCAGACAAAAAAACCAGAATGGAATAAGAAATAAGAAGACAATGCTGGCAATGGGCTGGACACACACTAAGGAAACCTGGTAGCATTTATCAGGGAGGCATTTTACTGGATCCCACAGGACAAGAGAATTAAGAGACAGAAGGAAAACATGGAAACAGCTAGAAAATAAATAAACATGATGAAGAAATGGAAAGATGCTGAAATGATGGCACTCAACAGGAGGACATGGCATTTATTTGTTGAAAGTCTATACTTCTTGGGGAGCTAGACTCAAAAACAATCGACATGACTTATCCTATATGCCTAAATGTATAGATATGTATATATGTTTTGGTACAGACTGTTATCTGTCTCTGTGCCTCTTATTTGTGATTGTGGATGATGAAGGTTCTTCCCCAAACACTCTGTTACATCTGTATTGTTTCTTTGTAAAAGTGACATGCATGCAGTTTTGACTCAATTATTCTATATGCTCTACATCATTGGAAAGTACAGCCTGGTGAAGGTCAGGAAAAGAGGCACATGTGGGAGCAGCCAGTTTTCTACAGAAGAGAATAGACCATTTACAAGCTACAAAAACACAGAAGAGAATAGACCATATACAAGCTACAAAAACACAGAAGAGAATAGACCATATACAAGCTACAAAAACACAGAAGAGAATAGACTATTTCATTCATTCATTCATAACCCTCCACTCCCAAAGGAGCATAGGCCTTCAACAAACACATGCCAAGTCCTCCTGTCCCGTGCCATCATCTCAAGTTCTTTCCATGTTCTCCTCATCATTTTCACCTCTGTTTCCAACTCTCTTCTCCATGTACTTCTTGGTCTTCCTCTGCCTCTCTTGCCCTGGGGGTTCCAGAACAAGGACTGCCTTGTAATGCTATCAACAGGTTTCCTCAGTGTGTGTCCTATCCATCGCCATCGTCTTCTTCTCATCTCTTGTTCCACTGGCACTTGTCTAGTTCTTGTCATCAGTTCCACGTTGGTAACCTTGTCATACCATTTTAATCCCTCTATTCTACGCAAGCACCCATTTATGAAAGTCTGTAGCTTTTTGGTTGTTTGTCATGAAATATTCTAATCCACATATATAAATTATTAGGTAAATATAAAGCCTAACAAATAAAATTAATAAAGAGAAGAGCAATGGGAAAATGACAGTGCTGTCACCAAGAATGTACTCGAAATCCCCCTTGTTTTCTGCTTCGTCTGCAAATTGTAACGCTTTCACGTTGATAGTAAAAGCTTACTGTATTATACCCGCTTTCTTCAATGAAACGTGTGCTGCATTTCTAAGAAAAACATTGAGACGTACTGCGTAATGACCTAAATTAATCCTAACATTAATTATATTACGTTACCAAAACGAACGAACAGATGGACAAAAGGATGGCGAGAGGGGAGGGCTGGAAATCAGGAACGCATGCAACACGCGACGCGCTATATACAAATGCTGGCATCACGCGTGTAAGTCTACAAGCACTAACTTTTTCAGACGGACAGTGATAAAATACACTACCCTTTCCCAGAGTTAGGTTTATAAATCATAACAGACTCTTATTAGAAAAGATAACAATAGATGGGTTTACGTTTGAACACATAACAGTACCCAGACAGCACATCTTCCAAACAGGAGGTAGAAGAAATTGCATATTTTGAACGCAGCCACGTAGCTCCTTTAAATTAGTATTTTTGGGTTCCTTAGGGCTTGCTGACAAATAATATGTAAAACGTTACGCAAATAGTCCAGGAATTAATAAATTATACCCAAAATAAAATATTGGGGGTGCCTGACAGCATAAAATCATTTCTGCTCATAAGATTTTTTTTTAACGTGTTTGGGAAAAATTTACGTTACAGAAATAGCCTACCATGTAAACTCCAAATTGATTGGAGCGCAACAAATGAAAGCCTAACCACGATTGGTCGGGCTATAAATACTTTCTTGGTTGTTAGGGGAGACGGGAAAAGATAACATTTTTTCAAACACTTGTCGAAACGTGGCTCATTGGCCAGTCTCGCTGATATACACACTTGGGAGCGTTAGTTCGAAACCACTTGTTTAAATACACTTGATAAAGCATCAGTGCGTTGAAGCCAGCTTATATTTGGCTCAATAAAAGCCTGGAAGATAAGCAGAAGGAAATTTGTGCCAGTTTGTGCCAGAATTCATTGCTAATCAACGTATCTGTGTTATTCGTATGAATTGTGGTAAGCTTGAACCATTTAATATCTTTTAATGAAAATTGAATGTGAATTGTTGATTTATGCCTGTATATATATGTGTAGTTCAGTGGCAAACGTGAGGTAAAGCCTAAAATGCTCCAGCCTGAACAGAGGGTGTCGGAGAGAAGT
Source organism: Oreohelix idahoensis (assembly GCA_024509875.1). Taxonomy (NCBI): domain Eukaryota; kingdom Metazoa; phylum Mollusca; class Gastropoda; order Stylommatophora; family Oreohelicidae; genus Oreohelix; species Oreohelix idahoensis. The sequence continues at coordinate 196,849 of JAMPIV010018844.1, read as the reverse complement.
AAAACGGCATGGAATGGCCAAATAGTACACTGACATCTGGATGATTGACTAGAAAGAAATAATGCTGGAAGTGCAGAGGCGTAGTGACCATTAAGGATGGTAATGCTGGTATAAAGTATTTCAGATGAAGCTGACTGTTGGCCTAACGCTCTGAACGCAATGTTTGTGCTGTATTGTGATCAGTGTAAAAGAGAATATAAATTAGTTATGAAGTAGAAGGTACATCCTTCTTGATTTCAGGGACAGTGGTCTTGATGGTACTGAGCAGCATCTGGTCAGAATTTGCTGAATCCAGGTTTGGACAGCATACTCCTTGGTCCTTTGTAGTGAAGGTGTTCAGAGCCCAAAAGAGAATGATTTTAGCATGAACAGTAGAAACTGGTCTCATCCTTCTGATTAGTAAAAGAGAATAAAATTATATGCAGGTAGAGTACATCCTTCTGATTTCATCCCAGTGTCTGGAATGAGATATCTCATGGTCAGAGATTTGCTGAATCCAGTGTCGGACAGCATACTCCTTGGTCCTTTTAGCTATCAGTGAGGTGTCTCCAGAGCCCAGAAGAGAATTCGAGCAGAGGAGTCCTTTCCTGCCGCCATCACTCAAGATAAGCAGAGTTGGCCAGCTGAGCTCAACATTATGTCCCCTCATCTTGAAATAACTTTATAAAAATACCTCTCAGGGGGGAATTTACTTGTCTTAAAATCAGGAACTGTGAACATCTCCAATAATAGTCCCTAAAGACAAACTATTGAAGTCATGATGACCAATACCAACAGAGCTTGAACAAAACAAAACCAGTATTACCTCATTTTACTACTACACAACTGACACACATAGAACATTTGTACTAATATATGTCACTACAATATTCATATTAAATACATTCTGTACATAACTTGTAATTTAAATTGATTGTGATTCCTGGTTCCCTTGTAGTTGAATCAGGACACATATTCATTCATGCCAGTAATGAATACATATTGTTATTTGAAAGTTTATCAGTGACTCTTTTAAGATATCTTTGTAGAGTGTTATATGTATGTGAGTGTCACAGTGTTGTCAAGAGTAGTGGATTAAATTAAATTGTTTATCTGTCTGTTGTTGTGACTTACACTTCACCATACTCATACCCTAGACACATAACGTAGCATCACACTATTCCAGAATAATTCTGACTGAGATATATAGATATGTGGTAGCAAGTAAGGTTATCTATAATACACTACTCTTAATAGATATAGATACCTTCACAGCTGATCTCAGTCAGTACACTAAGTTCCCTATAAGTATTTATAACTTCCCACTTCACCACATATATTGGGGTCTCGCTCTTGGGATTTTGAATCTTTCACTATTAAAAATATTGGGGGGTAATTCACTTCAGGGAATATAAGAATTAAAAGGTATCCTTGGGTGGAATTAAATAAGGTTGAGCTCACGGTGCCTGTGTTGTCCATTAGAGATTGAATTGTTGGTTAGACATTGTATAAATTTACATAATAGACAATGGCGGACCTGGCCAAATTTCGATCTGCTGCGGTTCAGACTGCAAAAGAGTTAGGATTAGATGGGCAAGTTATGGTTGCCTATGTCACAACGGAATGTGACAAATTTATTGAACGCGAAGAAAGAAGATTAGAAAAAGAAGCCGAAAGAAGGTTAGAGGCTGAAAGGGAAATTAAGAAGTTACAATTTGAAGCTGAGGCTGAGACTAAGAGGTTGCAGATTGAGGCTGACAAAGAGGCTAAAGCATTGGAAGCCGAGGAAAGAAGACAAGCTGCAGAAAGGGAAGAGAAGAAATTAGCTGCAGAAAGGGAAGAGAAGAAATTAGCTGCAGAAAGGGAAGAGAAGAAATTAGCTGCAGAAAGGGAAGAGAGGAAATTAGCTGCAGAAAGGGAAGAGAGGAAATTAGCTGCAGAAAGGGAAGCAGAAGATAAAAGATTACAAAGGGAACATGAGTTACGACTAAGGGAGTTTGAGTTTCAAGGCCATGCTCCTGAAAATGGTGCCAGTCCCTTTGCCTCTGATGCTACGGTTACTCAGGGAGCCTCAACCTCAGCTATGAATTTTCATTTAGATCATTTTGTTGAGAAAGACGATGATATTGAGAGCTACCTAAATAGGTATGAACTATTAGCTACCACGTATGGGTTAGAGAGAGAAAGGTGGAGCTTAAAGTTATCTCAGGGACTTCGTGGGGCAGCTTATGAAGTTTTTGCAAAAATGAGCAGAGGTGATCAGGAAAATTATGACATGCTAAAGCAGGCTCTTTTGTTAAGGTATGAAAAGAATGCAGAGTTTTACAGGAAAAAATTTAGGAATGCTAAACTACTGTCAGGTGAAACCTATCACCAGTTCTCTGCACGCATAGAGACATACTTGGAGAAATGGACTTCTCTGGGGAAAACCCAAGATCTTAAGGAAATGGTCCTTATAGAGCAACTAAGAGAGTCCATGGCTCCAGACCTGAGAAAGTTTCTCATGGAACAAGGTGCAGAGAGGCTGGGTGAGTTGCTAAATGTTGCTGAAAGGTATCAAGCAGCTCAAGCAGAGGTAACAGGTAATAAAAAGAAACAGGTGGACAACTTTAGGGCACCACAGAATTTTAATAAATTTGATCCTAAGGATCAAAATAAAGGTAAGCACCAATTTGATAGGCCACGGTATGAAAATAAAAATAAAGTCCCACAATTCGATGAAAGGAAATATGATGAAAGAAAATCTTTCAACCAAGGAAAAAGGTGGTGTAAAAATTGTAAGATGAACAATCATGACACTGACCATTGTAGAAGGAAACCTCCTCATTTTGCTGCTATGACATCGGGGAAAAAGGAAAAGAAGGGCAAACCTGAAGAATTACAGGAACCATACCACCCCCCAGTGTGTGAAGATGTCATCTGTAATGGTGTCACTATAAGATGTTTATATGATACCGGTTTAGATTACGATTCCGTTGTGAGTTCTCACCTGGTGCAGGCCGATCAATACACCACAGAAACAGTGGAGATTCAAACTGCAACCAAGGATGTAGCTACCATGACACTTCCCGTCGCCCGAATAAAAGTGAAAACGCGATATGTGGAAGGAATCATAAAAGCAGCAGCAGTGATAAATGAGCCAATCTACCCTCTAATATTGGGGTGTAGATATGTCTTCTTGGGGAATCCCAAGAGACCTGTGATATTGGCAACAGTGCAGACCAGATCACAGTCAAAGAAGGAGGAGGATAATCCCATAAATACTCACCCAGATGAGATGAGGAAGGCACAGGCGGAGGACAAAACACTCAAGCCATGTTTCAAGAAGTTGCCCAAATCTCATACACCTCCAGGCAAGGGAGAGTTTTATATGAAGAACAAACTGATATATAGGAAGGCTGGATCTGAATCCAATGGTCACGGACAGCTGGTCCTTCCCACTTCATATAGGACTAAAGTGTTGGAACTAGGGCATGCGATTCCCTTCAGTGGTCATATGGGAATCAGCGCAACAGGACAGCGAATAGCTTGTCACTATTTCTGGCCAGGAATAACTGAAGATATCAAACGATATGTAAAATCCTGTCCAGAGTGCCAACGAGTAGCACCTAAACATTGGACTGCACCAGCAACTCTGGGGGAAATGCCCATAGTGGGAACACCCTTTGAGAGAGTTGCCGTGGATCTTGTGGGACCTCTCACCCGAACCAAGAGAAGGAACAGCTACATTCTGACTCTGGTGGACACTTGTTCTATGTGGGGAGAGGCAGTAGCCCTGTCATCGATTGATTCTAAACATGTGGCAGAGGCATTGCTCACAATTTTCACAAGGTTAGGCTTTCCCAATCAAATCTTGACTGATAATGGCTCTCAGTTCAAGGGGAAACTAACTGAAGAAGTTTTCAGGATCTTTCAGGCCAAACACTTCCATTGTAGTGTGTATCATCCCCAAGGGAACGGCCAAGTGGAAAGATTTAACGGCACATTGATGTCGATCCTGAGAAAGTTGGCACACGAAAAACCAGATACATGGGACCAGTACCTGCACGCCGCCCTCTTTGCTTATCGGGAGGTACCCCATAGTTCAACCGGTATGGCCCCGGCAACATTATTGTTTGGAAGGCCAATAAAAGGTCCACTTGAAGCTTTGTTAAGAACGTGGACTGATGAAAAGGCAGAGGAAAACATTACATCTTCATACCAATATGTGAATGAGCTGACCACTCGGTTGAAAACTGGCTGGAAACTTGCCAATGAAAATTTGAAACAAGCCAGGAAGAAACATGCTGCCTATTATAACAGGAAGGCGAAAGACAGAAATTTGGCTGTGGGAGAGAAGGTACTGCTTCTTTTGCCCGGGAGTCAGAATAAGTTACAAATTGGATGGCAGGGTCCATATACAGTTCTAGAGAAGGTGTCTAGAACAAATTATAAGATAGATAAGAAGGGGAAAGAAAAAAAAATCTATCATGTGAATCTCCTGAAGAAATATTTGGAAAGAGAACATCAGGAAGAGACACACTTGTTGACCTTGTCCATCGCCATGGAGATGAAAAAGGAACCACTTTCATCATTTGAATATCCATTACACCCCTGTGAGACAGCAGCACAGGTGAAAATCAGTACACATTTAACGAAAACTCAGAAAGAGAGAGTGCAACAGGTTCTAAATAATCATGCAGAGGTGTTAACAGACCGACCAGGGCATACAAACCTATTGGAATATGATATGAAACTCATAGACTCCACACCTGTCTGTATGAAACCATATTCGATTCCGTTTGCTAAGGAAAAAGCTTTGAAGGAAGAGATAGACTATCTATTGAAGGAAGGAATTATTTCGCACAGTGAGTCTTCGTATAGTTCCGGTGTTGTACTCTTAAGGAAGCCCTCTGGAGAACATAGACTCTGTATAGATTACAGGAGACTGAATGCTATTACAGAAGGACAGGTGGATCCATTGCCGGATACAAATCAGCTGTTTGCCAGACTAAATAAAGCTAAATATTTCTCAAAAGTGGATCTGAGTAAAGGATACTATCAGATTCCAGTAAAGCCTGAGGTTAGACCATACCTAGCTTTTAGTACCTCAGAAGGACACTATGAGTTTAATAGATTGCCATTTGGATTGAAGAATGCGCCTAGTGTCTTCTCTAGAATGATGAGAAAATTATTGGATCCTCTGAATAATCCCTGTATAACAAATTTTATGGATGATATCCTTATAGCAACAGAAACATTTGAGGAACACATTGACTCTCTGAAGATGCTGTTTGATCGACTTAGGGAGGCAAATTTAACAGCCCGACCAACCAAATGTTGCGTTGGATGTAAAGAATTGGAATTTTTTTGGACACACAGTTTATCAGGGAAACATGACCCCTGACCCAAAGAATTTAGAGAAACTACAGAAAGCCCCGAGACCACAAACCAAGAAGGACGTGAGATCCTTTGTCTCATTATGTGGTTTCTACCAGAAGTATATCAAAAACTTTAATTCCATATGTGCACCTTTAACGGAATTGACACGTAAAGGACTTCCAGATCGCATTACATGGACACCACAATGTGAAATGACTTACCAAGAATTGAAGGAAAAGCTCACAAGTAAACCCATTTTGAAATTACCTGACTTAAGTCAAGAATTCATAGTAAGGACGGATGCAAGTAATATTGGGTTAGGTGCAACTTTACTACAGAAATCAGATGCATTGGATGGGGAATTAAGCCCAGTGGCATATGCTAGCAGAAAGTTGAATAAAGCTGAAATCAACTACTCAACTAGCGAAAAAGAATGTCTTGCAGTAATATGGGCAATAAAGAAATTCAATATTTATCTATATGGGAAGGCATTTAAGTTGCAAACTGACCACAAACCTTTATCGTTTTTAGCACAGGCTAAGCATGAGAACTCTAGGTTACTCCGATGGTCTTTGCTTCTGGCTCCATATAATTTTAGCATTGAATATATATCTGGAAAAACCAATCTGGGAGCGGATTTTTTAAGCCGCCATCCGTGTGATGAGAATCACCGTAAACCCCAGAAATAATAATAAATTTCTCTATGTGTATATAGAATAAAGGACTGACATATAATGTCTGTTTTAAGAGGGGAGGTGTCATGAAATATTCTAATCCACATATATAAATTATTAGGTAAATATAAAGCCTAACAAATAAAATTAATAAAGAGAAGAGCAATGGTAAAATGACAGTGCTGTCACCAAGAATGTACTCGAAATCCCCCTTGTTTTCTGCTTCGTCTGCAAATTGTAACGCTTTCACGTTGATATAAAAGCTTACTGTATTATTACCCGCTTTCTTCAATGAAACGTGTGCTGCATTTCTAAGAAAAACATTGAGACGTACTGCGTAATGACCTAAATTAATCCTAACATTAATTATATTACGTTACCAAAACGAACGAACAGATGGACAAAAGGATAGCGAGAGGGGGGGGCTGGAAATCAGGAACGCATGCAACACGCGACGCGCGATATACAAATGCTGGCATCACGCGTGTAAGTCTACAAGCACTAACTTTTTCAGACGGACAGTGATAAAATACACTACCCTTTCCCAGAGTTAGGTTTATAAATCATAACAGACTCTTATTAGAAAAGATAACAATAGATGGGTTTACGTTTGAACACATAACAGTACCCAGACAGCACATCTTCCAAACAGGAGGTAGAAGAAATTGCATATTTTGAACGCAGCCACGTAGCTCCTTTAAATTAGTATTTTTGGGTTCCTTAGGGCTTGCTGACAAATAATATGTAAAACGTTACGCAAATAGTCCAGGAATTAATAAATTATACCCAAAATAAAATATTGGGGGTGCCTGACAGCATAAAATCATTTCTGCTCATAAGATTTTTTTTTAACGTGTTTGGGAAAAAATTTACGTTACAGAAATAGCCTACCATGTAAACTTCAAATTGATTGGAGCGCAACAAATGAAAGCCTAACCACGATTGGTCGGGCTATAAATACTATCTTGGTTGTTAGGGGAGACGGGAAAAGATAACATTTTTTCAAACACTTGTCGAAACGTGGCTCATTGGCCAGTCTCGCTGATATACACACTTGGGAGCGTTAGTTCGAAACCACTTGTTTAAATACACTTGATAAAGCATCAGTGCGTTGAAGCCAGCTTATATTTGGCTCAATAAAAGCCTGGAAGATAAGCAGAAGGAAATTTGTGCCAGTTTGTGCCAGAATTCATTGCTAATCAACGTATCTGTGTTATTCGTATGAATTGTGGTAAGCTTGAACCATTTAATATCTTTTAATGAAAATTGAATGTGAATTGTTGATTTATGCCTGTATATATATGTGTAGTTCAGTGGCAAACGTGAGGTAAAGCCTAAAATGCTCCAGCCTGAACAGAGGGTGTCGGAGAGAAGTAAAACGGCATGGAATGGCCAAATAGTACACTGACATCTGGATGATTGACTAGAAAGAAATAATGCTGGAAGTGCAGAGGCGTAGTGACCATTAAGGATGGTAATGCTGGTATAAAGTATTTCAGATGAAGCTGACTGTTGGCCTAACGCTCTGAACGCAATGTTTGTGCTGTATTGTGATCAGTGTAAAAGAGAATATAAATTAGTTATGAAGTAGAAGGTACATCCTTCTTGATTTCAGGGACAGTGGTCTTGATGGTACTGAGCAGCATCTGGTCAGAGATTTGCTGAATCCAGTGTCGGACAGCATACTCCTTGGTCCTTTTAGCTATCAGTGAGGTGTCTCCAGAGCCCAGAAGAGAATTCGAGCAGAGGAGTCCTCTCCTGCCGCCATCACTCAAGATAAGCAGAGTTGGCCAGCTGAGCTCAACATTATGTCCCCTCATCTTGAAATAACTTTATAAAAATACCATTCAGAGGGGAATTTACTTGTCTTAAAATCAGGAACTGTGAACATCTCCAATAATAGTCCCTAAAGACAAACTATTGAAGTCATGATGACCAATACCAACAGAGCTTGAACAAAACAAAACCAGTATTACCTCATTTTACTACTACACAACTGACACACATAGAACATTTGTACTAATATATGTCACTACAATATTCATATTAAATACATTCTGTACATAACTTGTAATTTAAATTGATTGTGATTCCTGGTTCCCTTGTAGTTGAATCAGGACACATATTCATTCATGCCAGTAATGAATACATATTGTTATTTGAAAGTTCATCAGTGACTCTTTTAAGATATCTTTGTAGAGTGTTATATGTATGTGAGTGTCACAGTGTTGTCAAGAGTAGTGGATTAAATTAAATTGTTTATCTGTCTGTTGTTGTGACTTACACTTCACCATACTCATACCCTAGACACATAACGTAGCATCACACTATTCCAGAATAATTCTGACTGAGATATATAGATATGTGGTAGCAAGTAAGGTTATCTATAATACACTACTCTTAATAGATATAGATACCTTCACAGCTGATCTCAGTCAGTACACTAAGTTCCCTATAAGTATTTATAACTTCCCACTTCACCACATTGTTGTCTTTGTTGTTCTCCATGTCTCCGAGCCATACAATAGGAATGACTTCACATTTGAGTTGAAGATTCTTATTTTCGTGTTGGATCCGATTTCTCTTGATCTCCATATATTTCCCAATGCAATGAAAGCTCCTCTTGCCTTTTGTATTCTTATTTTGATATCACTGTCTGTCCCTCCAACTTTGTCTATATTACTGCCAAGATATGTGTAAGATTCTACATCTTGTATTGGTGTTTCTTCAAGTTCAACCCTGTTTTCATTACCTGCATTTATTCGCATTATTTTTGTCTTTTCCCTGTGTATTTTCAGACCCAATTGCTGTGACCTCTCATCGAGTGTTTTCAATTTGTCCTGCATCTGATTACGGTTATGGGACAGAAGAGCCAAGTCATCAGCAAAATCCAGATCATCCAACTGCTTAGTCAGAGTCCACTGGATTCCATTTCTGTTGTGTGTTGTCGATGATCTCATAACCCAATCTATTGCCAGCAAGAAAAGAAATGGAGACAAGAGGCATCCCTGTCGCACTCCTGTTCTTATCCCAAACGGTTCTGTAAACTGTCCTTCGTGAAGAACTCTGCATGTCATGTCTTCATATGTTTTCTTTATTAAATCAATGATCTTCAGGGGAACTCCATAATGCCTCATCAATTTCCAAAGTGATTCTCTGTCTACACTGTCAAATGCCTTTTCGTAGTCCACAAATCCGATGTATAGTGGGCTATCTGGTCTGTACATGATCTGTTTTGTCGAAAACCTGCTTGTTCATCTCTCAGTTTCTTGTCTATGGACTCTTTTAATCTCTCAAGGATAATCCTGTTTAATACTTTTCCTGGCACTGATAGTAACATTATTCCTCTATAATTTGTGCACTCTTGTAAATTTCCCTTCTTAGGCAACTTAACCAGATATCCTTCCTTCCATTCTGCTGGTATCTCTTCCTTTTCCCAGACTTTACCAAGTAATTTATATAACATCTCTGTAGCCGTGTCGATATCTGCTTTGATGGCCTCTGCTGCAATGCCATCAGGTCCAGACGCTTTTCCCTCTCTTAGAAGCTTTATGGCTTTCTTTATTTCTTCCTTCGTTGGTCTTTCACCGTTAATTTGTAGCTCTTCTTCTGCTGGCTGGATGTACGGCGGGTTTTGTGGAGCTGGTCTATTGAGAAGGTCCCCAAAATATTCTGTCCACCTCTTCATTTGCTCTTGTATATTGCTGAGCAGTTTCCCATTCTTGTCTTTTATGAGGCAACTTGTTTGCTTGTATTTCCCTGTTAGCTTCTTTGTGCTGCTATACAGTTCTCTCATATTTCCTTTGGCTGCAGCATCTTCTGCCTCTCTTGCCAACTCCTCAATATACTTCCTCTTGTCTCTTTTGATACTTCTTTTTACTTCTTTGTTTGCTTCTGTGTACACTTCTTGAGCCTTGGCTTTGGAGCTTCTAGTTTTGCTTGTGTTTAACTCTGCTTTCTTGTTTTTTCTGTCTTTTATCTTATTGATGGTTTCTGTTGTTATCCATGCTTTTTGTTGTCTTTTCCCCAGTATTTCTTCACATGTCTCCTTCCTTACTGTTTTGACCTGCTGCCAATAGTCTTCTGTATTCTCTACATCTTCCAGCTGTTGGAGCACTTGGAATTTGTTGGATACTGTGACCGCAAATTTGTCTCTTGTTTCTTGATTTCTTAGCTGTCCTACATTAAACTGTTGTCTATAATTTTGCATTGTTGCATATCTCTTGAGTTTCATTTTTACTTTGGCTATCAGAAGATGGTGATCTGATGCCACATCTGCTCCTCTATATACCTTTACATCCTGCAATGATGATCTAAACTTCTTGTTTATGCATATATGATCAATCTGATTTTCTGTTCTATGGTCTGGTGATATCCATGTTGCCTTGTGTATTCTCTTATGTGGAAACATACTTCCTCCTATAGCCAGTTGATATGAAGCACAGAAGTTTGCGAATAGCTCTCCATTTTCATTCATTACTCCTAGCCCATGTTTTCCCATGACTTCTTCGAATCCAGTGTTGACTGTACCTATCTTTGCATTCATGTCACCCATCAAAATTGTGATGTCTCTTCTTTTTACTTTATCCATAATTTCCTGTAGTTTAGTATAAAATGCTTCTTTCACAGACTCTTCTTTGTCATTAGTTGGTGCATAACATTGGATGACATTTACATGAATTTTCTTTTGAGCTGTTTTGAAAGAAGCTGTTATTATTCTGGGTCCAACAGCTTCCCATTCAATTAGTGCTTTCTGTGCTTCTTTAGATAACATAAGAGCTACCCCTTCACTGTGGTGTGAACTTTCGTCTTCATGTCCTGAGGACAGCACCAATTCACCTGTGATGAGTTTCTTCCAGTCTACCCCCTTCCACTTTGTTTCACACATTCCCAGAACCTCGATTTTGTATTCCCTCATTTCTGCTGCTACTTGCGCCACTTTCCCTTGTTCGTTTAATGTCCGAACATTCCAGGTGCCAAATCTGGAAGTTCTCCTAGAAGAAAGAAGGTTAGTCAGCAACACAGACTCCTTTCGGCTTTCTCTGTGTTGCATCATACGCCTCCCCGTGAGAGGACCTTCCCCTGTCTTGGATGGCTGTGTTTTATTTTCTTTATTTGACTTGTCCATATTTGTTGAAGTTTTTTGTGGTTTAAATTTTTTTACAGGATGGTGTAACCGGCCCCATGCCCAACCCTCCTTAGTCGCTTTTTACGACATGCTTGGTAGGGGACAGTGTTACTATTCTTTGCTCCCCTTTCGGGCCCCGGTAACACACGGGTGAATAGACTATTTACAAGCTACAAAAACACAGAAGAGAATAGACCATTTACAAGCTACAAAAACACAGAAGAGAATAGACCATTTACAAGCTACAAAAACACAGAAGAGAATAGACCATTTACAAGCTACAAAAACAAAGAAGAGAATAGACCATTTACAAGCTACAAAAACACACAAGAGAATAGACCATTTACAAGCTACAAAAACACAGAAGAGAATAGACCATTTACAAGCTACAAAAACACAGAAGAGAATAAACCATTTACAAGCTACAAAAACACAGAAGAGAATAGACCATTTACAAGCTACAAAAAAACACAGAAGAGAATAGACCATTTACAAGCTACAAAAACACAGAAGAGAATTAGACCATTTACAAGCTACAAAAACACAGAAGAGAATAGACCATTTACAAGCTACAAAAACACAGAAGAGAATAGACCATTTACAAGCTACAAAAACACAGAAGAGAATAGACCATTTACAAGCTACAAAAACACAGAAGAGAATAGACCATTTACAAGCTACAAAAACACAGAAGAGACTTTAAAGTCTTTCCAATCCACTTTTCTTTGAACCTATTTTAATCATCAACACTAGAAGTCACAAAGATAAAGAGAAGGTAAATGACCTTCACAAGGTATGTCATGAGAAGAGGTGAACTCTCGAACATCAAAACAATGGAAAAATTGAGGGCCCAAGAAGCATTGTAAGACAGAGAGAAAATACAACGGGTAGCCTAATACTTCAACATGGGAATAAATCAACAAAAGACTTGACTGAAAAACAAATATTTCTATAAATGATGCGACATGATTAAACAGACCTTTTTTTTTAAAAAACATATTTCTCAATTTTTTAACATGTTAACAAATTACTGGCTTACATCATGTAGGTCCCCAGGGTCTCTGAAGAGTCCAAAAAAAAAAATGGTACTACACTATCAGGCATGTCATACATGGTGACTAATATGAGGGTGTGTAGGGTGTGGGGGGGGGGGGGGGGGGGGGGGGGGGGGCTGGCAACCTCATCATGTGAAACAAATTGAAACAGAAACCACTACTGCAAGAGAATGTTTGATGCAGGCTTCCTGCAAGAGGACCGGCGACAGTGGTGGTTTCATGCCCCATATGAAGCGCGAAGAAAACTGATGATGATGATGATATCACAGGTTCTGTCACATGGTAACACACAATGTTTTTTTTGTTACTAGTTTTGTAATGTTGCATTACAAATCTTATTTGTAATAGTGTCAAGATTCTAATATGAACCAATATCATAAAAAGTTTATTTCACCAAGTTTTTATGTGACAAGACAAGCAGCACTCACAAACATTAGAGCAAAGGAAAAGATAAGACAGCATAAATAAACAGAGGAAGACAGAGTGAAATGCTAACGGGCAATTAGTTTGTATATTTCACCTCAAGTGCAACTCTCCCCAGCAGTGTATCTCCCTCAGCTTCCTTCTTGAAGCACAGAATTCTCAGGGTTTCAGAACCTTCCAGTTCTAAATCAAAGTCTTCATTCCATGCTGGGTCTTGGGTATCTTCACATAATGTGGTCTTTGCCTTAAAGAAGAAGTGGCCAAAGCTGTCCATTTCCATGTTGCAATACGTGTCTGTAAAACATTTTGATTACTTTAAACACATTGTCTTATGTGGTATAATATCGTTTGTTATCTGTGATGAGATAAATCAAAACAAAAACAAAAACACAGCCTACACAAGAAGCCAGACTGTCTCACAGCTGTCATTAACATTAGATCCCCATCCCTGTCCAACTCCCCAAGAAGTATTGGTCATCAACTAACATATGCCAAGTCTTCTTGCTCCATGGCATCAGCTCCAGGTCTTTCTACTTCTTTCTCAACATTTTCATGACTGTCTCCAGTTCTCTTTTCCATGTACTTTTCTGTTTGTTACCCTAGAGATTCTAGAACGAAGACTGCCTTGTAATGCTATCAACAGGTTTCTTCAATCTGTATCCTATCCATCGCCAGCATCATCTTCTCATCTCTTGTTCCACTGGCACTTGTCTGGTTTTTGTCATCACTTACATATTAAGGATCTTGTTCTACCATTTCAATACTTCTGTTCTATGCAAGCACCCATTTATGAAAGTCTATAGCTTTTTGATTGTTTTTTAGGTTAAAATATAACACAGGAAAAATCACAACAATAAAGTACCGGACAATCAGGCTTTCACAGCAGTAAAACAAACACATAAATTAGACAAATAAAAATTAAAAAAACGTTACAGAAAAGAAACAATATGATCTACGTAACAAAAATTGGCGTCAAGTAGTTCCTGGGGGGAAAGGGGGGGGGGTCTATGTTGAGACAAGGAAAGAACAGGACTACCGATGCTGCTTCAGGCATGTTGTACAAGGTGACTAATATGAGGTTGTGTATGAGGCTGGTAACCTCACATATGTTGTACAAGGTGACTAATATGAGGTTGTGTATGAGGCTGGTAACCTCACATATGTTGTACAAGGTGACTAATATGAGGTTGTGTATGAGGCTGGTAACCTCACATATGTTGTACAAGGTGACTAATATGAGGTTGTGTATGAGGCTGGTAACCTCACATATGTTGTACAAGGTGACTGATATGAGGCTGGTAACCTCACATATGTTGTACAAGGTGACTAATATGAGGTTGTGTATGAGGCTGGTAACCTCACATATGTTGTACAAGGTGACTAATATGAGGTTGTGTATGAGGCTGGTAACCTCACCATACAAAACAAATTGCTGCAGTGGCCACCACTACAAGAGAATATGAATGTGTGATGCAGGTTTCCTGCATGGAGGATCAACTGCTGTGGTAGCTCCATATTCCCATGTCAAAAGAAAAAAAAAAACTTAGCTTTGTGTGAAAACACTATGTGCTTGCAGGCATTTCTAATACAGTCACAGCATCTGGATCACAATAAAATAACAATGTTAATATTGAAACACATCAAGCTAACAAAAAAAGCCCTATAATGATCCTGTTATTTTTATTTGACGCTGACTCCTCCAGATCAACAATCTATTTTGTCTGACATGGGACTACTATCTATATCCTGCATCATCATCTTTAGCTCAGTCCAAGACATTCCAGTATAATTGTCTTCCTCTGTCACTTTCCTTCTCCCTGTTCTCCTTGGCACTATTACTTTTCCATTGTGGAATTCATTCATGATCATATCTGGTCATTCTACTAACTGTCTCTTGCTCTTCCTCTCTCTCTAGGGCCAGTATAAAACTGTGCATCTGTTTTTCAGACAGAGAGAGGGGGAGGGAGGGGGAAGGGAGAGAATATTATCAACCTTGGTACAGTTTTGTACCAGAGAAAGTTAAAGGCACAACTTGTTTTATCAACCCTGGCACATTTTTGTACCATTCTGAGATAGCTGTAGGTAATCTTGTTTTATCAACTCTGGCACAGTTTTGTACCAGCAGGAGATAGCTGTAGGTAATCTTGTTTTATCAATTCTGGCACAGTTTTGTACCAGCAGGAGATAGCTGTAGGTAATCTTGTTTTATCAATTCTGGCACAGTTTTGTACCAGCAGGAGATAGCTGAAGGTAAATCTTGTTTTATCAACTCTGGCACAGTTTTGTACCAGCAGGAGATAGCTGAAGGTAAATCTTGTTTTATCAACTCTGGCACAGTTTTGTACCAGCAGGAGATAGCTGTAGGTAATCTTGTTTTATCAACTCTGGCACAGTTTTGTACCAGCAGGAGATAGCTGTAGGTCAATATTGTTTTATATGAGTGAGTAACCCTCAAAAACATGGCGGGAAATAATTATGTTGTGCTCTGTCTGCTACAAGCCCCGATGAAGGCACTAAATTTCCATTTTGTTTCAGAAGTACAGAAACAGTGGCATGAAAGCTTAGAAGCTTCATCTACTTGTATGATGACCAATGACGCTTCACTGGTTAAATATATAAATGTATTTTGGAGACGCTTATTCATACTTATCAGAACCGCTTAATGAAGGAAAATTCCACAAATTTTGTCACTGAAGAGCAACAGAGGTAGGAACTTTCCTAGAAAATATTCAGCACCATGAAGTATATTAGGAAGAAACGTGGTTTCAATAACCTGAACACTAATCATGAAATGTAGAAGATATCTTTACACTACTCCTTACCACAAGCCTCAGTGAGTCCGTTCACTTTGTGGATTGTTACATTCAGAATACCAGTCAGTAAGTCCTCATCTGTAAGAGAGATCAGACAAACATTAGTTCTATGCAATGTCTCCCAAACCATTAACTGAAGTATAAATCAGTTTTGCACCTCTGATTCATGCTATACAGAGCTTCTACAAGTCTTGCAGAAATTATGTGAGGACAGCAAACCATAAGTCAGAAGAGTTCAGGACCACCACTGGTGTAAGACAGGGTGATATCCTGTCACCTTGTCTTTTCATACTCCTCGTGGACGATGTCATCAAGGCATGTAAGGAGAGAACAAGAAAGTATTCAGTGGGGTACTGGAAGATAAGACAGGTCTGTATTTCAGAGCTGGCATTTGCTGATGATGTTGCCCTGATTGCTAAATCAGAGGCACATCTCCAATCCAACCTGCAAGTCTTGAAGGAAGAGCTGGAGAAAAGAGGGATGGTCATAAGCAGCTCTAAAACAAAATCCATGGTGATATCACGAGAAGAAAGAAAACATCAGATTAAGCTGGGAGAACAGGTCCTGGAGCAGGTTGACCAGTTTAAATACCTCGAAGCTATTATAGACCGAAAGGGAGGCATCAAAGAAGAGTTGGCCACTCGAGAAGCAGCAGATGGGAGACTTTTTCAGGCCATAAATCGAGGATTCCTCAGCAAGAGAGAGGTTGGTAAGAAAACGAAGATGGCTGTATACTGCTCCACCTATGTCCCAGTCTTGACATATGGATGTGAGTCATGGGCAATGACTACAACCCACAAAAGCCAGATCCAAACCTCAGAAATGAGGTATCTGAGGAAGGTGGTTGAAGTAACAAAAAAAGACATGGTCCGCAACCAGACAATACGTCAAGGCCTAAAATCCCACCCCCTGCAGACCCAAGTAGAACAGTCCCAACTAAGATGGTTTGGCCATGTCTGCAGAATGGGAGAAGATCGGCTACCACGACAAGCATGGGAAACAAACAGCCAGGGATCCAGACCCCCAGGACGACCCAGAGTCTGCTGGGAGGACAACGTTAGACAATCTTTGAAGGACCGAGGACTAGAATGGAACCAGGCCAGGAGGAAGACAGCTGATAGAATGGTCTGGCGCTCTCTCTTCCAAACCTCTACACCTCACGGTAGAAGGGGAACAACTAAGTAAGTAAGTAAATCAGTTTTACATAACTTCTCAATAAATATTGAACGTGGATCAATCTCATACAAGTTTTCAACAAAAATCTTAAATGAAACATGGATCAGTTCTCCTTCTTCTTCTTCTTCCTCATTCGCCCTGAAAAGGACGGTGGTTGCGTTGTGTCTGTTTACACCGTAGCTGTAATATCTGCACCTTTCGGTCGACACATCCGACTTCAGCACGGCATTTTTTAGGGACCGGGTTTGCCTTCCCATTGCGATCCGCACTCGCTCAGCCAGACTGCACTGCTGCAGACTGTTTCCAGGACCACCACGTGGAGGTGGAGTGCGATCTTGACCAGCTCTGGTTCGCTGGTCCTGATGCAAGCAGTACAGCTATGGGTCGCTGACTGCATTCGCTATTGCTGCATCTTGGGGTCCCATGGATCAGTTCTAAACATCTTCTCCCCAACTACTAACTGAACTATAGAGAAACCCTACATAACTTCTCAACAACTAACTTAACAAAATAAGGATCAAATCTACAAAATTCCTCAACAAAGCTGCTCCTCAATTACTAAGTGAAGTGTAGATCAAATCTACAAAACTTCTGAACCACTAACTGAAATATGGATCAAGTCGACACTACTTCTGTCTTCGAGTGTTAATCAAATACGGATCAAGTCTACATTACTTTTGTCTTCGAGTGTTAATCAAATACGGATCAAGTCTACATTTCTTTTGTCTTCGAGTGTTAATCAAATACGGATCAAGTCTACATTACTTTTGTCTTCGAGTGTTAATCAAATACGGATCAAGTCTACATTACTTTTGTCTTCGAGTGTTAATCAAATACGGATCAAGTCTAAATTACTTTTGTCTTCAAGTGTTAATCAATTATGGATCAAGTCAACACTATTTTTGTCTTCAAGTGTTAATCAAATACAGAAAAATCAAGGAAAGAAAATAATGAAGAAGTCATTGATAAAGTAAACAGTTCCCTGAGGGCAGATATTCAAAGAAATTATGCTCAGCATTAAATCCATCAAGTGAAAGACAATCCATTAAAAAAATATCACGTGATTCTCTAAAGAAAAGCAAGTGTTATCATAAGTATTGCAAGAACAGATAGCTATGACTTGAATATCAGATGTTCCAGAATGATTAGGCCATTAAAGTGAGCAGAAACAGGTTCAGTAGCATTGTGAGAAATGTCTGTCAAATGTTCTACAACTCTAACAGATAAGTGCCTGTCTGTGTCTCCAATATAAATTACATCACACCTTTTAAAAACAAAATCGTACATGGGATTCAAGGATTGACAAGTCAAGTATTTACAAGCAATATTAACTTGTTTTGAAAACTCTCACCTTTCTGTAAAAGCACATTACCAATCTTATTGACCTGAGGAGTCTGAAAACAAGAAATTAAACATCAGTGAAAACAAAAGTATATTAAATGTTCTGATTTTGCAAGAAGGAACATTACCCACTGCCTCTTTTCTGATAAAGTCTTAGTAATGGATGTTGAAAGTGATAGTAAGCAATGGAAAAAAAGTGATACTAAGATTATCTAAAACAATGCCTATTTGAAATCAGTGTGTGGACAATTAGTCATGAATGTTCATTCATTCATCATCCTTCAGCTCTCATGGAGCATAGGTCTTCAACATATTTAGGTCAAGTCTTCCTATCCCATATCATCCGTTCTGTGTCTCTTTATATCTTCATCATCTCTGTCATTTCTGCCTCCAGTTCTCCATATGTTCTTGTCTCCTCTACCTCTTACCTCTTACCCTTGGGATTCCATAACAAAGACTGCCTTGTAATGCTACCAAAAGATTTTCTCAATATGTGGCCTATACATTGCCAGCATCATCTTACCACATTCAAGAACAACAACAAAACATAATGTAAAAATTCTGTATGTATATTTGGCTTTGTAAAAATGACTTCAAAAGATTAACTGCTGAAACAACAATTCTTTATTAGATATAAACCTTCTGTGGAATCCACTCTATGGCAATTGCCACTGGCAAATACTGCAATAACTTCAATGCTGAAGCAGAAGCCCTGAAACAGGCAGAGGAAACTCTTATTGAATGCAAAGCACATGCAGAAGAACAGATAGTGATCTTTACAAATGCTTACTTACTTACTTAGTCGTTCCCCTTCTACCGTGAGGTGTAGAGGTTTGGAAGAGAGAGCGCCAGACTATTCTATCGGCTGTCTTCCTCCTGGCCTGGTTCCATTCTAGTCCTCGGTCCTTCAAAGATTGTCTAATGTTGTCCTCCCAGCGGACTCTGGGTCGTCCTCGGGGTCTGGATCCTTGGCTCTTTGTTTCCCATGCTTGTCGTGGTAGCCGATCTTCTCCCATTCTGCAGACATGGCCAAACCATCTTAGTTGGGACTGTTCTACTTGGGTCTGTAGAGGGTGGCATTTTAGGCCTTGACGTATCGTCTGGTTGCATACCATGTCTCTTCTTGTTACTTCAACCACCTTCCTCAGATACCTCATTTCTGAGGTTTGGATCTGGCTTTTATGGGTTGTAGTCATTGCCCATGACTCGCATCCATATGTCAAGACTGGGACATAGGTGGAGCGGTATACAGCCATTTTCGTTTTCTTACCAACCTCTCTCTTGCTGAGGAATCCTCTATTTATGGCCTGAAAAAGTCTCCCAGCTGCTGCTTTTCGAGTGGCCAACTCTTCTTTGATGCCTCCCTTTCGGCCTATAATAGCTCCGAGGTATTTAAAGTGGTCGACCTGCTCCAGGACCTGTTCTCCCAGCTTAATCTGATGTCTTCTTTCTTCTCGTGATATCACCATGGATTTTGTTTTAGAGCTGCTTATGACCATCCCTCTCTTCTCCAGCTCTTCCTTCCAGACTTGCAGGTTGGATTGGAGATGTGCCTCTGATTTAGCAATCAGGGCAACATCATCAGCAAATGCCAGCTCTGAAATATAGACCTGTCTCATCTTCCAGTACCCCACTGAATACTTTCTTGTTCTCTCCTTACATGCCTTGATGACATCGTCCATAAGGAGTATGAAGAGGTAAGGTGACAGGATATCACCTTGTCTTACACCAGTGGTGGTCCTGAACTCTTCTGACTTATGGTTTGCTGTCCTCACATAATTTCTGCAAGACTTGTAGAAGCTCTGTATAGCATGAATCAGAGGTGCTGGAATATTCTTCCTTGCCAAACAGTCCCAAAGTTTGCTCCAAGGGACCCTGTCAAACGCCTTTTCCAGATCTATGAAACAAAGATGGATCTCACTCTTATACTCAAGGGCCTTTTCACTCAGCTGTCTGAGTGTGAAGATTAGGTCTTGAGTACTTCGGTTTGCTCGGAATCCGCACTGGACCTCATCCAATTGTGGCTCAGCTAGGCGTCGGAGTCTCTGCTCTAGGATTCTAGAGTAGATTTTTCCAGGGACACTGAGACGGGATATGCCTCTATGGTTTCCACACTGTCGATTGTCACCCTTTTTGAAAATTGGTGTTATGATGGCGATCTCCCAATCCTTTGGTATGGTCTTGTTGCACCATGCTGCCTGTAGGACTCTTAAGAGTAACAGGTCGCCTGCTGCTCCCATGTACTTAACCATTTCTGGTGTTATACCATCGTGCCCTGCTGCTTTGCCCATCTTGATTTTTTCCAGTGCTGCCTTCAGTTCTTCCATCTTTATGTCATCTTCATCACCATTGGTTTCCTCTTCTGTGCTAGTGGTTATCATTTCTGATGTTTGACCTTGCTCACCATCAAGGAGTTCTGAGAAATATTCTTTCCATCTTTCCATTACTTCCTTTGGGGCAGTAAGCAATTTGCCTTGCTTGTCCTTTATAAATTTGAGAGGGCATTGTTTTTCCTTCCTCATGTTCTTTAAGGTCTTATAGAACAATTTCTGGTTTTCTTGTGCATCTTTTTCTAGCTTTTCTCCAAATTCTTCCCAGGACTTCTGTTTTGCTGCTAGCACTTTGTTCTTTACTTCTGTTCTGAGTGTCACATATTCTCTATATTTTTCCATTTGTCCTGTTGTGTTTTTAGCTCCTAAGTATTGTTTCCATGCCATTTTCTTCTCTCTTATTTTCTCTTTGACTTCCTCTGTCCACCAAGGTGTCCTCTTTCTCTGGTTCCCAAGTCGGACTTCACCACATGCTTCTGCAGCAGCTGTCTTTATGATATCCTTGAATTTAATCCAGAGGGTTTCCAAGTCATCAGGTTGTTCTTCTGTGTTGCTCACCGCTGCAGCAATAAGCCCCTGATATCTGGTCTTAATTTCTGGCTCTCTCAGCTTGTAGGTCCTAATGCTCATTTCTCCTGCTCGTTTACTTGGTTTCTTGCGTGATGTTGAGCAGTTCCTAGGCTGAGCAACTCTTTCCGTTGTTCGTTTGATTGTTAGCAGGTAGTGATCACTTCCAATCTCTGGCCCCCTCCAGACTCTTGCATCTCGGACATATTTGAATGAGCTTCTCCGAACAATGGCATAGTCGATCACTGACTTCTCATTCTTTGTTGGTTCACATCTAGTGTATGCATGTATGCGCTTATGGGGGAACTTTGTGTTTGTAATGATCAGATTCTGCTCACTGCAGAATCTAAGGAGTCGCTTTCCATTGTCATTGAGAGTATCTTCTCCATATCTTCCGATAACTCCACCCCATCTAACATGGTCATTTCCAACTCTGGCATTAAAGTCTCAGAGCATGATAACTTCATCTAGGCAGTCATCCACTGTCCTTTGAAGCAGCTCGAAGAATTCCTCCTTGACCTCTGCTCTCTCATCCTCATTTGGCCCATACACTATGACCAGGGTCACTATGTTTTCTCCTTCTTTTAGTTTCACAACCATAATGTGCTCTGAGACAAAGTTCCACCCCTTGATACTATCTTTTTGATTTTGGGCCACAATGCAACCCACACCCCCTTTAGCTCTTTCGGATATGGGTACACCACTGTAGAGCAGCGTGTTGCCATTGAGATCCATGACTCCTTGTCCTTTTTTCTTTGTTTCTGTTATAGCCAGGATTTCTAGTTTTGCTTTCCTCATCTCTTCCACCAGCTCCTCTTCCTTCCCATTTATACTTCTTGTGTTCCATGTTCCATAAGTCGTAGTCCGTAGTCCGTTCCAGTTCGTCGCCTTGAGAATCAGTCCGGTTTTCTCTCCTGTGTTACTCGTAATCGTGGTTTAAAGCAAACAGGTGATTGGCCTGTTGTGCCTTTGCATGGTGGAGGGGCTGCCTCCTTACGGCCTCCATGCAGGCCGCCCTCCTCCTTTTTCATCCGGGCTTGGGACCAGCATAGGCGGAGTTCTTTACAAATGCACTCTCAGTAATATCAGCCCTGAAGAGTCACCATACTAAGGGATTGAAAGACCTGACAAACTCTCTTGAAAGACTGGCCAAAGGCTTCAACAAGTGTACAATCCAGTGGATACCAGCCCATTACAACATACCAGTCAATGAGGAGGCAGCAAGCTTGCTAAGGATGGTGGAGCACTAAAACACAATGATATAGGGACAACTGATGAAATGGCAAAAACAACTATAAAAGCCACATTCAAGTCCAAATGGGAAAGAGATCACCCAGACCATTTAAAAAATGATGCATACCATCAGCTATCTAGGCGAGACCAAGTCCCCATTTTTCGGCTACACAGTGGATACAACAGATTGAGATACCATCTATACCACAATTACAGAATTGATACAACAGATTGAGATACCATCTATACCACAAGTACAGAATTGATACAACAGATATCTGCACCTGTGGCACCAGCCCAATGACAACTGAACATCTGCAGCAGTCCAGCTCAACATATAGCAATGAACAGAGTAGCATATGGCAACAACCTACTCCACTCCACGAAAAACTGGAGATTTCAGGAACCTTCAGTTGACTTCTGCCTATATTGGAGTCAATAATGTGGAAATCTTAAGACGAATAAGGAAAAAGATGAAGAAAATAAACCTTCTATTTTCATAGGTAGTTCGAGATTATAAAAACTTCTTAGCAGCTCTATACAGTTATATTCTCAAATGCAAAGATGGTACAAAATAATATAACTGAAAGCCTTACAGAGCTGCAACTAAACAATGACAAAGCAACCTTGATGTTAAGACACACTAAGAAAAACACACACTTTAAAAAAAATGAAAATGACAAATCTGAGGGTGCATTTCTTTCTATCTTACTGATAAAATCATGAAATCAGAAGGACATCACAAAAAAGAGAACTAGAAATGAAATACTAAAGACGAAAAGAGTTCTAAGACTTTCTCAGCAGACTAATAGAATACAATGCTACAGTATTTAAATATACAATCACTATAGAAATAAATAATACAGTAAATAATCATATTTGAAAATCAGAGTAGGTGAAATGAACAATCATTTTGTTTGTTCAACTGCATTTCTAAACTTTTTACCTAATCATCCTAATGTGGTTACCATTTTGAACGCTTCAATTTTTCTTAGTTTGGCATTTCCAACTGTGGAAAGTTTAAAAAATAAAAATTTAATCAAAGAGAACTTAAAGAGAATTCTCCACTTACCTCTTTGACACTATTCACAAACTCCTGAACGTTTATGGAGCTCATAGGATGGGATGACTGATCTGACCTTGAAACTGAAAACAGTTATCATTCACAAAGGTGAACAAATAGGTGGGACATAAACTAACTACACAATTAAAGTTCTCTATTAGAAGTTGTCCTCCTAATCCTTGGAGGACTTGGTATGTGTTTGTTGAAGGCATATGCTCCTTGGGGAGCTAAAGGGTATTGATTGATTGATTAGAAGTTGGCAGCTTCATACAACACAGCTGAGCACATGCTCAGGTAAAGCTAAGTCAACTTCCTGACCAATCAAAATTGATGACTGCTTTTAAAAAGTTACCCCATGAACATTTGTTGCTGTTGTGCTAATTTTAATAAGAAAACACGATATTCTGCGTGGCCATAAACAATCAATATACATCATAGCGCATATATGGTATTCTCTTACATAAAATTTAATGAAAATCAACATAACTTTATATAATATTACACATGATAATTATGCAATACTGTGTAACTATTATGTACACTAACAATATCTATCACATTAATAGTACATTATGTTTGTTCCTGATCCAATGTAGTGTAAAACTCATTTTATTTTATTCATATTGTTTTTTAAAATTGCAAATTAAGATATCATTTAGAGTATTTATTAGTTTTTGGTGTATTGTAGCAATGTGATTATTCAGTCAACAGATCTGGAATTTTTTAAAGTATGCATGATTTTCAGGGTTTTAAGTTATGAACAAAAAGATATTTGCGAATTTATCCAAATGCACTAAATTAATCAAAATGCCAGAGTCTGATTTTACCATTTTCAGAAGTCATGACACTGTAATTTTCTATAACCTGTTATCAGAAAAATCCAGGCAACACTGGGTACCTACAGTTAACTCACTATATTTCTGGGCCACAGCTTTCCAAACTGGTATTGGACATACAGGTGAAATTAATTTTTCAATAATCTAGCTGTTGTAATTTTAATGTTGAGAATAAAAAATCTGGAAAATTTTAAAAACTGTTTGCTGTAGGTGCTACTTTCAATATTCTATATTTCTATTATCATAGGCAGGTTCAGGTCATAAAAATTTTTTAGCTGTATATAGCCATATTCTCAAATGCAAAATATAGCACAAAATAATCCAACTGAAAGCTTTACAGAGCAGCAACAAAACATAATGACATAGCATTTATTACACATAAGGGAGGGAAACCCGAGGCCTGCAAACAGTAAATTAATATGAAACAAATATAAAGGTATGTTATCAGGCACTCGCAGGAAATAAAGAAGTAGAACACCAGACAACAGAAAAACAACAGACATGAGTGGCTTACCCAGGATTTGAACACTGGACCTTCCATGCGACAACCCCGCCTAGCCATGCAAGCGAATCACACTATCCACCCTGCCATCTACGCATCATCATAAAATGATGTTTCAATGGCAGGTCAACAGTGCGAACACAGAAGTAGAACACCAGACAACAGAAAAACAACAACTGCCCATGGTGGACTTCTGGTGTCATGTATTGTGGTTCGCACTGTTGACCTGCCATTGAAACATCATTTTATGATGATGCGTAGATGGCAGGGCGGATAGTGTGATTCGCTTGCATGGCTAGGCGGAGTTGTCGCACGGAAGGTCCAGTGTTCAAATCCTGGGTAAGCCACTCATGTCTGTTGTTTTTCTGTTGTCTGGTGTTCTACTTCTTTATTTCCTGCGAGTGCCTGATAACATACCTTTATATTTGTTTCATATTAAAATAATGACATAGCAACCTTGATGCTGCTTAATTTTCCCAGTTATAAACTTCTTATGTGTACTCTTGAGGTTAGAATGAATGTAAGACAACTTACTTCTTTTACAAAGAGAAGCAACAGTTTCCTTCCACTCCTCTCTCTCATAGTCAGTGGACATGAGCAAAGTGTAAGACCTACCACCTTCTATATTCACTTTGAATGGTAACTTTGGGGATGCCAGGATTAACTGAGCCTCCTACAACGTAAACATGTGACAATCAATAGTTTTGTTGGAAGTTCAGTGTAACTTGTTTGGAAATTCATATTTTCATATAAAAAGACTTTCTTGAAAACAGATATGGACAGGTGTTAGTTATAGCAGAGGTCTCTTACCACTGGCATTAGATGTTTCAATATGTTACTTTCTTTACTTTTTCATTTTTTGATACTGTAAAGTGCAGTGGGTAGCTGAAGTTTGCCTTCTTGAGCCAACTGTATCGCACTGGCTTCTGTGAGCCTGTGTTGTTGTAGAATGTCTTTGATGTTGGTCTTCCCTGTGCCCTGAAACCAGATTTTCTACTGCTGTGGGAGCAGAACGGTAATTAATCAGGCTCCATTCTCATGAAATGGTCAAACCACTTCTGTCTCTCTTATATACTTGAAGCAAGACGTAGTTCCTACAACTATTCTGATGCCAACATTTCTCATTTTGTCTCTCCTGGTAACATTAATGGATTTTCTTAAGTATCTCATTTCACAGGATGGGATTTTCATCTCCTGTGCTTTTGTCAGGGACCATATTTGACACTGATAACAAAAACATAGTCAGAATATACTATTTATCAGCTGTTGTTTAGTTTCCATGGAAGCCACTGACATGAAAACGGATGTCCTGACCGCAAAACAGGATACAAGAATAGGATTTTGGAATGTCAGGACAATGTACGAGACAGGTAAACTTCTTCTTCTTCTTCTTGCGATCGCATCTTTGATGATTACACCGTCAGACGAGTTCTCATGATGAATTCGACTGTTGTTTGAAGTTCCTCTTTAACTCCATATAGCCTTGAGTCCAGTGTTGAGTCATTGGGCCAGTATATCTTTCTTAACTGGTCATACAGAGGACAGTCCTGTAGAACACGCTCAGCAGTCCGTTCGTTCAATCCACATGTGCACAGTGGTGAAGCAGACAATCGTAGCTTGTGCATGTGTTTATTCAGCTTGTTATGCCCTGTCCTGAGTCGAAAAATAGTTGTCTGTCCCTGCCGGTCGAGAGTGTGACAGTCGTCCTTGGGCTGGTTCTGTTCTCCTCTGATAGTCTGGACAGCTCTCTTTTTCTCAAAGTATGTGACTTCATTATCTTCTTGTTCACATTCTCCTCCCTTTTTTGCAAGTTTATCTGCCTTTTCATTTCCGGGTACACCACAATGAGATGGTACCCACTGAAGTATGGTTCTCTTTTTGGCAGCCACCTTGTTTAGTTCATTTCTCAGATGCGGGAGTTTACCACCCTTGAGAGCTTGCAGGACAGACAGTGCATCTGTGAGGATGACTACCTGGTGGCAGTCAGAGTTGGTGTTATAAATCATATTTGCAGCTTGCTCTAGAGCTTGAACCTCAGCTGTATAGTTGGAACAGAATTTACCAGTGGGAATGTGCCTAGTCTCATAGTGGTTGTCAGGATATGAGATAAAGATACCGGCACCTCCATTCCTAACAGCATTAGTTGCTGATCCATCTGTATAGGCATGTATCCATGATTGATCGGGATAGCCTTCTTGGATCATACTCAATGTAGCAGTTCGTTTTTGCAGATCATTATACTCACATCCACTTGTGAGACCACTGACTGTTGTATTAATTTGGAGGGCACTGCTGGCCTGCTCCCATGGTACAGGGTATAGGGTGGGCTTCAGTGGTGTTGTCTTCATGGATAGGTCTTCTTGATGCTGTCTTATAAGTCTTTTCCCCCGATGCACAAAGCTGCTACGCTTTAGACGTCCCAATGCCAGATCATCTAGTCTTGCCTTCATTGGGTGCATTGGCACACTGTTGTACCTTTCCATCTGGATCATGGTTTTTGTGTCTCTTCTATGGGACAATGTCTGTAATCCAGCAACCTTCTGCATCTCTGTTATTGGTGTAGTTTTCATGGCTCCTGTAATGAGCCTGAGAGCTTGATTTTGCACCTTGTCCAAAGACTGCAGATGTGAGTTAGCAGCTGATGACCATGCTGCTGAGCTAAACTCTAAGTGTGGTCTTATTACTCCATTATAAATCTTAAGGTAAACTAAGACAGGTCACGGCAGAAATGAGAAACTATAGGTTACACATCCTGGGGATAAGCGAGAGCAGATGGACAGGGGCAGGAAAGGTTAAAACAGCAACAGGAGAAACAGTACTTTACTCTGGAAGAGAGGATGGACAGCACAGTGAAGGCGTAGCCATTATTCTACAGAAAGGGATAGAAAGGACATTACTGGAATGGAAACCCATCAACAACAGACTGATACGATTGAGATTGAGAGGGAGATTCACCAACACTACAATAATACAATGCTACGCACCAACGAATGATAGCGATGAGGAGGTCAAGGATGAATTCTATCAACAACTGCAGAAAGAAATGGAGGACACACCTAGATATGATCTTGTTATAGTAATGGGAGACCTCAATGCGAAAGTCGGCACACACAATACATATAATGAAAGAACAATGGGGAAATGCGGCAGCGGAATAGCAAACGAAAATGGGGATAAGCTAATAAGTTTCTGTAGCATTAACAACCTGGTCATTGGAGGAACACTTTTCACACATAAGGAAATTCACAAGTTAACATGGGAATCACCAAATGGTCGGGACAGAAACCAGATAGACCACATCATGGTTAACGGTAGATGGAGACATGCATTACAAGATGTGAAGGTAAGAAGAGGTGCAGATGTGGGAAGCGATCACCATTTAGTAGTAGCAAAACTGAAAGTGAAACTAAGAAGGGCTGGACCAACTGTAACTACACAGAAAAGGTTTGACATCAGCAAATTGAAGGACCCCCTTACCAGAAAAGCTTTTGCGGCCGACATTAAGAAACGATATCAATTTGCCAAAAGCCAGGAAAAGAAATTGACTGGTGATATAGACCAGAATTTCAACACCATTTCAACAATATATAAGGAAAGTAGCAAATCATGCTTAGGATTCCAGGAAAGGAAGAAGCAAGACTGGATAACACCAGAAACACTAAACACCATAAAGATGAGAAAGGAAATGAAAAGAAAGAAAACAGAAGCGAAGTCCCCCAGGTTAAAGCAATTATATAGCGAGCAGTACAGTCAACTGGACAGGGAAGTTAAACGCCAAACCCGAGCCAACAAAAGGAATTTCCTAGACGATCTTGCAAAACAGGCAGAAGAGGCAGCACTGAGAAATGAACAAAGCACAGTATACAAAATAACTAAATTCATCAGCGGAAAACAAGGTGCAAACAATATTACATTAGTAAGAGATAAGCAAGGAAATCTCATCAAGACAGCAGAGGGACAGGAAACAAGATGGGCAGAGCACTTCAGAGAAACTCTGAACAAGGAAATACCAGAGACACAATTGAATGTTCCTGAGGCTGAAAACGATCTAGATGTAAATACAGACATTCCACGAAAAGAAGAAATCATCACAGCAATCAAAGGGTTAAAGAACGGTAAAGCTCCGGGCCATGATAACTTAAATGCAGAGCTATTTAAGACAGACCCTGAGCTAGCAGCAGAACTATTAGAACCACTATTTGCACAAGTGTGGAAAACGGGGACAACACCATCAGAGTGGAACAAAGGAATAATTGTCAAATTGCCCAAGAAGGGAGATCTTTCAGACTGCAATAATTGGAGAGGAATCACTCTTCTCTCAGTTCCCAGCAAAATACTAGGCAGGATAATTATACAAAGAATTTCAAAGGCAGTAGACTACAAACTGAGGAAAGAACAAGCAGGATTTAGAAAGAACAGAAGATGTGTAGACCATATATTCACTCTCAGGAACATTATAGAGCAGTGCTCAGAATGGCAAAGACAGCTTTACATAAATTTTGTTGATTTTGAAAAGGCTTTTGACAGCATACATAGGGACAGTCTATGGAAAATACTGAGGGCTTATGGAATTCCAAGCTGCATAGTGTCAATCATAAAAAGCCTCTATGCCAACTTTACGTGTAGTGTTGGGCAGAGCAACCTAACCTTCGAGGTGAAGACAGGAGTACGACAGGGATGCCCCTTATCAACCACTCTATTTTTAACAGTCATAGACTGGGTGATGCGCCAGACAACAGAGGGCAGTCCAAGAGGAATAAGATGGACTACATTTTCAACATTGGAAGATCTGGAATATGCAGATGACATTGCACTGCTGGCACATTCACATCAACACATCCAGGAAAAAACGGATAGACTTAATAAATTTAGCCAGCAGGTGGGCTTGAACATCAATTTAAAGAAGTCTGAGGTCATGACGCTCAATGTGAGCAACCCTGAGCCCATATCAGTAAGGAATCAGCAACTGGTACAGACAGATACCTTCACATACCTAGGAAGCATCGTAACACCAGACGGTGGGGCAGGCAAAGACATCAACATCAGAATGAATAAGGCAAGAACAGCCTTCTTTAGCCTAAATAACATCTGGAAGTCCTCCCAATACAGCACAAGCACAAAATTAAGATTATACCAGAGTTGCGTGCTTTCTGTGCTTCTCTATGGTGCAGAATGCTGGAGAGTCACAGAGAAGGAAATGTCAAAATTGTCCTCTTTTCACACAACATGCCTAAGAAAAATTCACCGAATCTTTTGGCCGAATACCATCACCAACCAAGATCTGCTTACTCGTAGCAAGCAAGAGGACATGCATACCATCATAGCTGGCAGACGCTGGAGCTGGGTTGGTCATGTCCTCAGAAGAGACCCCGATGCCATCACAAGAACAGCTATGCTTTGGACCCCTGAAGGAAAGCGAAAGAGAGGCCAACCAAAAACAACTTGGCGGAGGACTGTGGAGGCTGAGATGCAAAGAATGAACCAGAGTTGGGGCACTGTACGAAGGATGGCCACCGACCGTGCAAAGTGGAATCAATTTGTTGTTGCCCTACAAGACGCCACTAGGCGTGATGGCCACTGACTGCTTTGACGGTCGGTGGTTAAGGATCGAAGAAGAAGAAGAAGTTTAGTTTCCATAGTGATAATTTGATGTTTGAATGGTGGTGACAGCTGATAAGTCACTGCAATGGCTTTTTGTCATCTGTTTCAATTTCTCAGTTAAGTCTTCCATTTTCTGTAAAAAATGATTCCTAGGTGTTTCAGCTCAAGAACCTACTTAAGCCTGATGTTGTTGACATGTATGCTAAGTGAGCCAGGTGATCTGCTGATCTTCACAGTTACTGTATTTGATTTGTTGATCGTCATATTGTATCTGAATATTTTATTCATTGGCAGAGTGTCTCGCCACAGACAAGGTTAACATTCTTAAACAAGATGGTCTTCATCAGTCTCCTATACAAGAGTCTTTTATAATCTTTTATGGTTGCAATAGTCTCCTGTTTGACAGAATTCAACATTCTTCTTCAGAATGACTTCAGCATTCCCTTTCAGACTGTCAATTGGAGATTACTGATGAATGTTTGAAAGGAAATACTGGACTTTGTCAATAGAAGAATGTTGATGACAGTCTGAAAGGGAATATTGGACTTTTTCAATAGGAGATTGTTGATGACTGTTGAAGTTACAGGAATAAGTTAATGTCTGAAGTCAAGAGTACTGTCTCAAAATAAAATAATGACAAGGAAGACTGAGTTACTAACATGATGATAGGTAAATGATGCAATGATGATACTGTCTGGTCAAGGGATGACAGTAATATGTGTGACAGATGTTTGTGTATGTCATCAACATTATGACAATAATGGTTAGGATAAGTGATATTCATGAATTAACTATTATGAATTAACTGAGATGCCAATAGGCGTGATGGGAAAGAATGGCAAAGAAAACCTATCTGCTGTTGCCCTAAGACGCCACTAGGCGTAATGGCCACCGACTGCTTTGACGGTCGGTGGCTAAGGACGGAAGAAGAAGAAGAAGACAACAAACAAAAAAAGGACACCCGGGAGCAGTAATCCAAAAACTTAAAAGTGTTAATATAATTAAGTTGATGACCTGTGTAGTTCCTGGGGGCCTCGGATAAGACAAAAAATAAAAAAAGAATATTACCATTGCTTCCATAGGCATGATGTAAAAGGCAGCTAATATAAGGTTGTACATAGGGCTGGAAACCTCATTACATACAAGTAAACTGGTACAGAAGCCACCACCATAAGAGCACATTTATATATATGCTTTGATGCAGGGTCAGCTACAGTGGTGGCTCCAGCTCCAGACAATGCAAAAAGGGAAAGAATGCATCAGGATGACTATGGTATATGTGTTGGTGATATTATAAACACTTTAGGATGACTGTAAATTTGTCATGGTGATGATGATGGTGATGATGATGATAGAATGGGTGGGATAACAATCACCATTTTCCTGCAGACTCCACCATGGAGCTGGTTCCCTGGCATGAAGCCTGCTCCAAGCAGTCACATGTTCTTACAGTGGTGGTTTCCATGGCAGTTTGTATTACACAATGAGGTTGCCAGGCACATGCACAATCTCGTATTAGTTGCCTTGTACATCATAAGTATGATGATGATGTTTGAATGGGTGAGATAACTGATAAATACTGCTGAGGCCTGTTGACGTTTTCTTTCATTCAATTGGGTCATACTGGACGCGTAGATGAAAGGTCAACTCGTTCCGACACAGTGCTGACATCGAGTGAGTGTGTAGGTGTAAAGGACGCGAATGTGTGTATAGTTCTGTTGAGTTGACAAGTCACTCACTCAATCATAAGCAGAAGTCAATAAGGGCAGACCACTGATGACGTTTCATACATTTATTAATGGACATACACTTCGACCTCACAGGTACAGTCATTTGATCACGTTGGCACAACAATCATCGTATACTTGAAAAATGGGTGACAATATCAGATGTATAGTTATGTGGTACATCAATATAAAGGAACGATAGAAGGGAAACACTCAATCTCCTGGTTGTCTATCGTCTCAGGTTCTAACTGACTAATCGCGTCAGTTAAGGTGGATACATACAACATCAACAATAATGGTTCACTGACCGAACCTTCTCCTGGCTAAGATTCTCAAGCCGAAAGTTCATCTAATGTTTATGACGACCAAGTTAAACCACAGTAATGGGTTTTTATATTAGCTAGCTCCCTGTACCATCATCAGGTAGTAAGACATTTTCTGTTCTCCGATGATAGTCTTACAATGGCGGGAATCAAAAATGGCTCTCCTCCGTGAGCTTTGCTCACCTGGGATGGAGAAGTATGAAGCAGACTTACTTCGATATATAATCATAAATGTCCTCATTGCTTCTATCTATATCTGCTATCAATAAGCTGGTTACTGGAGTAATCTGGTGCTGCTAAATTACATGTCATCTTCATCTGTGGTCAGCAATCCGAGATGCACGATAATACGTCTCTCGTTTCGGCTTAGCAACAAAGTTCAGCAAAAAAGGGTTTTGTTTTACCTTGGTTTAGAAAACACATACAAGCGAATAACGCACGCCATTCCTAGGCGTTAATAATCAACATAGGAGAATCTCTGATAATACCATTATACAGAGACACCATTTCCTTCCTAGTATAGATCACAAATCACTCTTTCAACTTTCTAAATAACCAGCCCTAGACACGACGACATGACAGCCTTTTCTGTTCTCTTTCAGAACCCCTGCGCATGCCTAACAACGCCTTTCACCCCCAGAGTTCAGCTCACAAAATAGTCCGACATAGAAATACAAAGATATAAGAGCCAATCACCTTAACTAGTCAAGTAATACATATAAATTCATGTCCTAAACATTTTAAGCAAGACCAATCTGTTTCTGGCCATACCTGACGCAAAAATGACATAAACAGTATTTATACGCCAGATTGTAACACAAGAAAAAATAACCCATGTAATCGAATCTAACATCGACCGATCCGGGTTCTGTCCCCTTACTCTCAGAATCATTTATTCTCAATTAAATACTTTTCATCAGACAAATAGCCATTACTTTACATTCGTATGCCTACCTACCGTAATCTGTGCGTCACAGACTAATATGTGCGCAACAGACTCCCCCCCCCCCCCCGGGGAAAAAAAATGAAAATCATTTTTTTTTTCATCTGAGAGCAACATACAACAGGCTCACAACGCACCAATAATGCGCAGATGACAAATATCAGCAATTTATAACGCCAAATTAAGGCAAAGTCGAAGTATAGCTCGACAGGTGAGAATATATCTCAACATCTCAGAGAAAGTATTTCTCTAAGTATAAATATTTCCAGGGAGGCATCACCAAAGCATACTACAATACTGGCAATGACATAATGTATACAATAATTTCAATCACAATTTCATATTAAGTACTATAAGTTCATAATTGACAGAAAGAAAAAATCATCAAAAGAGTAGCGGTGAATATACATTAGTGAACCGCTAAGTGTTTATACAATCACTATATCATATATCACAAATGTGTACATATTTAGATATAGAGAAAAGAACTGTTGTAGAGTTAGACACATTAAAAAGTCCAAGATTTAACAGTTAGGTGGAATCATGTGGGCATCTAGACAGAATGTCTGCCATCACATTTTCTGACCCACGGATAGCTCGAGTAACGAAGAAAGCGGTGCCATTATAGAGGATAGATTCTGAATGAATCGACCATAAAATTGTATAAGACCTAATAGACTTCTCACTTGCTTTTTAGTCTTAGGAATAGAGATATTAAGTATTTTACTGGTATTATGGTCCTCTGTCTTTAGGAAACCATGACCGACACGGTGACCTAGGAACGAAATTTCGCTAAAACCAATACATGCTTTAGAGGGTTTCACTGTCAACTTATGCTCGCGTAGGGTAGACAGTAATTCATATAACCCTAAATAGTGATCTTCCCAAGTATCACTGAAAAGACAGATGTCGTCTAAGTATGCAATGACATCTGAACGATGAGATAGGATTCGACGCATCATGCGTACGAATGTAGCTGGGGCGTTCATAAGGCCCGAAAGGCATGAAATTCCACTGAAACAAACCCCTAGGTGTAGAAAAAGCAGTAAGAGGTTTGGCTTGTTCACTTAATGGGACTTGCCAATATCCCTTTGACAAATCAAGTTTAGTGAAGAAATGAGATTTAGAAAGCCTAGTAAGTAGCTCTTCTAGTAAAGGCATAGGTTCGGCATCGAACTTCGTAACCTGATTCAGTTTGCGATAATCAACGCAAAGATGTATGTTATTGTCTTTTTTCCGAACAATAACCATCGGCGAAGAATATGCTGAACTGGATGGTTCGACTATTTTTAATTCTATCATCTCATCCAACTCTTTCTCGACCTGTGTCTGAAAATGTATAGGTATAGGATATGGTCTGACCCCAATAGGATTATGGTCAGTTAGAATAATGTCATGTTCAATGACATTGGTGTGTCCAGGAATGTCAGTAAGGACATCCTGAAATGTTTGTAACATAGCATAAACTTGTCGCTGTTCCTCTAGAGATAAATTAGGAGAAACAGTAACGTTTTTCCATTTTCACTAGAATGGAGTGGAATTACTGGAAGAGGGAGATTTACATCCGAGAAACTTGTTTCTTCATCCTGTATTACTGACAAGGATGAGTAATGACCATGTGGTACTGGGGAATCGTCCGTTGCCTGGAAAATAGGCAGCAAATACTCAGGACGTTCATGGAATTCCGTGAGCATATTGATGTGGAAGGTTTTATGCTTTCCATCAATATCGACAATGTAGTCAACATCGGAAACTTTCTAGATTATATCGAACGGACCTTTCCATGAGATAAGAAGTCTGTTTTCCCTACAATGTAGCAAAACATATGCTTTGTCCCCAGGACAAAGTTGTCGTAAGGTTCTTTTCTTATTGGCAAATTGCCTTGCCTTCTGTTTGGCAAATTCAGAAGAAGAAGTTGCTAATCTGCATGCTTCGATAATCTTGTGTCTAAGCGCGATGACATATTCGTAAGAAGATTTTGTGTCATCATCAATATTATCCCCATACTGGCCACCACATTGATAAATACTGCTGAGGCCTGTTGACGTTTTCTTTCATTCAATTGGGTCATACTGGACGCGTAGATGAAAGGTCAACTCGTTCCGACACAGTGCTGACATCGAGTGAGTGTGTAGGTGTAAAGGACGCGAATGTGTGTATAGTTCTGTTGAGTTGACAAGTCACTCACTTAATCATAAGCAGAAGTCAATAAGGGCAGACCACTGATGACGTTTCATACATTTATTAATGGACATACACTTCGACCTCACAGGTACAGTCATTTGAACATGTTGGCACAACAATCATCGTATACTTGAAAAATGGGTGACAATATCAGATGTATAGTTATGTGGTACATCAATATAAAGGAACGATAGAAGGGAAACACTCAATCTCCTGGTTGTCTATCGTCTCAGGTTCTAACTGACTAATCGCGTCAGTTAAGGTGGATACATACAACATCAACAATAATGGTTCACTGACCGAACCTTCTCCTGGCTAAGATTCTCAAGCCGAAAGTTCATCTAATGTTTATGACGACCAAGTTAAACCACAGTAATGGGTTTTTATATTAGCTAGCTCCCTGTACCATCATCAGGTAGTAAGACATTTTCTGTTCTCCGATGATAGTCTTACAATGGCGGGAATCAAAAATGGCTCTCCTCCGTGAGCTTCGCTCACCTGGGATGGAGAAGTATGAAGCAGACTTACTTCGATATATAATCATAAATGTCCTCATTGCTTCTATCTATATCTGCTATCAATAAGCTGGTTACTGGAGTAATCTGGTGCTGCTAAATTACATGTCATCTTCATCTGTGGTCAGCAATCCGAGATGCACGATAATACGTCTCTCGTTTCAGCTTAGCAACAAAGTTCAGCAAAAAAGGGTTTTGTTTTACCTTGGTTTAGAAAACACATACAAGCGAATAACGCACGCCATTCCTAGGCGTTAATAATCAACATAGAAGAATCTCTGATAATACCATTATACAGAGACACCATCTCCTTCCTAGAATAGATCACAAATCACTCTTTAAACTTTCTAAATAACCAGCCCTAGACACCACGACATGACAGCCTTTTCTGTTCTCTTTCAGAACCCTTGCGCATGCCTAACAACGCCTTTCACCCCCAGAGTTCAGCTCACAAAATAGTCCGACATAGAAATACAAAGATACAAAGATATAAGAGCCAATCACCTTAACTAGTCAAGGAATACATATAAATTCATGTCCTAAACATTTTAAGCAAGACCAATCTGTTTCTGGCCATACCTGACGCAAAAATGACATAAACAGTATTTATACGCCAGATTGTAACACAAGAAAAAATAACCCATGTAATCGAATCTAACATCGATCGATCCGGGTTCTGTCCCCTTACTCTCAGAATCATTTATTCTCAATTAAATACTTTTCATCAGACAGATTCACATGGTTCTATTATTTTCTTTTATCACCGCAGACTGGTACAGTTCACATACTTTATAGTATGCTATAAAATATGAATAAAAATCATGCCAATGCGGCTGTCATAAAGTATTTTTTAGCATGGGTGCACAGGGAGCTAAGTTGCTTGTTTATGTAGTTTTGGATATGTGAACAAGACTTGAGCTCAAATTAAGTTTGGTGTGGTTTCGACATGAAGTAGGCCATTTATGAGTGAACGATAGTATACTTTTGTGGTTTTGTCTGATATGAAAGGTTGAGTCATTGAGTTAACATTGATGTGAATGTGGGGTTAGTGTGATGTTCTACGCTTACAGGTTATTGCACTTCCAAATGTACATCCTGTCCCCAATGTGGTATTGACAGATAGAACTGAAATAAGAGGCAGGAAAGATAGATAGGACACAATATGCAGAAGTCACTTATTAGCACTCCAAGAATCTCCAAGGCAGAAGAGTGAGAGGGAAATCACAAACACATGGAGAATGGAGACAAACATTCTGAGGTCTTCAACATACTGCCCAACACAAGGAATGGAGAGAAGTGTCTGAAGGTCTAAGTTCCACTCAGGCAAATAAGACACCTCACTCACTTGTAGCCAAAAGTAAAAATCACCAACTTACATCTTTATCATCTGATTTCCTAATTTCAGCTTTCAGCTCCTTCTTCTGTGCCTTCAATTTGCCCTTTAGCTCACTAATATCATCCTTCTTGGAATTTTTATCATCTACAATGAGAGCAATGTATCAGAGTTATGTCATTCAGTGTCTATATTGTTATATCCAATTCACTAGAACACAAAAACCAAATAAAGAATAAAATAAAACAGTTACCTCAAGTTAAGCAATTCAAAATGGAATGAAAATTAAATCAGTTATAGACCTCACTAAACCAAACTAAAGCCAATCTAAATATAGGATTGGAGTAAGAAACATTTATTTTGAAAATTACTAAACTAGTGTGCCCTTTGTAAGGCAAAGGAACTGGAATAATTTAAAATAATAAATAAATATGTAAAATTCAACAATATGTGGATGTGAAAATATGAATAAATGGACATGTGATCGCTTAACTCTTTCAGTCCCAAGCAAAAAAGTGGGTATGGCCCAATTAAAAATGGCCACCCCAGTGCGTTTTTATTGTTGTTGTTTGGAAATAATTTTTTAAAATGTTCATATGCATAAATAACTTTGTTGTTGTACAAGGGGATTGACATAAGTCTTGGGCCTGACCATGAAGGAGTCACAGGAGGAAGATGAAACTTGGCACATTTAAAGTTCATCATATTTGCACTGAATGTGTGAAGTACGCGTTTGTTTCTTCAATGGGTTTTCCCGCTCGGAGCACGGCGCAATGTACCCTATTGACCGGATCTACTGCTCCAAAGATTTGACAAAACAATGGAAAAGAAGGAGGCCAGAGCTGTGATAAAATTTCTGATGTTTCAGGGGAAAACACCTACAGAAATACACAGGGAGATGGAACCAGTGTTTTGTGATTCTTGTCCTTCATATACTTCAGTAAAAAACTGGTGTCAACAGTTTAAGTGCGGCCGCTCATATGTTGCTGATCTGCCAAGATCTGGTAGACCAGCCTCAGAGTGCAACGATGAAAATGCAACAAGAGTGAAGAAAATCATTGACCAGGATCGAAAAACGACAATTGTGGAGATAGCTAGTAGAGTAAAACTAAATGAAAGAACAGTTTATAGAATTTTACACAACAGACTGAACATGAGAAAAGTGTGTGCACGCTGGGTTCCGCGACTGTTGACAGGTGAACAGAAACAAACGAGGGTAAATTGCTGTCAACAGTTGCTCAAAAAGTGTCAGTCAAAAAAATTTTTTGAGACCATGGTGACAGTAGATGAGACTTGGGTACACCATTATGACCCCAAATCCAAAATTGCCAGCATGCAATGGAAAACCCAGGGCTCCCCAACACCTGTCAAGCCGAGGGCGCAGAAATCTGCAGGAAAAGTGATGCTGACTGTTTTTTTGGGACGGCAAAGGTGTCCTTTTGAAAGATTATCTGCCTCGTGGCAACACAGTTAATGGACAGTACTATACAGATCTTCTCACAAAACTAAGAAAGGTTGTGACCAGGAAACGATGGATAACGCGCACTCAAAATCTTCCTTTGCTTCAAGACAACGCGCCCTCTCACAAAGCACGGCTTGTGCAGCTAGCAGCCAACGATTTGAATATTGAAATTCTTCCACACCCACCATATTCTCCAGATTTGGCTCCATCAGAGTTTTTTCTATTCCCAAATCTTAAAAAACAGCTAAAAGGAAATCATTTTGACAGCGATGAAGAGGTTATACTGGCATGGGATGACTGGTTTAGTTTGAAAAATAGGGTGTTCTACTCCCAAGGTCTTTTCAAGGTCAAGCACAGATGGCAGAAGTGTGTCAATTCAGATGGTGGCTACATTGAAAATGAATAAACACTATACAAAATTTCAGCTCTCTGTGACATGTCCTTCATGGTCAGGCCCAAGACTTATGTCAATCCCCTTGTATATGAAACTGAAGGTAATTGGATGTACTTTACTCTTGTGCTACAAGTATAAAAGCTTTCATTGAAAAATGATTAGTTATTCAAGGTAAAATGGAGGATATGCGGTAAAAAATAATAATTAGTTATTCAAGGTAAAATGGAGGATATGCGCTTTAAAAAATCGTTTTAAAAATCTAAAATAAATATCTCAAAACTGAAACACGTTCACTCTTAAACACGTGCGGTATTTAAAAGAATGTACTTGCAGTCGGAAATGACTTTGTGGGTAGTTATAATTAGAAACAGTCTCAAACAGAGGCACATATACTAAAGGCTTTTTAAAGTCGATTGGGCCAAGCGCGTCTAACCCCTGAGCCTTTATAAAGTCGATTGGGACTTAAAGAGTTAATATGTGAAAAAATGTGAATAAATGGACGTGAATCAGTTAATTTGTGAAAATATGTATAAACAAAAATATGAATAAATGGACATGTGAATCAGTTAATATATGAAAATATGTATACACAAAAATATGAATAAATGGACATGTTAGTTAGTTTACATGTGAAAATATCATAAATTTACGTGCAAAAAAATGAATAATTATGTATTACTCATATAAAACAAAGCCGCAATTACTTTTTTTAATATTCAAATTTTGGTTTCTCTCCTGTTGTCATGGCTACCAAACATGACATGATCTTACTAGTATTATAAACACAGCTTATTAACTATATCTGGGACAAAAATTATACCTAATTACTCTTTTTTTTTCACTGGTGATCAGACATTCTGTAACTGTAAATACAAGTATTTTGTCAGATACTAACAGATGTAGATTCTTACTGCTAAACTGTTGTTGTGAGCAGATTTGTGTGCTGTGGGGTTACTATTTCATGTGGACTATTAAAATTGTAAACATCATCAAGTAGCATGCCTAGTGGCACGGGTGATCATGCCTCTCCACTACGTCCTGTCTAGTGTGCTACTGATCAACTCTCTTGTTGACATCTTTCCATGCTATGATGTCAAACTGTCCAGAATCTTCTCTCTATGTCATCCTTTATCTTCCATCTTCTCAAAACATGCACACAGAAAGTGGATTGTTTCATTCTAACTTGAGGAATAAGCTCCCTTTGTGCATTGACCTCTTTTAGAACATCCTTATTACTTATTTCAGCTGTCCATGCTATTTTTAACATTCTTCTGTAAAACTACATTTCTGTGGCCGCTAGAGCTTTTCCTGCTTGTTCATAAATTGTCCATGACTCACTTCCGTATGTCAAGACTGGTTCTATATACCACTGAAGAACTCTTTCTTACCTTCATTTACAAAGAGTTGTTGCATAAAATACTTATCGTTTTATAGAATGCTGCTTTTGCCTGGGATATTCTACTTTTCACGTCTCAGATGCATCTTCCATCTGATGTTATTAACATGCCCAGATATTTCAGTTTACTAACTTGTTTTAAAATTGTTCCATTTACTTTGACAGTGCATTCTGGAGAAGTTGTTTTCTATGAGATGACTAATACTTCTACCTTTTTTACTGCCTATTGTATCAATCATTTCCTGCAACTCCCTGTCACTATTTGCTATTAAGACTGTATCATCAGCATATCTCAAGTTGTAATACTAATGTTAAAAACACATGACCTTAGTAGAGTGGATTCACGGGCATGTTGCAGATTTCTATTTGCTGTGAAAACTGTATCATCAGCATATCTCAAGTTGTAATACTAATGTTAAAAACACATGATCTTAGTAGAGGGGATTCACGCATGTTGCAGATTTCTATTTGCTATTAAGACTGTATCATCAGCATATCTCAAGTTGTAATACTAATGTTAAAAACACATGACCTTAGTAGAGTGGATTCACGGACATGTTGCAGATTTCTATTAGATATTTTTAAACATAGTATTTTACTTTGCAAATGAGCAGAAAGCAAAGAAGAGTTAATGCACTTCCATGATCACCATGATCACCATAATTTACTGACAAGGAAGCTCAAGCAAAGACCTATGGTTTCTGAGGTTCTCTACTGGGATGAAGAAAACATAGGGACACTTCTCCCACCAGGCTTGTCATGAAAGGTGAGGATTGCTCATGTGGCTATAGGGACACTTCTCCCACCAGGCTTGTCATGAAAGGTGAGGATTGCTCATGTGGCTATAGGGACACTTCTCCCACCAGGCTTGTCATGAAAGGTGAGGATTGCTCATGTGGCTATAGGGACACTTCTCCCACCAGGCTTGTCATGAAAGGTGAGGATTGCTCATGTGGCTATAGGGACACTTCTCCCACCAGGCTTGTCATGAAAGGTGAGGATTGCTCATGTGGCTATAGGGACACTTCTCCCACCAGGCTTGTCATGAAAGGTGAGGATTGCTCATGTGGCTATAGGGACACTTCTCCCACCAGGCTTGTCATGAAAGGTGAGGATTGCTCATGTGGCTATAGGGACACTTCTCCCACCAGGCTTGTCATGAAAGGTGAGGATTGCTCATGTGGCTATAGGGACACATCTGCCACCAGGCTTGTCATGAAAGGTGAGGATTGCTCATGTGGCTATAGGGACACATCTGCCACCAGGCTTGTCATGAAAGGTGAGGATTGCTCATGTGGCTGGCAACATCACCTTG
The DNA here is from genome assembly GCA_024509875.1 of Oreohelix idahoensis. Lineage (NCBI taxonomy): Eukaryota > Metazoa > Mollusca > Gastropoda > Stylommatophora > Oreohelicidae > Oreohelix > Oreohelix idahoensis. The sequence goes on along the minus strand of JAMPIV010018844.1, from coordinate 155,175 downwards.
TACAAATACTGCTACAAAAACCAGCACTGTAAGAGCACATCAATGCAGACTTGAGTGCAAGCCACATGCTCCATCATCATCATTTGCCTTTCCACACCTCACGTGGCATGGGGTCCACCACTTCAGCTGGTCCCCTTCCAGAAAGACTGGACTAAAGCATTCAAGTGCTCTTACAACAAACATTTATTTTACACAATGATGTTGCCAGCCTCATCATTTTTTTTGTCTTTTTAACTTCTTACGTAGCAAGGAGCCACCTCTGGTGCCCTTGTAGGAAGCCTGACCCAAACGTAGCAAGGAGCCACCTATGGTGCCCTTGTAGGAAGCCTGACCAAAACGTAGCAAGGAACCACCTCTGGTGCCCTTGTAGGAAGCCTGACCCAAACGTAGCAAGGTGCCACCTCTGGTGCCCTTGTAGGAAGCCTGACCCAAACGTAGCAAGGAGCCACCTCTGGTGCCCTTGTAGGAAGCCTGACCCAAACGTAGCAAGGAGCCACCTCTGGTGCCCTTGTAGGAAGCCTGACCCAAACATAGCAAGGAGCCACCTCTGGTGCCCTTGTAGGAAGCCTGACCCAAACATTGACATGCTCCTGTAGTCATGGTTTCTGTTGCAATTTGTTTTACATGATGAGGTTGCCAGCCTCTTACACAACCTCATATTAATCACCTGGTAGGACATGAGCAGTAGTAGTCTGGTAGTCCAATTGTTTCTTTGTCTCATCAGAGACCCTGGAAACTACTTGGGGCATCAGCCTCATGTAAAATCTCTATTCACACAGGAGAGAAAGTGGAATAAACTATAGGCTATGATTTATTAGTCATGAAAGACAAACTGGAAATGGATATCCCTTGTAGCGAAAAGAGAAGCAGAACATGGAGGTATCACAGCCAAAATAGGATTAATAGTGGCAACTTATACTGCTTTATTACACAGTACTTTAATTTATAATATGAAATGTAACTCAGGTGCAACCACCCCCCAAATAACTTTACTTTATTTTTTTATTCATTTCATACCTTTCGAAAAAAATCTTATGAAACAATAAGTCCCAGTTAAATTTTAATCAGAACTGCTAAAGCAAACAAACAAAAAATTTCATTTTAAATATTTTTGAAACAATTATATTTTAAGGAATATTTTTCTTCCTTTATTTATCCTGACTATTTTCTTCAGTATAGCAATGTCTGAGTAAAGTGGTATGGAAACTGGTGGTATAAACAAATGTGTATGAGTACATGTATAATGTGTATAACTGTAGAACTCATTTGTCATTTAGTTTTTTAAAGGTTATAAATGTTCCTCAAGTGACAAACAGCCAAAATAAATGCCTAGCACTATTTTATCATTATCAAGTCCATCAAAGATTTTCAAGGCAACTGATAAACAGCACGTGCCTTCACTGCTTTCATATTGTCAAGAGTAAAGGAAGAGCTTGCCAGAAACTTGGAATTCCCACTTACCAGTGTATGAAAAATTGGTGGCAATAGTTGTATGACTCAGTGGAGCAAACCACTTGATGTTAAAGCTGACTTTATTGTTTCTGAAAAAATATGTGTTATATTGGTTAGGTGATTCATGTTACAAAATGAATAACATGCTGGCATCTGTAATGTTAGAAACAAATGAAGAAAATCTTTAATTTTGATAGAAATATTGATTTCGTAATTTGTTTATTGTAAGAAACTTCTCTGCTTTCATCTGATATAGGCTGAATGTAAACAAAAATGTTCTTAAGTACATTATAATTACATATGATAGCAGTGCCAGTGAAACAGGACATAAAAAAAAGACATTGATGATGGATAGGACATGCCCTGAGAAAATCTGATGATAACATAACAAGGCAGTCCTACTTCTGGAATTGCCAGGGTAAGAAAGATAGAGGGAGATTTAAAAACACATGTAGAAGAGAACTGGAAGCAGAAATGAAAGGGATGAGGAAGACAAAACCTGCAGCAGGCAGTATGGGACAGGAGGGTGTGGCATGAGTTTATTGAAGGCCTATTCTCCAGTTGAGCAGGAATGCTGCTATTGGCCAGTTAAGCAATAACAATGCTGTCAATGGCCTATGCTCCAGTTGAGCAGGAATGCTGCTATTGGCCAGTTAAGCAATAACAATGCTGTCAAAGGCCTATGCTCCAGTTGAGCAGGAATGCTGCTATTGGCCAGTTAACTCATTAACTACCGCAAGCCGCTGTCAGCGGCTCACAACATAATCACATTTGGACCGCAAGCCGCTCAGGGCGCCAATCTAATTTTAGTAATAAAACGAATGAAAAATGTACTGAAACACTCTCTGATCTGGTTCGAGATTTTAAGTTGCCACCGGAAAACAAATTCCCAAAGCATGGTTGTTGTAGAACACTGAAAAATTGATATTATGTTCATATTTTTCAGCGTTTTGGGTTAGTTACCAAATCGTGTAAAACTGTTTACCATGGCAACTAGTGCTAGGACTACAAAAAATGCGTGTACATCTCGTCTAACGGCTGAATAGGATAGAAACATGTTTCAACAATTGACTGAAAGATCTAGCGACGAGGACAAGAGTGAAAACGGTGTGCACATTGATTGAAATTGTGATTTTGATAGAGATGGGGCGCAAGCAGTTATAATTGTGAAAATATTGCAAGTCCTCGGCCATCGGAGGGCCGTTAAATAGCAACAACCTCTATTAGAGTTGCAACTAATGTTTATTGTAATAGTACATTCATTTATCTTTAAAATGACGTGTAATTCGTACAAATCTGTAAACAATTACGAAAACTACAGCTTACTTTGTGCAAACACCTACAGGATGAAAATGGGAAACAAATTTAATTCGGCCACAGTGTGTTTTTTAATTCGGTAGTTAATGTGTTAAGCAATAACAATGCTGTCAATGGCCTATGCTCCAGTTGAGCAGGAATGCTGCTATTGGCCAGTTAAACAATAACAATGCTGTCAAAGGCCTATGATCCAGTTGAGCAGGAATGCTGCTAGTCGCCAGTTAAGAATTAACAATGCTGTCAAAGGGGATAACTGAGGAGACAAAGAATAAGACAACTGATCACTCAGGCATGTCATAAAAGGCAAATACTAAGAGAGTTAGCATGGGGCTGGCAAACTCATTGTGTCAAAGAAATTGTTACAGAAACAACTGCTACAAGAGTTTGTGCTCTGATGTAGGCTTCCTCAAGGTGGTCCATCTGTAGTGGTGGCTCCATGTTCTATAAGGGGTGGAATAGGAGCTGATGATGATGATGATGGCACAACATCAATTTAGACATTTAACAGGTAGAAAAGACAAACATGGAGACACATTTCTGGAGCTGATGATGATGATGATGATGGCACAACATCAATTTATACATTTAACAGGTAGAAAAGACAAACATGGAGACACGTTTCTGGAGCTGATGATGATGATGATGGCACAACATCAATTTAGACATTTAACAGGTAGAAAAGACAAACATGGAGACACGTTTCCATTACTGGTGATGTGTTTACAGACAAGCTATGGTTACAAAAGCCTCTTTGGTCATTGGGACTATTGTTCATTGTTTGCCCGATGCATTCAGCGGAGAGTTTTATAGCAGGACTTCTTGTTTTTTAATTCCATTTTCTGCTTTTGATTTCCGTTGATTGTTGAATTTGTTGTATTGATTGATTCTTTTCAGTTTTATAGTTTCCTTGCTTTATTATTGTTCTTCATCTGTGTTAATATATATTATATTTCTTGTCCTAGTTGCATGTTTGTAACTGTGGCTGACGAAGGGTGAAACCCGAAACGTCCCGTGTTTCCTGTGTACCGTCATTTTGTAAAACTGATTCAACACCCTTTTATCTAATATATATATATATATATATATATATATATATATATATATATATATATATATATATATATATATATATATATATATATATATATATATATATATATATATATATATATATATATATATATATATATATATTTGTGTGTGTGTGTGTATTTCCTTACCAGTTTTACAATTCCCTTCATTTATTGACTTCATTTATGTCTGCAGTTATCTTCTCTATGAGTTTTATCAACATTTTCAACAAACTATTTATTCAACTCTCAAAATTATAAGCACATCACTAAATCTATTATTCAAAATTCCAAACTAACTATTGGTCAATTTCTCAAATTGTAAATAAACCACTGGTCCATCTATCATATTTCAAGTAAACTAGTGGTCCCATTTCTCACACTGTTATCAAGCCAGTGATCCATCCTTTCATTCTGGACTACTTTTAGTCCACTGCTCACACTGTAAACAACTCAAGATGAGGAGGAAATGACTGTTGTGATCATCTTAAAATCAAAATGCTAAACTCCACCTCAACAAACTATAAATATTTCTCATACATTGACATACCGTCTCCATTACTATCTCCACTACACTAACACTACAACCTGCTGTGCTACGTGTGGTTACCAGGCATCGCTGGGAAGACACAGAAAGAATAGGACTACTATTTGTTGTAAGACATGACTAGCATGTGGTTGTGCAGGAGGGCTGACAACCTTGTTATGTCAAACAACCTGTTACAGAAACCACTGATACAAGAGCACTCAAGCTTTGATGCAGGCGGACCAGCTGTGGTGGTGATTCTATGCTTAATAAAGTGTACAAAAGGAAGTGACTGAATACTCCTAGTTCATTAACTTCCAATTGTGTGTCTACTTTCACCTCAAGCACTTTTATGACAACTGCACCAACTTCCAATTGTGGGTCTACTTTCACCTCAAGCACTTTTATGACAACTGCACCAACTTCAAATTGTGTGTCTACTTTCACCTCAAGCACTTTTATGACAACTGCACCAACTTCCAATTGTGTGTCTACTTTCACCTCAAGCACTTTTATGACAACTGCACCAACTTCAAATTGTGTGTCTACTTTCACCTCAAGCACTTTTATGGGAACTGCACCAACTTCAAATTGTGTGTCTACTTTCACCTCAAGCACTTTTATGACAACTGCACCAACTTCCAATTGTGTGTCTACTTTCACTTCAAGTAATTTTATGACTACTGCACCAATGTCTTATACTGTTGCCATCATCATCATCCTTCAGCTACCCAAGGAGCATAGGCCTTCAACAAACTGAAGCCAAGCTCCTGTTACTATAACTTTTACACATGCTACAATACCAGTCAATTTCATACTCACTGCTCTTACTAATCTATCTATTATTACTATTATAACCAGAATTACTGAAATATTTGCTTCTGCTACAGAATTACTACAACTACTATCAGCTTTACTACCATTACCACTGTTAACCACCATGCTACCATTACAATATAATATCATTTGTGTCTGTGATGTCCTAAGTAACTACAGTCTAGCAACTAATCTGCTATTATTAACATTCATCAATTGATTTATCATTTAGCTCTTGACATAGCATAGACCGTTAACAAATCTGTGTCAAGTCCTCCCTCCTGTCCTGTGTCAAGTCCTCCCTCCTGTCCTGTGTCAAGTCCTCCCTCCTGTCCTGTGTCAAGTCCTCCCTCCAGTCCTGTGTCAAGTCCTCCCTCCTGTCCTGTGTCAAGTCGTCCTCCTGTCCTGTGTCAAGTCCTCCCTCCTGTCCTGTGTCAAGTCCTCCCTCCTGTTCTGTGTCAAGTCCTCCCTCCTGTCCTGTGTCAAGTCCTCCCTCCTGTCCTGTGTCAAGTCCTCCCTCCTGTCCTGTGTCAAGTCCTCCCTCCTGTCCTGTGTCAAGTCGTCCTCCAGTCTTGTGTCAAGTCCTCCCTCCTGTCCTGTGTCAAGTCCTCCCTCCTGTCCTGTGTCAAGTCCTCCCTCCTGTCCTGTGTCAAGTCCTCCCTCCAGTCCTGTGTCAAGTTCTCCCTCCTGTCCTGTGTCAAGTCCTCCCTCCTGTCCTGTGTCAAGTCCTCCCTCCTGTCCTGTGTCAAGTCCTCCCTCCTGTCCTGTGTCAAGTCGTCCTCCAGTCCTGTGTCAAGTCCTCCCTCCTGTCCTGTGTCAAGTCCTCCCTCCTGTCCTGTGTCAAGTCCTCCCTCCTGTCCTGTGTCAAGTCCTCCCTCCTGTCCTGTGTCAAGTCCTCCCTCCTGTCCTGTGTCAAGTCCTCCCTCCTGTCCTGTGTCAAGTCCTCCCTCCTGTCCTGTGTCAAGTCCTCCCTCCTGCCCTGTACCATCCATGTAAGACCTTTCCGTGCCTTATTTTATTCATGTTATTTCTATCTCCAGTTCTCTTCTCCACACATTTTTGGTCTCCCTCTACCTGTCTTAACCTGGGTATTCCAGAACAAAGACTACCAGGTAATGCTATCAACAGGTTTCCTCAATGTGTGTCCTAACAATGGCCAGAGATTTCTTCTCCATCTCCTACTCTACTCACACCAGATTGGTTCTTGTCAGCAGTTCCACACTTGTCATACCACTGCTGCTCCCTAGTTAAGTCTACATAGCCATCTTGATCTAATTTAACTAATACAGGATGCTCACCATTTTTTACCTCTTCAATTATTAGAGGCTGTGCATATCTAAAAACCTTTATAAAGGTTTGGGGGGGGGGGGGGGTTCTAGAGGTACCGGTTCGATTCCCAGTTGAAGGAATATAATTTATGGAAATTTTTTTTAGTGAACCAGTGGTCCTAATGATGTCATACCCCCCCCCCCCCCCGGTCTCCTGGGTAGTGAGATCGGATGCCTAGCCTTCTCAGATAAGGGCGAAAAAATAAGAGGTCCCGTGTGTAAGTTGTGCATGTTAAAAATCCCACAGCAGTTGGAAATCATAAAGAGAAGGGTTATCAGGCCGCCCTGGCAAAATTTAAATATTAGAAACCTACCCACCTCAAAATAGTTTATAGAATGTGTGATTCCTATATACACACATTGGGATCCTCGCCGGTGCTACGGAGTTCGTGCACTGTGCTGAGATCCTCCTTGTGTGATCTAAGGGAGGAGATCGGAGCACTGATGGAGTTGTCCGTGTGCAATGAAGATAGTCCTTAAAACCAAACCAAGCGAAAGTTTTTTTTTTTTGCACCATTTTTCTTTTTTCGAATTTAACACTTGTTTCTAACTTTTTCTCTCTTCTGTTCTTGCTTGTCCTAGATAAAGACTTTCTGACTGTAATGTAGGCAATTTTCTTCTTCTTCGTTTGTGTAAGATGCCTGTTAACGCTCTATTTATAATCTTGGCAGCAACTTCTTTCAGTAATAGGCATTAGAACCCACTTGACTGTAAACCACCACTTGATAAGAATAAGGTTATATTTCAAAGCCATGTAGGTTCAAGTCTACATCATCGCCACATAGGCTAGTAATAAATATGTGTGCTACTGTTTTCCTGTCACTGTGTAGAATGTTGCCAGTGGGTGTGTGATGGGGTAGACACACCACAAGGCACGTACATAATAGTCATAGAATGGTGTAAACGCCTGGTGACACTTAATGACGATTTATTAAGTCACAGCACAATCACGTTTACATTAATGTACAGTTTGCATTACAACACAAACACGTTGGCATAAATATAAAGTCCACAGTGAAAAGTACGAACTATCCCCAGCGCTCAACAGACTGCACACTCGGCAGTTAACAATAATGTCAGCGCTATAAATAACAGCTTCTTAACTCTCCACAATGCAGTTAATCAAATATGGCCTGTCCTAATCCTGGACTTGTAATAGCTTCATAACAGCTTCACAAATCTCCACACTGCAGTTAATCAAATATGGCCTGTCCAAATCCTGGACTTATAATAGCTTCATAACAGCTTCACAAATCTCCACACTGCAGTTAATCAAATACGGCCTGTCCTAATCCTGGACTTGTAATAGCTTCATAACAGCTTCACAAATCTCCACACTGCAGTTAATCAAATATGGCCTGTCCTAATCCTGGACTTATAATAGTGTAGTGGATTTGATGGTATTGTATGATGGTGATATTACTAAGTGTGATGCATGAGGTCAGCTGTGAAGGCTCCTGAGATAAAATGTAGTTGTGAATTGTCAGAAGGCCCTTCTTGCTACCACTACGACCTCACACCTATCTTTTTTTTTTTTTTTCTAATGAATGTGGCTACGTTAAATGTCTAGGGTAATGATATGTTATGTGTTGTGGTAGTTTACATACACACACACAGATATTTACTAAGTCTAATAATATTAATAAATGTTATAATACACTGAACTAACTCAAGTGTGTAAAATTTTGATAGTAATTTTCTTTAAATTTATTTGTTCTGAACCAAGGTTTTAATTTGGTCAGAACATATGAAAGGTTTTGCAATTATGAAAGAAATGCATGAATATTACATAATAAATGCAAGGTGTGTACATATGTATGTTACTAGACTAGTTAATATTACTACTGTTTATAGTTGTAATCTATTTTGGGAGAACATTTAATGGATGTGCTGTTGGGGTGGCCTCATCACTCCCTGTCTATGGTGACTACACATTGTCCAGTTATTGGATGGAATTTTTATGGGTGTGTTAGCAAATAAGTTGAGTTGGTGAATTCTCAGCAGACCAGGCGCTCACGTAGCTTGAAGGTGTAGCTCTGGTGCTGAGATCTGGTGGCCCCACCTCTCCGTGCTTGGGGGCAATATCAGAAGTTTGGTGGCCCCACCTCTCCGTGCTTGGGGGCAATATCAGAAGTTTGGTGGCCCCACCTCTCCGTGCTTGGGGGCAATATCAGAAGTCTGGTGGCCCCACCTCTCCGTGCTTGGGGCTATAATAGGCTGCTCTGACAAAATGTTACTGCACGGGTCCACTCTTGTACTATTCAACAACTCATTTGACACCACATTGGTGCCAACTGAAACTCACAGTTCTGCAATCAAAGTATTAGTCATGTGTCAGAATTCCATCCTCTAACCATTTCTGAACACAACACTACACAACAACAACACCACATAGACAAGTCAGATCTTTCTGACCAAACAACACATCTTACCAAGTTGGTTTCACATAGGATAAGTTCTCCCAGACTACATATTCTGAAATATGTTCATTAGCTTCCTGCCATAGAATAGGATAGGTGATATGTTCCACTGATCTCAACACTTGATCTGTCCTTCCTAATCCTTACTGGAGTTTATGTATTTTATTTGTCTCTAGACCCTGAACTGGGGCGGGGGGGTCTAGAGCGAATCCTTACTTGTTGTAAGGGACAGTTTATGCTATTGCAGTATCAAATCACTCGAAACCTTAAACAAATATTAAAATGTACAAAGAAATAATTTCAGTCTTACCAGAATTATGAATATAGTACACAGTTAAATGCTAGCAAAACTCAGCTGAGCTGCTGGCCTTAGGATGGCGTCCCTCTAAATATTTCAATAGCTTCTGGGAATTACACCACTTAATAATTCACTGTGTCTACTAGGACAACTTATAATGAATGGCACAAAATGCGCGTCTGAGCGCCGATAATATATTCATCTATGGCCAATCACTGCCTTTTCTTTTTTTCAAATTCAAATATCCTACCAAAAAGTCATTTCAGTCATACCTCAGTCAAGTATGCCTTATTGTCTGTTGGTCCGTCCGTCTCTACTTGCGTTTTCACAAAAAACACACTTGTTTTTTGAACCAACTCTGCCTTCCCCTACACAATTTTGCCCCTTAAAGTTATTTTTAGCCACAATTCACCATCCCACCCCGTCTCTTCATTCCAACTAGATTTTAGCATTTGCGTCTTCAAGGCCACAATTTTTTGAAAATTAGTGACATGTTTTATTTCAATGCAGATGTTCGTTGATATGAACAACACAGTCTTTTGTCAATATCTTTCTTATTATCTATCCGTCTGTATAAATGAAAGTATATTATTTCACTGCTCAAGATGGGCCATCCGGCCAGCTAGGTTTTATATTCCTAACATTATTATTAAGAAAAGTTACTTTTCAAATATTTTCTAGAATCTTCTGGAATGCGTTCATCACTGCATTCAAATAAACGGACTAAGTTATCGCAAAAGCGTCCAAAAAATGACTGTGGCGTATAATATCCAAGGTCCCTTTTGTCGATTTCTTTACTTTATGTCAACTTGGGGAACGTGACTTTTTCCTCCTTTCCCCACCACTTGCGTCTTTTAGCCTTGCTAATTTCAAGCACGCGTTCAGTCAGATTTTTCCTTTTGATCTCCGTTCTCATCCCGTTCCGTTTTGCCTTCAAGTCTAACAATTTAATTTCCATGGCGGGTGATGACCCGCGGCGTGGGCGATCATGTATTCTAGCAGCTTACACATTAGTTTTTATCCCTACGTTGTATCATTGGAGATATTTTAACGTTGTATCACGGTTAATTTTGTGACACATCTCCCCACTTGAAAACATGCCTACGGCAAGTTCTAAAACCAGTGATACACATAGATAAAATCTCTCCTTACGCCTGCCATTACTCTAATTTTGATCACAGGGGTGCCGACTGAGGAAATCTGCACCGACATTCAATTTGCCTGGGATATATTGGATACTAAACTGATAAGGTTGAAGCAATAAAGACCACCTCAGCAATCTTGCGTTTTCATGCTTAGCCTGAGATAAGAATACGAGAGGCTGATGGTCCGTCTCGACCACAAAAGTCCTACCATACAGATAGATTTGAAACTTCTTTATGGCCCAGATTAACGCTAAACATTCTTTTTCGCTTGTGGAGTATCCTTGTTCCGCCTTATTCAATTTGCGGCTTGCATAAGCGACTGGTTTCAGTTCCCCATCAGGTGAAGATGATCTTTGCAACAAAGCCGCTCTGAGTCCTACATTACTTGCATCGGTTCTTAAGACAAAGTCCTGTGTCAAATCAGGTAGTTTGAGAATAGGCTTGCTAGTGAGTTTTTCCTTTAAGTCTTGGAACGCTAATTCACTTTGCGCAGTCCAATTAATTTTATCTGGAAGTCCCTTGCGAGTCAGATCAGTCAGAGGAGCACAAATAGAGTTAAAATCTTTGATATATTTTTGATAAAATCCGCATAACGACACGAATGATCGCACATCCTTTTTTGTTTGTGGTCTAGGTGCTCTCTGCAGTTTTTCCAAGTTCTTGGGATCAGGGGTCATGCTACCCTGATATACAGTGTGTCCCAAGAATTCCAACTCTTTGCATCCAATGCAACATTTTGTTGGCCTAGCAGTTAAGTTCGCCTCCCTAAGCCTATTAAATAACATTTCTAGAGCTTCAATGTGTTCTTCAAATGTCTCTGTGGCGACGAGAATATCATCCATGAAATTCGTGATACATGGGTTATTCAGGGGATCCAACAATTTGCGCATCATCCTTGAAAATACACTCGGAGCATTTTTCAGTCCGAATGGTAGCATGTTGAATTCATAATGTCCATCCGAAGTGCTAAAAGCCAAATAAGGTCTCACTTCAGGCTTCACTGGGATCTGGTAATAGCCTTTACTAAGATCCACCTTTGAAAAGTATTTTGCCTTGTTCAGTCTGGCAAATAACTGTTTTGTGTCTGGTAATGGATCCACTTGTCCTTCTGTGACAGCATTCAGTTTCCTGTAATCTATGCACAGTCTGTGTTCCCCAGACGGTTTTCTCAACAATACGACACTAGAGCTAAAAGATGATTCACTGTGTGAAATAATCCCCTCCTTCAACAAATAATCTATTTCTTCCTTCAATGCCTTCTCCTTCGCGAACGGAATAGAATAGGCTCTCATACAGATTGGGTTTGAGTCTACCAGTTTCATGTCATACTGTAGCAAATTTGTATGGCCTGGTTTATCTGTTAATACATCTGTATGTTCCTCCAGAACCTGTTGAACTCTCTCCCTCTGGTTTTTAGTCAGGTGCTTACTGACTTTTACCTGTGCTGCTGTTTCACAAGGATGTAATGGGTATTCATGTGAGGTGAGTGGTTCCTTTTGCATTTGAGTTGCGATAGCTAAGGTCAGTAAGGGGGGGGCTTTTCTGGAGTGGTCTGTCCAGATACTTCTTTAACAGGTTTACATGATAAACTTTCTCCTTCCCCTTTTTGTCAATTTTATAGTTTGTTCTAGACACCTTCTCTAGAACCGTATATGGACCTTGCCATCCAATTTGTAATTTATTCTGGCTACCGGGTAGTAGAAGCAGCACCTTCTCTCCCACTGCCAGTTCTCTGTCCTTTGCCTTCCTATTAAAATATGCTGCATGTTTCTTCCTGGCTTGTTTCAAATTATCATTTGCCAGTTTCCATCCAGCTTTCAAACGAGTGGTCAGTTCGTTCACGTATTGATAAGATGAGGTAACAGTCTCTTCCGCCTTCTCATCTGTCCAGGTCCTTAATAGCGCTTCTAATGGACCTTTTATTGGCCTCCCAAATAGCAGAGTTGCGGGAGCCATCCCGGTTGAACTATGTGGTACCTCCCGATATGCAAACAATGCGGCGGGCAGGAATTGATCCCACAGATCCGGTTTTTCGTGTGCCAGCTTTCTCAGGATAGAAATGAGAGTCCCGTTGAACCTCTCTACCTGGCCGTTCCCTTGCGGATGGTACGGACTACAATGAAAGTGTCTGGCTTGAAATAGCTTAAAAACTTCTTCCGTTAGTTTCCCCTTGAACTGAGAGCCATTATCCGTCAAGATTTGATGCGGGAATCCTAATCGGGTAAATATTGTAAGTAGTGCCTCTGCTACATGTTTTGAATCAATTGATGGCAGGGCTACCGCCTCTCCCCACATAGAACAAGTGTCCACCAGAGTAAGGATGTAACTGTTCCTCCTCTTGGTCCGAGTGAGAGGTCCTACAATATCCACTGCAACCCTCTCAAAAGGTGTTCCCACTATGGGCATTTCCCCTAGAGTTGCAGGAGCAGTCCAGTGCTTTGGAGCTACCCTTTGACATTCTGGGCAGGATTTGACATATCTTTTTATATCCTCCGTTATCCCTGGCCAGAAGTAATGACAAGCTATACGCTGTCCTGTGGCGCTGATCCCCATGTGACCACTGAAGGGAATCGCATGCCCGAGTTCCATCACTTTATCCCTATATGAAGTGGGAAGAACCAGCTGGTTGTGACCATTTGTTCCAGTTCCGGCCTTCCTGTATAAGAGTTTGTTCTTCATAAAATATTCCCCCTTGCTCGGAGGTGTGTGGCATTTGGGCAATTTTTTAAAACATGGCTTGAGTGTCCTATCCTCAGCCTGCGCCTTCCTCATCTCCTCTGGATGAGCATTTATAGGTTCACCTTCTTCCTCCTTCTTCTGTGACCTGGTCTGCACTGTCGCCATGATCACAGGTCTCTCGGGATTCCCCAAGAAGACGTATCTACACCCCAATATCAGAGGGTAGATTGGTTCATCTATCACTGCTGCTCTGATTTCTCCTTCCACATAGCGAGTTTTCACCATTATCCTTGCGATGGGAAGTGTCATGAGTGGTATGTCCTTAGTTGCCCCTTGTATTTCCACTGTTTCTGTGGTATACTGACTTGGGTCCACTAGGCTAGACTTCACAACTGAATCATAATCCAAACCTGTATCATAAAGGCACCTTATGGTGACCCCATTACAAATAACATCCTCACAAACTGGGGGGTGATAAGGTTCCTGCTGTCCCTTAGGATTAACCTTTAATCTTTGAGTCCCCGACTTCATTGCAGCAATGTTTGAAGGTTTCCTTCTACAAAATTCGGTGTTATGGTTATCCTTCTTGCACCATTTACCCCATCTTTTTCCTTGGTTCAACGGTTTTCTTTCATTAGATTTTTGGTCATTGAACTGTGAGTTTCTGTCTCGGTAGTCATTTCTTGGCCGTTCAAAGTTTGTCCTACCTTTATTTCCCTGCTCTCTATTATCAAATTTATTAAATTGCTGTGGAGCTTTAAAATTGTCTATGTGCTTCTTTTTAGCACCACTTACCTCTGCCTGGGCTGCCTGATACCTTTCAGCGACATTTAAAACCTCTCCCAACTTCTCTGCACCTTGTTCCATGAGAAATTTTCTCATGTCTGGAGCCATGGACTCTCTCAATTGCTCAATCATGATCATTTCTTTAAGATCTTGGGTCTTCCCCAGAGCAGTCCATTTCTCCAAATAGGTTTCCAGTCTGGCAGAGAATTGGTGGTATGTCTCCCCAGACAACAGTTTGGCATTTCTAAATTTCTTACGATAAAATTCCCCATTTTTTTTCGTACCTCAATAACAAAGCCTGCTTTAACATGTCATAATTCTCCTGGTCTTCTCTGTTCATTTTTGCGAAGACTTCGTAAGAAGTACCTCTCAGTCCCTGTGATAGCTTTAAACTCCACCTCTCTCTCTCTAACCCATATGTAGTAGCTAATAACTCAAAACGTCCTAGGTACCCCTCTATGTCATCGTCTTTTTCAACAAAATGGTCTAAATGAAACCCCATAGCTGAGTTTGAGGCTCCCAGACTGGGCGTAGCATCTGAGGCAAGAGGGCTGGCACCATTTTCAGGAGCCTGGCCTTGTAGCTCCAGCTCCCTTAGTTGTAATTCGTGCTCCCTCTGCAACCTTCTATCTTCTGCCTCCCTTTCGGCCTTTTTATCTTCTGCCTCCCTTTGCTGTCGTTTGTCTTCTGCCTCAATCTGCAGCCTCTTCTCTTCAGCTAACCTTTCAGACTCTAATTTTCTTTCAGCCTCTTTTTCTAATCTTCTTTCTTCCCGTTCAATATATTTATCACATTCAGCCGTTACATACTGAATTAAAATCTGACCATCCATTCCCATCTCCTTTGCCGTCAGCACAGCAGCTGATCTGAATTTGGCCAGCTCCGCCATACTTTTTAAACAAATCTAGCAATGTGCAAAATAAAATTTCCAACTACTAAAGTACTTCTAATTACTCTAGTCTAAAATAATTCTAATTAATTAATTAACTACCACTGGCTGTGAAGATTCACCAACTTTTATTTTCAGGGACACTTTTAATTTTAAGGGACACTTTTAATTTTTATAATGTGTTCCCCTAATCTAATTCTCCCCCCAGGAGATCCTAATATACTTACTGGGCTAATTATCCCGGGACCAAGAGACCCCAATATATGTAGTGGATTTGATGGTATTGTATGATGGTGATATTACTAAGTGTGATGCATGAGGTCAGCTGTGAAGGCTCCTGAGATAAAATGTAGTTGTGAATTGTCAGAAGGCCCTTCTTGCTACCACTACGACCTCACACCTATCTTTTTTTTTTTTTTTCTAATGAATGTGGCTACGTTAAATGTCTAGGGTAATGATATGTTATGTGTTGTGGTAGTTTACATACACACACACAGATATTTACTAAGTCTAATAATATTAATAAATGTTATAATACACTGAACTAACTCAAGTGTGTAAAATTTTGATAGTAATTTTCTTTAAATTTATTTGTTCTGAACCAAGGTTTTAATTTGGTCAGAACATATGAAAGGTTTTGCAATTATGAAAGAAATGCATGAATATTACATAATAAATGCAAGGTGTGTACATATGTATGTTACTAGACTAGTTAATATTACTACTGTTTATAGTTGTAATCTATTTTGGGAGAACATTTAATGGATGTGCTGTTGGGGTGGCCTCATCACTCCCTGTCTATGGTGACTACACATTGTCCAGTTATTGGATGGAATTTTTATGGGTGTGTTAGCAAATAAGTTGAGTTGGTGAATTCTCAGCAGACCAGGCGCTCACGTAGCTTGAAGGTGTAGCTCTGGTGCTGAGATCTGGTGGCCCCACCTCTCCGTGCTTGGGGGCAATATTAGAAGTTTGGTGGCCCCACCTCTCCGTGCTTGGGGGCAATATCAGAAGTTTGGTGGCCCCACCTCTCCGTGCTTGGGGGCAATATCAGAAGTCTGGTGGCCCCACCTCTCCGTGCTTGGGGCTATAATAGGCTGCTCTGACAAAATGTTACTGCACGAGTCCACTCTGGTAAAATTCAACAACTCATTTGACACCACATTGGTGCCAACTGAAACTCACAGTTCTGCAATCAAAGTATTAGTCATGTGTCAGAATTCCATCCTCTAACCATTTCTGGACACAACACTACACAACAACAACACCACATAGACGAGTCAGATCTTTCTGACCAAACAACACATCTTACCAAGTTGGTTTCACATAGGATAAGTTCTCCCAGACTACATATTCTGAAATATGTTCATTAGCTTCCTGCCATAGAATAGGATAGGTGATATGTTCCACTGATCTCAACCCTTGATCTGTCCTTCCTAATCCTTACTGGAGTTTATGTATTTTATTTGTCTCTAGACCCTGAACTGGGGCGGGGGTCTAGAGCGAATCCTTACTTGTTGTAAGGGACAGTTTATGCTATTGCAGTATCAAATCACTCGAAACCTTAAACAAATATTAAAATGTACAAAGAAATAATTTCAGTCTTACCAGAATTATGAATATAGTACACAGTTAAATGCTAGCAAAACTCAGCTGAGCTGCTGGCCTTAGGATGGCGTCCCTCTAAATATTTCAATAGCTTCTGGGAATTACACCACTTAATAATTCACTGTGTCTACTAGGACAACTTATAATGAATGGCACAAAATGCGCGTCTGAGCGCCGATAATATATTCATCTATGGCCAATCACTGCCTTTTCTTTTTTCAAATTCAAATATCCTACCAAAAAGTCATTTCAGTCATACCTCAGTCAAGTATGCCTTATTGTCTGTTGGTCCGTCCGTCTCTACTTGCGTTTTCACAAAAAACACACTTGTTTTTTTGAACCAACTCTGCCTTCCCCTACACAATTTTGCCCCTTAAAGTTATTTTTAGCCACAATTCACCATCCCACCCCATCTCTTCATTCCAACTAGATTTTAGCATTTGCGTCTTCAAGGCCACAATTTTTTGAAAATTAGTGACATGTTTTATTTCAATGCAGACGTTCATTGATATGAACAACACAGTCTTTTGTCAATATCTTTCTAATTATCTATCCGTCTGTATAAATGAAAGTATATTATTTCACTGCTCAAGATGGGCCATCCGGCCAGCTAGGTTTTATATTCCTAACATTATTATTAAGAAAAGTTACTTTTCAAATATTTTCTAGAATCTTCTGGAATGCGTTCATCACTGCATTCAAATAAACGGACTAAGTTATCGCAAAAGCGTCCAAAAAATGACTGTGGCGTATAATATCCAAGGTCCCTTTTGTCGATTTCTTTACTTTATGTCAACTTGGGGAACGTGACTTTTTCCTCCTTTCCCCACCACTTGCGTCTTTTAGCCTTGCTAATTTCAAGCACGCGTTCAGTCAGATTTTTCCTTTTGATCTCCGTTCTCATCCCGTTCCGTTTTGCCTTCAAGTCTAACAATTTAATTTTCATGGCGGGTGATGACCCGCGGCGTGGGCGATCATGTATTCTAGTAGCTTACGCATTAGTTTTTATCCCTACGTTGTATCATTGGAGATATTTTAACGTTGTATCACGGTTAATTTTGTGACAAATAGCTTCATAACAGCAATACATAATATGGCCTTAGTACTCATAACACTGCCTACACTGCAGTTTACAAATAACTCATAATATCATCACGTGGAATAATGGCCTTAGTACTCAAAATACTGCCTACATTGCAATATCCATAAACTCTACCTCCGCGGGAAATAATGGCCTCTTAAATCATATCTTCACAAAAATATCCTCTACTAGGGAATACTGGTCTGTACATATCAAATATCCACTTATCCCATAAACACAGCGAAAACCATCGCTAGACATATTCATCGCTCTGCGCAGGCATACACATCAAAAATTCAGCAGGGCTTGACCCGCTCGGACAACGCCCAAACACAGACTGTTCATATCTGCAGCATAGCCACGAGCTAAAAACAGCTCACTACAACTCACAGATAAATTCCTCACAGGCGGGGCTCAACGCCGTGAGTAGCTTTCATACGCTAACAGCTTCTTGATATAAATATTCTATCCAGCATCATAGTTAAACAAGCGCAACTCAAAATCTAACTTGTCTAAAAAGCATATACAGGATTACTGCCCTTTTGACTTAACAATGCCTGACCTATTTTTATCTACCCCTCTAATTTCTCTTCTTAAAGTTAATAGTTTTTGCAGTATCTAACATCTTCTTTACTGCTTCAGTGTTAAGCAGGGGAAACAAAATAAACAGGGCTAAGAATCATAAATAAAGGAAACAATTTCAATGCAGATGATATAAATACTAAGTTTCTAAGAACTACAAAAAACAGAAGCAATATCACAAACAAATATGGTTGTTGAACTGACATTTATGTTCTGGGGTATTAATGTGGCAAAGTTCTCAATGATATGATGTGATAACTTCAAGGCTTTCTGCAGGGCCAGGTAATCAGGGTGGTCCTCTGGGGTGTACTTGATCAAATCCTGGACAGTGACAGAAGACAACAACGGTTATGAAATAATAATAGATAATCAATTATATTCCTTCATTCATTCAGTTGGGTTATCTTCCCTGGTCAAATGCAGCACTGTAGTCTAGTGGTTTTTTGGAGCACGCTGGGTGCTTTAGTCCTTTTGCTCAGGCCTTGTGATCATTACTCTCGCAAGGTCTGTATACCTTGGCCAATAGCAGTAGTCATGTCTCAATGACCAATAGCAAAATCCATGCTAAGCTGGCCATAAAAGAACATTCATGCTTAAATGGCCAACAGCAGAATTCACACTTACCTGGCCAATAGCAGAATTTATGCTTAACTGGCTAATAGCAGAATTTTTGCTTAACTGGCTGATAGCAGAATATGTGTATAAAAAGTGATATTATTTTCATAAATAATCTTGTTTTAAAGGAGGAAGAAGAATTTTCATAAATAATCTTGTTTTAAAATATCAAAGTGGGAAAAAACATCCATTTAGTTGCCCGGGTAAAACCTAAAGACTGCCTGAGTACGAAAGAGTTAACCAACTGAAAGTGAAACTGAAAGTGTTAAACCCTTAATTCAACTGTACTTATATTTTCCAAGAACCCTTAACAGCAATGACAACTGCTAATCCAGGCTGAATATCAAACGTCAATAGATAAATAAAGTAAGCAGACAAGAGATGCAAATCAACCATTTGAAGAATATTTCTGAGATCTGAACTCCCCGCTTTACAGGATAAACTCGCCTCATCAACAGAAAGAAGCCAGTTGCGGACACATAGCTATTGGCACCTGAATCAGAAGTTCCTTTTATAGATACAGAAATGTTATTTTGACACTACCCGTTCTGGCTCTTATCTGAATACTTGTGTTTATCAAGTCACAAGGCAGCAAACTGTTAACATTACAACACGTTAAGATGTAGTCATGAGTTCTAAAACTGGCGTCATTCTGATAATAAGGTAGTTTTACTGAGTGCAGTCTTTGTTTCAAGTTTCTTATGATACCCTGACAAGTTTTCTTTGTTTCAAGTTTCTTATGATGCCCTGACAAGTTTTCTTCCTTTAGCTTTGTACACACTGTCTTAAATAAAGAATAGCATTAGTGTTCCCTCAGGCATCTTGTTTGTTATATATAGTCGTACAACAAATGTCAGGTTGTGCATGAGGCTGACAACCTGACCATACACAACAAATTGCTACAGAAACCACTGCTAACAAGGAAATGTAAAAGCTTTGTGCAGACTTCCTACAAGGGGAGGGAGGGGGGGAGCAGCTGTAGTGGTGGCTCCATGCTCCATAGGGAGCGACAGTAAGGTGATGATAAAACACAATAGGACCATGACTGTAGCAACTCTCTGGCAGGAAGCCTGCACCAAATAAACTTACTGTACATTTACAATGGTGGTTTTTGTTGAGACATTTTTTACGTGATAAGGCTGTCAGCCCCATGTACTAACTCCTACATTATTTGTGCAGAAATGCAATGTTTTAGCACTTGAGAAGATAAGAGGAGTGTTTCTGCATCTCCCTGAGATACGTAGCCTAGGTAGGGTTCACACTGCCCTATCTCTGCCACCAAGTTGCCTTCTGGTTATTTGGTGCCCTTTAACTGCCCTTTCTATTATCTTCTCTGATTCACAACTTCCAGTTTCCCCATTCACAGATCTAATTTTCAGGTTATTCAATTATTGTACTCTCAAATTCTCTTCTGTATCTAAGATTTTTCTCACTTCCATGTCAGCTCCTTTCATAAATAGACGGACTGACATGGTACGACAAGATCCCCAATGTGGAACTGATGACAACAACAGATGAGAAGAAGATGCTGGTGATGGATAGAACACCCACTGAGGAAATCTATTGATAGAATTACAAGGTGGTCTTTGTTTTGGAATCTTCACGGTAAGACAGGTACAGGGAGACTAAAAAACACACGGAGAAGAGAAATGGAGACAGAAATGAGAGGGATGAGGAAGACATAGAAAGACCTGGAATGGATGGCACGGGACAGGAAGACAACACTAGTTTGTTGAAGGCCTATGCTCCTTGGGCAGCAGAATGGAAATTGTGCTAATATTAGTTCAAAATGACAAGAAAAACTTACATGTAACACAAGTGTATTCCTCTGGACTCTCTGAACAGGCTTGAAAAGTGCATCTGTCAACAACAACAACAAAATATATAACTAACATACTTTTACACCAGAATATCGATGTTTGATTTGTACAATTGTATGTTAAATCTCCTAAGGACTGAGGACTAGATTGGAAGCAAGCCAGGAGAAAGGTAGCTGATAGGATAGTACCATGCTCTCACTGGCAAACCTCTGTACCTCAGAAACAAGAGGAACGACTAAGTAAGTAAGTAAGTAAGCAAGCAAGCAAGATTTGTATGTAAGCAGTTTTTATGTGGCTTCTGGACGGAGCAGAAAAATAAGAATAAATATAAATTTCTTTTTTATCAAATGTGCAAATAATTTCTACAACCATATTTTCTTGTTCTTCACTCCTCCCTTTGTGTGCGTGTGTGTGTGTGTGTATGTGTGTTGGGGGGGGGGGTGGGCGGGGGTAAAGTAAAGGTAGTCCCCAAACAATATACTACTGTAAAGGAGTGAAGTGTTAGAGACTTTACTATACTAAGTCCAGCTTTATGAGGTGGGGTGACTAGTTCCCATCCTTGATGCCTTTGCCTTCCCTAACTCATGACCAGAGTCAGGTACCAATTTACATACACAAATTTCATTATATAATAGTCTAACCAGTTATACTGTTACAGACTTTTTTCTTTTTTTTTTACAGCATAATACTTTGAAAAGGAAAGAAAGACAACAAGGGGAGATTTTTGTTTAAAAAGCAAGTCCAGGGCATGATTAGATGGAACTTTTTATTTCTACCTTATGTGCCTCGAGACATGACTGGATTAATATGAATGTGATGATGATGATGACAACGATGATGACTGTGATGATGATGATGAATTTGATGAGATCTGTAAATACAAAGCTCTTATTTTAAAAACAGCTGTCACCTTCTACGTTTGCAACACCTTATTTATGTCTGAATCAAGACAAAGAATATTTTAGATCATTTAGTTTCCGCACACATTCACTGTTACTTAAGTAACTAGATTCAATCATTAATCTATTCTCTAACACTCTCAACCACTCCCTACCTTCTAGGCTTGTGACTTCTTTTGTTGAGTTAACTGTGATATGCTGAAATCAATGAAGAATTACTGTAATAGTCAATCTTTTCTTTATTACAATCTTATGAATATATGTATAGTTCAATCACATCTTACGCTGACAAACATGGATTTAGCTTTACGCGGTGGGTTGGCCCCGCTAGTAAAATTATAAAAAGATTTCACTGTATATTATTCTTATTATTTAACGACATTTTTTTTTTAAATAGTACATACAAATTATTTAATAAAACTCTATTTAAGCAAAACCAAATATAAAATAAGGCCAAATAATCAACAGAATATACAGAAATAATGATAGCAATGAAGAGGCAACAAACAATGTATTTAGTAACTAAATAAAGTCTCTTTTATTCTTTCAGTTTTCAATGCTTGTTCTACACAAGTTGCCATATTGGTGTTGCATTGTTGTGCTGGTGGTGGAAGAACCATGCAACAATCTCTGAAGATTATGGGAAGTCCTATATAGGCACTTCAAAGTATCATTCTTTTATCAAATTCATTTAGTAGATCTCAGTTTTCTGTTTCTATTTCTTCCTTATCGAGCAGGCAAGGTTACATAATGTTCCTTTTCATTGAAGCAATCCAGAACTACAACTCTTACAGCTTCAGTTAGCATGTATTCATTGTTATATTAACAATTTTCTGTGTTACTGTGCTTTAAATTCTATAAACTAAACAATGAAACCTCATTATTGTAAATAATGACCTCTAAAAGCAAAGAACCATGTAAAAAGACTTATTTGAAAACTGAGCAATTTAGGGCTACCATCCTTTTCTGATTATAAGCATTCTTTTGGTGTCCTCAGAACATAACCCCTGTGTAATGCATGGAGGCATATCTGGAGTCATCCTTATATGACCACCAGCTATGCACAATGCTATAATATATGTACGTGGAAGTGAACCTATATCTGTGAGGCTAATTACACCCTCATTGACTTTTGAAATCATCCCACACACTTCTAGGGATTCCCCCTGTGGTGAAACTTGAGAACCCAGCATTACACAATAAGCTTGGAGAAGTCACTTGTGCCCCAGGTGTAATTCTTTGGCTTTGACTTGGTTGACTGCATGCAGAAGGATCTCACTATGGACCCAGTGATAGGCAGGGGAAGCTGAGAAGTAGCTCTGTGCAGGATGTGACAATTCCTTGGGAGAGCCCAGAACCAGAGCACAGTATTTTAGCTCTGCATAGTTGGAGAGCCCCCTTGGATGGTAGGGAATGCACAGTATGCCATGCACTTCCTAGCTTGGGACCAGATGTGACAATCCTTTAAATGCTAGCCAAGCTGGAGAAACTGAAGCTCATGACTTCAACTCAACACGTTTCGGAATGGCAAAAAAGCCACAGGAAAAGGCTAGATCTAGCTAAAGAGTGAGAAGCTCAGCAGCCCTAGTTAAAAAAACAACAACAACAACCCCTGTGTAAGATGCAATCATTTTTGTATGCTGCTTACCCATAATAAAATTAGGTCATCACTTTTGTAGACTGAGTACACCGATTTCAATGAAGCCATCAATATTTCCTTTAGCCTAAACAACATCTGGAAGTCCTCTCAGTACAGCACAAGCACAAAATTAAGATTATATCTGAGCTGTGTTTTTTCTGTGCTTCTCTATGGTGCGGAATGCTGGAGAGTTACAGAGAAGGAAATGTCGAAATTGTCCTCCTTTCACACAACATGCCTAAGAAAAATTCACCGAATCTTTTGGCCGAATACCATCACTAACCAAGATCTGCTTACTCGTAGCAAGCAAGAGGACATGCACACCATCATAGCTGGCAGACTCTGGAGCTGGGTTGGTCATGTCCTCAGAAGAGACCCCGATGCCATCACAAGAACAGCTATGCTTTGGACCCCTGAAGGAAAACGACAGAGA
The DNA here is from genome assembly GCA_024509875.1 of Oreohelix idahoensis. Lineage (NCBI taxonomy): Eukaryota > Metazoa > Mollusca > Gastropoda > Stylommatophora > Oreohelicidae > Oreohelix > Oreohelix idahoensis. The sequence goes on along the minus strand of JAMPIV010018844.1, from coordinate 131,772 downwards.
GGCCGACCAAAAACAACCTGGCGGAGGACTGTGGAGGCTGAGATGCAGGGAATGAACCAGAGTTGGGGCACTGTACGAAGGATGGCCACCGACCGAGCAAAGTGGAATCAATTTGTTGTTGCCCTACAAGACGCCACTAGGCGTGATGGCCACTGACTGCTTTGACGGTCGGCGGCTAAGGATCAAAGAAGAAGAAGATCAATATTTCCAATGGGCTGATAGACTTTTTATACAGTGTAACGCCAGGTATGACAATATTTGAAAAAAAAAAGTTGACTTGGAACTCCTGGAGAAGCTCTGTGCAAAATTGCATGGCCGTAGCTTGAATGGGGCTGAAGCCAACCCCAAACAAACAAACAAGCACTTTTGAAAATATATATAAGATATAGATATATATATTGACAAACTCTTTGTCAATGGAAGTAAGCTAGAGAGTTCTTAGTGTTATATAGAACAAATCCTGACATATGACAAAGTGGTTTGGTTTGGTTTCAAGGACTATCTTCATTGCACATGGACTAATCCATCAGTGCTCCGATCTCCTCCCTTAGATCACACAAGGAGGAATCTCAGCACAGTGCACGAACTCCATGGCACCTGCAAGAATCCCAATGTGCATATATAGGAATGACACATTCTATAAATGTTTTTGTGGTGGGTAAGTTTCTAATTTTTAAATTTTGCCAGGGCAGTGGCCTGATAGGCCTACTCTTTATGATTTCCAACTGCCGTGGGATTTTTAACGTGCACAACTTGCACATGGTACCTCCTATTTTTTCACCCTTATCCGAGAAGGCTAGGCATCTGATCTCACTACCCAGGAGACCTGGGAGGATGTATGACATCATTAGGACCACTGGTTCTAAAAAACATTTCCATAAATTATATTCCCTCAACTGGGAATCGAACCCAGCACCTCTAGAACTTGAGGTGGACGCCATACCTCTTAGCTACTCCAACCCCATATGAAAGTGAGTCATGGACAATTAATAAACAATTAAGAAAAGCAACAGAAGCTACAGAGTTATTGTTTGACAGAAGAATGTTACAAATACCACGGATATCAAATACCACGGATATCACATACCACGGATATCAAATACCACGGATATCAAATACCACGGATATCAAATACCAAGGATATCACATACCAAGGATATCAAATACCACGGATATCAAATACCACGGATATCAAATACCAAGGATATCAAATACCACGGATATCAAATACCACGGATATCAAATACCACGGATATCAAATACCACGGATATCAAATACCAAGGATATCAAATACCAAGGATATCAAATACCACGGATATCAAATACCACGGATATCAAATACCAAGGATATCAAATACCAAGGATATCAAATACCAAAGCAATGAGGATATCCTGACAGAAGCCAACTCACCTAAGAAGCTCATTCCTCAAGTTAGAAGGAAGTAATCCACTGTCTTCTGGCACGTTAGAAGCAGAAAAAAGCTGTGATATATCGTGACAACAGGGCAGACTGAAGGATAACAAGAGATAGAGGATGACAAAGAGAGAAGATACAGAATAGATAGTGAAAATAATGGAAAGAAGTCAACAACAGAACTGATAAACGGTACAGGAGACATGCTGTTGTGGACAGGCATGATTGCTCAGGCTACCCCCATAATCATCATCATCATGTGTTGTATTCTTTCCAGAACGTTGTCTCCATTACAGCTGCTCTGAACGCATCACGACTCTGGGCAAGTTCAGACTCTCTGTAATGTCCTGGATCCAACGTCGTCTTGGTCGTCCACTTTCCCTTTTTCCAGGGACCATGCCTTCCATTACTAATTTTTCCAGACTATTATGTCTTGTTATATGACCAAAACATTTCCGCTTGCTTATTGTGATGGTATTTAGGAGCCAATTTCCTCTATATTTAGTGAGTGTAGTACTATTATGCCTCCATAATACCTGGAGATAAAGATATACGAGGGGCGTTCAGAAAGTAATGCACCACATCGTTTTTCTCAGGAGCTGTTTATTCAAAAAGCATGAAATTTATACACAATATACATGGATATGTCATGTAAACATCGGTATTATTCAACATAATCCCCATCAACTTGTACGGCTTTATGCTAGCGCGAAACAAGTGCATGTATTCCTAGCCCGTACCAGATTTTGTCTTGATCATGTAGCCATTTCTTCGCTGCATGAATCACTCCATCATCTTCAAACCTTGTCCCACGGAGTGCATCTTTAAGTGGACCAAATAGATGAAAATCAGAGGGTGCCAAATCGGGACTATAGGGTGGAAGGGGTAGTACAGTCCAACCCAATTTGGTGATTGCTTCTCGTGTTGCCAGACATGTGTGAGGGCTCGCATTGTCGTGAAGGAGAAGCAGGTCTGCTGGATTCTTGTGCGGCCGAACTCTGCGAAAACATTGATTGAGTTTTTTTTCAATGTCTTAATGTAAGCTTGCGAATTGATTGTCTCTCCTCTTGGCATAACGTCCACAAGAATCACACCTTCAATGCCCCAAAAGGCAGTGATCATGACCTTTCTATCTGAAGGAATTGTCTTGAATTTCTTTCTTTTTGGTGATTGCGGATGATGCCACTCCACTGACTGTCTTTTTGTCTCAGGTTCAAAATAATGTGTCCAGGTTTTGTCACGTGTAACGATCTTAGCCAAAAAGTTCTCTCCATCAGCATTGAAACGCTCCAACAATTCAGAAGAAATTGCTTTCCTTTGCAATCGGTGGTCATTTGTGAGACTTCGAGGAACCCATCTTGCGCAAACCTTAGAAAATCCGAGAGTTTTTATAACTGCATTTGCACTACCAATGCTGACTGACAGCTGTAAGGCCAATTGTTGAGTAGTGATTTGCCTATCAGTAAGAATAAAGCCCTCAGCGCATTTCAACATTTCTGCGTTGGTGGCTGTGGCAGGACGTCCACAGCGCAGCCGATCAAGCAGCTCCGTATCTCCAATTCCTGATTCTTTGATTCTCTGAACCCAGCGACTGACTGTACTCCTGTCGACTGCAAAACTTCCATACACATCACATAGGCGCTTGTGAATATTCACAACAGTTTCCTTCTCTGCAATGAGAAATTCTATCACAATTCGCTGCTTATAACGCAAGTTGCTAACATGCTCCATTTCAACGGTTTAGGGCAGCCGTATTATTTGGCCGGTTGCAATGCAATTTGGTGCACACAATTAGCACATGCCATATTTGAAGTGTGCAAAATTTCATGCTTCTATCTTTATTATTAGCTGAGAAAAACGATGTGGTGCATTACTTTCTGAATGCCCCTCGTATATAGACACACACACACAACCATAGCCTACAGTTTATCAAAGATGTCCTACACTCTCACCTTGGCAAGGTCAGCAAACTGCTCACTCTCCTGGCTACACCTGTGTATGGTACTCACTGCCTGCTGGTAGTTGTTGAGGTAGTTACCAAAGTTGATCAACTTGGAAATCTGATCATAACAGCAGGAGAAGATAAGTGAGAAAGTGAAAATGATGACAGATGGACAAAAGAATGACACTATGGAGATAGAGACAACAGTGGGAAGAGGGAACTATTGACAGTGAATGACATTTATAATGAGACAACATTGATCAAACTATTGACAGTGAATGACATTTATAATGAGACAACATTGATCAAACTATTGACAGTGAATGATATTTATAATGAAACCACATTGATCAAACTATTGACAGTGAATGACATTTATAATGAGACCACATTGATAACTATTGACAGTGAATGACATTTATAATGAGACTACATTGATCAAACTATTGACAGTGAATGACATTTATAATGAGACCACATTGATCAAACTATTGACAGTGAATGACATTTATAATGAGACCACATTGATCAAACTATTGACAGTGAATGACATTTATAATGAGACCACATTGATCAAACTATTGACAGTGAATGACATTTATAATGAGACCACATTGATCAAACTATTGACAGTGAATGACATTTATAATGAGAACACACTGATCAAACTATTGACAGTGAATGACATTTATAATGAGACCACATTGATCAAACTATTGACAGTGAATGACATTTATAATGAGACCACATTGATCAAACTATTGACAGTGAATGACATTTATAATGAGACCACATTCATCAAACTATTGACAGTGAATGACATTTATAATGAGACCACATTGATCAAACTATTGACAGTGAATGACATTTATAATAAGACCACATTGATCAAACTATTGACATTGAATGACATTTATAATGAGACCACATAGATCAAACTATTGACAGTGAATGACATTTATAATGAGACCACATTGATCAAACTATTGACAGTGAATGACATTTATAATGAGACCACATTCATCAAACACATGACATTGGATGTCAGTTGAAAAAAAGAAAAACATCATTATTTTTCATTTCCTTTTATTTCTATTTTAGTAGCTGGCTACTTTACAGGAAGTCTGCACCACAACCTTTGCTTTTTGTAGCTGATGTTTCTGTACCAGTTTGTTTTACATGAGGAGGTTGTCAGCCCCTTGTACAACCTTTAATTATTTGCCTTTTTACAATAGGCCTGCATGAGCAGTAATACTATCCTCAAAGATTGCCAGGAGCTACAGCAGGCAAATAAAAATCTACAGGACAAGAAAGGAAGCCTAGTTATTCTCTAGTTCATTATTCATACTGGTAAACTAGTCACTAGTAAAAGTTCCCATTATTTTTCTCTTGAGTATTCTAAGCCACTGAAGTTCTTTGTCACAAGAACAGTCTTTCTCCTCCATCCCTCTTATTGATTGCCCCTTTTCAATTCTCTTTTCCCCTGATCAAATTTCAGTTAAATGTTAATCTTCACGACGTTCTCTTTGTCTGGCATCGCCCAATCACTGGGAACTTCTCTGTTTGTTTTGTTCCGATATCGCTGGTTTCTAAAATTTAGGTTGTCTAGTTTCCCTTTCTCATTTAACATTCTAGCATTCCAGGCCCTGCCCATGGGTTACCAAGGCCCGAAAGGGGAGAGAAGATTATTAACACTGTAATTTACCATGCGTGCTATAAAAGGGGACTAAGGAGGGTTGGGCACAGGGTGACTAACCCATATTGTAGAAATTTATAAACAAAACTTCCACAACGAGATAGACAAGTCAACGAACGATAACTGACATAATACTCAATTATACTTTCTCAGTCTGCTATTTTATTTTCTTTCTGTGTGGCCAAGACATCTTATAGCAGGGTCCCAAAACATATTTTGAGTCCAGAATTCATTTATGGGATGGATAGAGCTGATGAGCATTAACAAAGGTTCCAGTTACACGCCCATTGAGGCATATTGGGAATATGGTGTTAGGCCCATATTTTCTTGACCATCGGCACACTAGGGGTGATGTGGTCAACATCATGCCGGCCGCCTCAACCTCCCCAGAGTTGCTCTGGTACCCAGTTGGGGCTGGGTCGACCCAGGAGCCGTTTGCGGCCTAAAACAATCCCACCTCATCTGGGAATCGAACCATAGACCACTGAGCTAGGAAGCCAGTGCACTAACCACTATGCTACCGCGGCATTAACAAGGGCATTGATATTTGTTTGGACATTGGTCGTAAGTTATCACACTCTTCCAGGTTCAGTCTGTTCTTTTGCTTTGATAAAACTGCATTTGCACGGCTTCAACTATGTATGAACTTGGGAATATAAATAAAAATGGCTCAACTGCTGCACTAAACTTGGGATATTTTGTAGTAGTAGTATTTACATTGCTCCAATAGTCAGTGAGGCTTTTATTTTGCAACAATGATTCAGCTTTGAGTTCCACACACATATCACTGAGTTCATCTTGTAGGTTAATTTCAATCACTGCATTTTCTATTTCTACATTAAACGGTAAACAATCATGTCAGGTACATGCATTATCTCCAAGTCCTCAAAATGTACGTGAAAGTCTACCCTTAATTTTTAGAGGTGATTTATGGCAAGATATGAAATAAACATTTAGCCGCCCATACAAACAACTCAGATGTAAAACTGAGTCACAGCAGGCATTTTTTTTTTTTTTTCTTATTTGTTTATTAACTGTTGACCCTAAAAGTTTAATCAACCCTCTGGGGCTTATCAACCCCATGGATGCCGATATTGACCCATGGGGGATAATATCGACTACTTTGGGGACCCCTGTCTTGAAGTGTCAGCAATAAGGTAGTTATCTTTATTGCACATCATATATTAATAAATGTTATGGCTGAGTGGGGAAATTTAGAAAAAAACCAAAACCAGCCAAGCTGATTCAGAATAAAATATTCAGTTCAAGTGACTGACACATTTTGACATGTTCTTGTCATTTATGAAACAACCAATAAATAAATAAAGGTACAGTGTTCCAGGATCGAAACTTGGTAAGTGTGACACTCCAGTCTACCCAGCTATAAATGGGTACCTGACTCTGCTCTTGAGTTAGGTAAGACAAAGGAAGTGAGGAAGTGAACCAGTAATTCTACTTCATAAAATAAAGCTGAGGGCTAGTATGGTGAAGTCTCTAACACTTCACTCCCCTAAAGCAGTACCTGCTTCTATGTAATAATAAATCTGTAGGGTGATTGAAAAATCACTTCCTATTTTTAAATTGTCATTTCTACACATCTTATCCAACTAATTTATATTTATGGCACTTTTTTGGCAGTATCATTAAAACTCAATGTGATATTGGGTCTGTTCAACACATATTTTGACAGCGGACTGTCATTCATTTTTACTGTCTCTTGTAACATTTAGTTGGTTGGTTATTTTAGATTTTATTTTTTTATATTTTATTTCTGGAAATAAACCAATAAAAAATAAAACTTAATAACCAAATGGCAGTTATAGCTCATAGTTTTGACATTTGTTTCATGTATATCAAATGGATACAATTGAGAATATTCAAATTTAGAACACTGGAACACGATAAATAATATCCAACTTTGGCCTACCAGGTTATTTATGGTTTGACAACAGCCATATTTAGCTAGCAACATTTCAAGGTCAGCCCTGTGGTAGCATCAGAGGAGTCTCTCAGGAAACAAAGACAGAACATAACTGCTGCTCCTGAAGCTTAAATAAGATGTGCCTAATATCAGGCAAACATGCACGGAGAAGACAGCGCTATAAGTGGGAAGATAACATCAAGAGATGGACAGGAAAGAGTCTATCAGAGTGTACTATCAAGACAAGAGACAGAAGATGTTGGAGATCCATTACAGCCAACCTTCGTTGTGGAGATGGCAGCTGATGATGATGATGAAAATGATGTCATGTATGTGGTTTGGGTCAGCAATGTCCTATTTTGTTTTGCTTCCAGCTCTCATGGTAGACGATCAGTGTAATGGGGACTGACAAAAGTGGTTAGAGCTTGTGCATATAAATGCGCAAACCAAATCAATGATCCCGGGAGCTATGCCGGCGGGAGTTTTACTCCTGGCAGGGTCACCCAAGCCGGACAGGTCCTGGGTGAGGGGCCAGACTAAATGGGCTGAGGAGTGGGTGGAACCCTATAGGTGTAGATGCAGAACCCACCGGCGAGTGGTACATGCTCTGGTCTGCACCAATCCACCCCCACTTCATGGGTTAAATGCTTTCTTGCCTCATTCTTCACTGTTTGTCGTCTATCACGCCCATGGCGACCGTTGCCTCAATTGGCTGTGTGTGGTGTACCCGGAAACGGGGCCTCCCAGTACTGAGGCAAAGTTAAGTCCCCGATGTCACTTATCGGTGCAGAATTGAGAGAGATGGCTGAGCATCACAATCCCTCCTGTGTTGCAGCATGATGAGAACCCAGCATTGCACACTGAGCTTGGGGGGATCACTTGGGCACCAGACTTAATACTGGCTCTTGACTGGATGGCCGCATGCAGGAGATTTCTACAATGGAGGGTTGGCAGGTGGTGGGTATCGGGAAGTGGCTCTGTGCAGGACGTGAGGATTCCTTGGGAGAGCCCAGAACCAGAGCACAGCATTGTGCAAGCTCTGCATAGTTGGAGAGCCCCCTGGATGACGGGGAATGCACAGTGTGCTACCCCACCTATCCCCAACTGCTAACTTAGAACCAGAAGTGGGGTCCTCTGTATGCGTGCCAGGCCAGGATAAAATGCCTGGGAAAGAGACTGGAGCTCAGAACTCCCTAACTCAAAGTTGCAGGATGGCAGAAAAGCCACGGGAAAGACAGGGCTATTTTGAAGATAACGCAACCATATTTTCACCATACGAGCTCGGACGCCGCCTCGGTAAACAAGGTCCGCGCAGAGCAGTGACACCCCCAGGCTGCTTGCGAATAGTCTACTACTGGGAACATAAACAGATTAGGGATGAGCCCACTCTCCCGTTGAACAGGTGCTAAAGTCGTAGATACTGGGCCAGAAGGCGCACCGGAAACCACAGTATCATGCAACTCGCTTTTTTTTTTTTTTGGAGAGTACACCGTCAAATAAATCTCGTTCTGGTGCTCGCCCTGTGGAGCTCCACCAGGCAGGTGCAGTGCCGGGCTCTGAGCCTCGACAGAGCCCACCCTCAGCTACTGGAGGACCCTCTAGACCGTCTTGTGGAGTCAACAGACGGCGGAGGAGAACTACTGACCAAAACAAAACAGAAAAAGAGAAACCCAGAGTGCCACTTGTCATGATGCACTGGAATGCAGAGGGAGTGAACAGCAAGCAGGCTGGATACAGCAAAAAGACAGAGCTGGAAAACATCTTGTATGAGAAGCAAGTCAGTGTTTGCTGTATCCAAGAGACTCACTTGAAAGCAGATCAAACCTTTAAAATAAGGGGATATCAATGCTTCAGATCCGACAGACAAGATAGACGAAAAGGAGGAGTACTTACTCTTGTAAGGAATAACATTCCTGCACACGAAAGGAAAACCTTCATGGATGGAGCAGAATATCAGCTGCTGCAGATAAAGGTAGACAAGATGGAAATAGAACTCCTGAACTATTACTGTCCGAACAACAAACCCCTGAGTCTCAGCTCTATACAGGTACCAGCCACCAACTTTATAGCAGTTGGAGACTTTAATAGCCACTCCCAGAGCTGGGGCTATAACCATCTGGATCACAGAGGTGAAGAGGTTGAAACTTGGCAAGATGATCACTCCCTAATCCTAGTCAATAATGCCACAGATACTCCTACCTTCTACTCCAGAGGATGGCACACAACCTCAACACCAGATCTTGCCTTCTCCACACCAGATATAGCTGGATCTATTAGTAGAGAAGTAGGAGACCAACTAGGGGGAAGCGACCATCGCCCAATCTTTCTTACTGTCCAGAGTGCAACTCTCAGTACAGGCCCAGCCATTACAAGATGGAACTACAAAAAAGCCAACTGGGGTTTATTCAGGCATCAGGTGAACACGCTGCTGTCTACCCTCAAGGTACAGAACAGAGACATTAATGAAGTGGTAAAAGACTTCAACAGATGCATACTACAAGCTGCAAAAGAAACCATTCCCAAAGGATGCCGGCGTAACTACATACCATACTGGTCCAGCACACTCCAAGAACGTCAGGAAGCTATGGACAAGGCTAGAAAGGACGCAGAGTCTCAGCCTTCACTTGAAACTCACAACAAATGGAAAAAGGCTGTAGCAGAGTTTCAGAGAACAAAGCTAGAAGAAAAGCGGAAAAGCTGGAGAACTAAAACGGCATCGCTGAACCTTGAGAAAGACGGCAGGAAACTTTGGAGATTAGTCAAGTCTCTAAATGAAGAGCATTCCTCACCAAGGCAGACTATCACATTGGATGAAGGTGGCAAACTTTTCAGAGGAAAACAAGCTGCAGACTTGTTTGCTAGAAGATACAGTTCAGAAAGCAACTTACCCATTAACATAGACCATCAGAGAGAGATAAGAAAAGAAATACTGGCAACCATGGGACAGACAGATACTCCTGCCCCAATGAGGGAACCCATCACACTAGGAGAACTACAGAAGGCTATTTCCAAGCTTAAGTTTCAAAAGTCACCCGGCCCAGACAAAATCAGCAACGAAATGCTAGTAAATCTGAGCTCAGCAGCAAAGACAAAACTGCTTGAGATATTCAACCACAGCTGGTTGAAAGGAACGGTACCCCAAGTATGGAGAGAAGCCATCACAATACCCATACTAAAGAAAGGGAAATGTAAGACCGAGGCTGCAAGTTACCGGCCAATCAGTCTCACAAGCTGTGTTGGGAAGACTATGGAGCGAATAGTCAACCACAGATTGAAATGGTATTTAGAGTCTGAGCAGATCCTGGTGCCGGAACAAGCTGGATTTAGAGAATGCTACAGTATAGAAGACCAAGTTACTTACTTGTCTCAAGCAATAGAAGATGCCTTCCAGGAGAAGAAAAAGGTCCTAACGATCTGGGTCGACTTCAAGCAGGCCTTTGACAAGGTGTGGAAAGATGGCCTCATTGCAAAACTTAGGAGAAGTGGAATCCAAGGCAACATGATGAAATGGATCCAGTCATACTTGCATAACAGGAGAACTAGAGTCACTCTTGACGGTCTGCAGAGCAGAAAAGTGTTGCTCCATCAGGGGGTACCTCAAGGAGGAGTAATTTCCCCAACACTCTTCCTTGTTTACATCAATGACCTGGTGAAAGATCTCCCTGCAGGAGTTAAAGCTGCCTTATATGCAGATGACCTAGTACTCTGGTGCGCTGATGAAAATGTCACCACAGCAAATTATAGAATGCAGCGGGCAGCAGACATGCTAGTGTCATGGGCAGAGAAATGGCTTATCACAATAAACACAGACAAAACCTCCACAACACTGTTCTCCCTCGCCCCCAAGGACAAATCAGCTAACATACACCTAGGGACAACCGTGATCAAGGAAGAAAGCTACCCCACCTATCTTGGGGTGACATTTGACCAAAGGCTTACATGGAATAAGCATATTGAAAATGCAGAAGGAAAGGCCCGAAGACGACTAGGCATACTCAGAAAATTAGCAGGTACCAACTGGGGAGCAAATGAACGAAATCTAAAGAAGATTTATAATGGAGTAATAAGACCACACTTAGAGTTTAGCTCAGCAGCATGGTCATCAGCTGCTAACTCACATCTGCAGTCTTTGGACAAGGTGCAAAATCAAGCTCTCAGGCTCATTACAGGAGCCATGAAAACTACACCAATAACAGAGATGCAGAAGGTTGCTGGATTACAGACATTGTCCCATAGAAGAGACACAAAAACCATGATCCAGATGGAAAAGTACAACAGTATGCCAATGCACCCAATGAAGGCAAGACTAGATGATCTGGCATTGGGACGTCTAAAGCGTAGCAGCTTTGTGCATCGGGGGAAAAGACTTATAAGACAGCATCAAGAAGACCTATCCATGAAGACAACACCACTGAAGCCCACCCTATACCCTGTACCATGGGAGCAGGCCAGCAGTGCCCTCCAAATTAATACAACAGTCAGTGGTCTCACAAGTGGATGTGAGTATAATGATCTGCAAAAACGAACTGCTACATTGAGTATGATCCAAGAAAGCTATCCCGATCAATCATGGATACATGCCTATACAGATGGATCAGCAACTAATGCTGTTAGGAATGGAGGTGCCGGTATCTTTATCTCATATCCTGACAACCACTATGAGACTAGGCACATTCCCACTGGTAAATTCTGTTCCAACTATACAGCTGAGGTTCAAGCTCTAGAGCAAGCTGCAAATATGATTTATAACACCAACTCTGACTGCCACCAGGTAGTCATCCTCACAGATGCACTGTCTGTCCTGCAAGCTCTCAAGGGTGGTAAACTCCCGCATCTGAGAAATGAACTAAACAAGGTAGCTGCCAAAAAGAGAACCATACTTCAGTGGGTACCATCTCATTGTGGTGTACCCGGAAATGAAAAGGCAGATAAACTTGCAAAAAAGGGAGGAGAATGTGAACAAGAAGATAATGAAGTCACATACTTTGAGAAAAAGAGAGCTATCCAGACTATCAGAAGAGAACAGAACCAACCCAAAGACGACTATCACACTCTCGACCGGCAGGGACAGACAACTATTTTTCGACTCAGGACAGGGCATAACAAACTGAATAAACACATGCACAAGCTACGATTGTCTGCTTCACCACTGTGCACATGTGGATTAAACGAACAAACTGCTGAGCATGTTCTACAGGACTGTCCTCTGTATGACCAGTTAAGAAAGATATACTGGCCCAATGACTCAACACTAAACTCAAAGCTATATGGAGTTAAAGAGGAACTTAAACAACAGTCGAATTCATCATGAGAACTCGTCTGACGGTGTAATCATCAAAGATGCGATCGCAAGAAGAAGAAGAAGAAGCAAACCAAATGAAGACATCAGTTCTTTCCTTCTTCTTCGTTCACTTAGACCAGACAACAGTTCAATGCTAGATCATAAACATGAAGTTATGTACAGAACTGAAACCAGATGTTGTACAATCAGCAACCTAAAGCAGATTATCAACAGCCAGAAGGCAAACAACACACCTAAAGAACAAAAGAGAGAAAACAACACACCTGCAGTCAACCCTTGCTACAAGTTTACATCACTAAAAAAGCAGAGAAAAACTATACCACAGTATTAAATGTGGTACTTAAATCATTTCCTGTACTGTAAGCTGTGACCTGACATTGTTTATAGAGGTGCAGTCATACTTCTAGCTCCCTGATCAATCCCAAGTCAAGTCTTAAGTTGTCAAATATTTGTGGGTTTTATCAATAGCTTTATAATATTTCAACTGGTGGGGGGGGTGGGGGGGGGGAGACAAGTAAAGATAGTGTCATAGTAGATACTGCTGTAGGGGAGTGTTAGATATTTTACTATACTACATCCAGCTTATGAGGTGGAGTGACCAGTTTCCTTCCTCGCTGCTTTTGCCTTCCCTAACTCAACAGCAGTCAGGTACCCATTTGCAGCTGGGTAGACTGGAGCGTGAGGGGTTTTGATCTCTGAACTGAGTAACTTTGGCAGCCAAGAGGCAAGTGCTCTGACGACTTAGCCCATCGGATGTTTTCTAATATTAAAAGTACACAAAATGGAGACAGTGCAGGTTACACCTATCTCTGACTGCACAGATCAAGAAAAAGAATCAGATAACAGTCAACAGCCGTGTATCTATGTCTGTGCCTGGGACCTGAGCATTGATTGATGCATGTTTGCAATATGATGGTCACAAATTAAAAATAACTTATGTGACTACAAACAGATGGGGCTAACAAATAAACAAGACAGGTACAGGCCAAGAAAACTGAAGACATAAGAGCTGGTGGAAGCTGCCAAAACAGAAGTCAGATGACCAAGGATTTAAAATAAACCAGAACTACCAGATGTTGACAAGATGGAACTGTAAACACTCAAAATGTTGAGAAGACAAAAATTTCGTAGCAGCTGATAAATAAACATGAGTGTTTAAAACATTTGTTATGATGAATGACGTGACAGAGGCAATGTTAGAAAAATATTTGTAAACAATTTAAAATGAACATGTTACTAAATGTATATTTCTTGTGAATGTTGTCATAGACAGAAAGCGGAATAATACTGAAAGAGAAATTGGAATAAATACAAGCTCCACACATGTCTAAAACAAAAACAGGAAAATGAGCAGAGAAAACTTGGCAGGATTTCTGTGAAGAAAAACAGAGATATTTATTCTAAACGGTATTGATGGAAAAATTCACTCAAAAGGACAGGTGAAGCAACGAAAGTAAAGATGAGAAACAAATGATATGAGAAAGATATTTTATTTGATGAAGGAAATGGCAGAAAATATCAAATTTAAAGAAAGCTAAAACAAGCAAGGAATTGGAGAGAGAACATTTAATTATCGTGTAATAAGACAGAAAAATTACTTTAAAAACTAAAATTAGAAACTAAATAATATGAGATAAAATGGATGAAAGATAAAGATAGGAGGGAAAAAAAGAAGATGCTCAGAGACAGAGAGAATCACAAAAAAAGACTGGGAGTAAGGCAGAAGCAAAATAACAAAAGGGGTAATGGGGAAAAAAAAAAGAGAAAATAAGAAATAAGAAAAGCGAGAAAACATTATAAAGAGAATAAAAGATAGTAACAGACAGAAAGAAAGAGAGATAGCTATGTTCTTCTTCTTCTTGCGATCGCATCTTTGATGATTACACCGTCAGACGAGTTCTCATGATGAATTCGACTGTTGTTTGAAGTTCCTCTTTAACTCCATATAGCTTTGAGTTTAGTGTTGAGTCATTGGGCCAGTATATCTTTCTTAACTGGTCATACAGAGGACAGTCCTGTAGAACATGCTCAGCAGTTTGTTCGTTTAATCCACATGTGCACAGTGGTGAAGCAGACAATCGTAGCTTGTGCATGTGTTTATTCAGTTTGTTATGCCCTGTCCTGAGTCGAAAAATAGTTATCTGTCCCTGCCGGTCGAGAGTGTGATAGTCGTCTTTGGGTTGGTTCTGTTCTCTTCTGATAGTCTGGATAGCTCTCTTTTTCTCAAAGTATGTGACTTCATTATCTTCTTGTTCACATTCTCCTCCCTTTTTTGCAAGTTTATCTGCCTTTTCATTTCCGGGTACACCACAATGAGATGGTACCCACTGAAGTATGGTTCTCTTTTTGGCAGCTACCTTGTTTAGTTCATTTCTCAGATGCGGGAGTTTACCACCCTTGAGAGCTTGCAGGACAGACAGTGCATCTGTGAGGATGACTATCTGGTGGCAGTCAGAGTTGGTGTTATAAATCATATTTGCAGCTTGCTCTAGAGCTTGAACCTCAGCTGTATAGTTGGAACAGAATTTACCAGTGGGAATGTGCCTAGTCTCATAGTGGTTGTCAGGATATGAGATAAAGATACCGGCACCTCCATTCCTAACAGCATTAGTTGCTGATCCATCTGTATAGGCATGTATCCATGATTGATCGGGATAGCTTTCTTGGATCATACTCAATGTAGCAGTTCGTTTTTTTGCAGATCATTATACTCACATCCACTTGTGAGACCACAGACTGATGTATTAATTTGGAGGGCACTGCTGGCCTGCTCCCATGGTACAGGGTATAGGGTGGGCTTCAGTGGTGTTGTCTTCATGGATAGGTCTTCTTGATGCTGTCTTATAAGTCTTTTCCCCCGATGCACAAAGCTGCTACGCTTTAGACGTCCCAATGCCAGATCATCTAGTCTTGCCTTCATTGGGTGCATTGGCATACTGTTGTACTTTTCCATCTGGATCATGGTTTTTGTGTCTCTTCTATGGGACAATGTCTGTAATCCAGCAACCTTCTGCATCTCTGTTATTGGTGTAGTTTTCATGGCTCCTGTAATGAGCCTGAGAGCTTGATTTTGCACCTTGTCCAAAGACTGCAGATGTGAGTTAGCAGCTGATGACCATGCTGCTGAGCTAAACTCTAAGTGTGGTCTCATTACTCCATTATAAATCTTCTTTAGATTTCGTTCATTTGCTCCCCAGTTGGTACCTGCTAATTTTCTGAGTATGCCTAGTCGTCTTCGGGCCTTTCCTTCTGCATTTTCAATATGCTAGATAGCTATGGAAAACTGAGATAGAAAGCTGAAAACTGGCATATTAGGAAGATCAAGAGAAAAATTTTGAAGAAAAATCAGAAGAAAGTATAATATGGAAAAAGGGAAAGAAGCGAAGATGGTACGAATAACAGAAAAGTGGAAGACAAGAAAACAGACGAAGAAAAACAGAAAAGAGGAAAGTAGGACAGTAACAGACAGACAGACAGAGACACAGAGAGAGAGAGAGAGAGAGAGAGAGAGAGAGAGAGAGAGAGAGAGAGAGAGAGAGAGAGAGAGAGAGAGAGAGAGAGAGAGAGAGAGAGAGAGAGAGAGAGAGAGAGAGAGAGAGAGAGAGAGAGAGAGAGAGAGAGAGAGAGAGAGAGACAGAAGAAGTAAACAAAAAATAAAAAATAAAATGAGAGATGGGCACAAATGGAAAGAGAGACAGATAAAAAAAAAAAAAAAAAAAAGATAAACAAACATTTAAATCACTAGTGAAATGCAGTTTTTCTCCTCTTGTTTATTCACAGGCAAGACTTTATTTGACTAGATACTCCACAACAAAAAAACACAGAAGACAATGGATACAAATTCTGGTCAGCCAATGTTTGTTTAAAAAATGCCACATAATGCCAAGACTGGGACAAAAACTTGTATGCACACACAACACAAAAACAAGTTTGACCTTGCCAAATTGTCTTACACAAAAACTTGTATGCACACAACACAAAAACAAGTTTGACTTGCCAAATTGTCTTACACAAAAACTTGTATGCACACAACACAAAAACAAGTCTGACTTGCCAAATTGTCTTACACAAAAACTTGTATGCACACACAACACAAAAACAAGTTTGACTTGCCAAATTGTCTTACACAAAAACTTGTATGCACACAACACAAAAACAAGTTTGACTTGCCAAATTGTCTTACACAAAAACTTTTATGCACACACAACACAAAAACAACTTTGACTTGCCAAATTGTCTTACACAAAAACTTGTATGCACACAACACAAAAACAAGTTTGACCTTGCCAAATTGTCTTACACAAGAAAAGGTCGAATGAACAAACTGAAGATTCATCAATTCACACTTGGTTTTCCACCTTTACTCCCCTTGTCACTCTTTCAGATAAATCAGACCAAGTGCCATCTCCACACTGATGATTAGTTTTCACTGATGTACATTTTTCCAACTCTTTCTTTGATGGTATATTCCAAAATGTATATTTGACCTGGCTTATGTGGTTGCTAAGGTTATTTGAGAAGACCAAAAAAAATAGAACTACTGCCCCTCCTGGCATGTTGTAAAAGGTAACTAATATAAGGTTGTGCTTGGGACTGGGAACCTGGTCATGTATGACCAATGGCTACAGAAACCCAAAATGTTTCATCTGTCTGATTTTATGACCAATGGCTACAGAAACCCTAAATGTTTCATGTCTGATTTTATGACCAATGACTACAGAAACCCTAAATGTTTCATCTGTCTGATTTTATGACCAATGGCTACAGAAACCCAAAATGTTTCATCTGTCTATTTTATGACCAATGGCTACAGAAACCCTAAATGTTTCATCTGTCTGATTTTATGACCAATGGCTACAGAAACCCTAAATGTTTCATCTGTCTGATTTTATGACCAATGGCTACAGAAACCCTAAATATTTCATGTCTGATTTTATGACCAATGGCTACAGAAACCCTAAATGTTTCATCTGTCTGATTTTATGACCAATGGCTACAGAAACCCTAAATGTTTCATGTCTGATTTTATGACCAATGGCTACAGAAACCCTAAATGTTTCATCTGTCTGATTTTATGACCAATGGCTACAGAAACCCTAAATGTTTCATCTGTCTGATTTTATGACCAATGGCTACAGAAACCCTAAATGTTTCATCTGTCTGATTTTATGAAAAATGGCTACAGAAACCCACAATGTTTCATGTCTGATTTTATGACCAATGGCTACAGAAACCCTAAATGTTTCATCTGTCTGATTTTATGACCAATGGCTACAGAAACCCAAAATGTTTCATTTGTCTGATTTTATGACCAATGGCTACAGAAACCCTAAATGTTTCATCTGTCTGATTTTATGACCAATGGCTACAGAAACCCTAAATGTTTCATTTGTCTGATTTTATGACAATGGCTACAGAAACCTAAAATGTTTCATCTGTCTGATTTTATGACCAATGGCTACAGAAACCCTAAATGTTTCATTTGTCTGATTTTATGACCAATGGCTACAGAAACCCTAAATGTTTCATCTGTCTGATTTTATGACCAATGGCTACAGAAACCCAAAATGTTTCATCTGTCTGATTTTATGACCAACGGCTTCAGAAACCCTAAATGTTTCATCTGTCTGATTTTATGAAAAATGGCTACAGAAACCCAAAATGTTTCATCTGTCTGATTTTCATCTCTGTCATTATATTTCTTTTCAAACTTTCTTGTCAAGACTTCTTTCATTGTTTGTGTCTGTTTCCATGAAATCCTCCTTCCTGGCACTCCTATTTTGCAGTATAATATTGGGGCACATAAAGAAGCTGACACCTAAGATGTGAACATTTAAGCTAGCAACAGGGCTTGCTGTGCATTTATCTGCCAGTTTTGTGAGCAGGAAATGTTGTCACCTGAACTGTCTTCAGTTTCTCAAGTATGCTACTATGCTTCTTTCTACTAGCTTTTTAAATGTGTTCTTAGTATTACTCCTCTTGGCAACTAAGGCCTACAAAGAATTGGACCATAGAATGACAGGACCCACATTATGTCTAGGCCTACATTTCCTAAAGGACTTAAAATGCGGCCAGGAGGGTTGGAACGGGGGCGGGGGGCACACTTATCTCATAATTTTATTTTAACTAAACTGTCAGCAGGGATAAGTTATGAGCAGATAAGAGAGAAAAACAAAGACACCAGTGTTGGGAATAAGGTAAAATAATGTGCGTTGTTGAGTACCTGGTAGGAGAAAACATAACTTATGCTGCTGGATGTTGGGATGTAGAGACAATAATGAATGCTGTTGGATGGTGAGAAGCAGATAAATAATATATGCTGTTGAGTGTTGAGGACAGAAAATAATGTATGATGTTGGTTGTTGAGGAGAGAATATAATGTATGCTGTTGGTTGTTGAGGAGAGAAAATAATGTATGATGTTGAGAAGGACAGAAAATAATGTATGATGTTGGACATTGGGTAAGACAGAACATAATGTATGGTGTTGGGAAGAATAGAAAATACTGTTTGATTATGGGTGTTGGAAAGGATAGAAAATAATGTATGATGCTGAGAAGGACAGAAAATAATGTATGATGCTGAGAAGGACAGAAAATAATGTATGATGTTGGACATTGGGTAAGACAGAAAATAATGTATGATGTTGGACATTGGGTAAGACAGAAACTAATGTATGATGTTGGTGTTGTGAAGGATAGAAAACAATGCATGTTAATGAAAGTTAGTTATAAAGGACAGAAAATAAAGAATGCTACCTGAATGAAGACTGATAAGTGAGAGTCATTTTTGTGGAGGACATGTAAGTTGTGTCAAAGAGACAAGTAACAGTGTCTTAAGCCTTGGACTTTGCTGATATTGTGTCACAAAAGTTACATGACACCAGGTCTTTGTCCCTGATAACTATCTCCTTCAAAATTTCCCTGACTTCTTACATGACATTAGGAAGTTGGTAGAAACATCACCCTGTATTACCTACTTACAGTAAAAACAGGAAGTAGAATGGTATGACTACTTACTCTCAGCTATAATAAGACTTGAACAGTTGAGTATCTGGCTTTCGCCCAAATGTTGTCATAGTCAGGAGTGAAGTAGAGGATGACCTTTCAACTCTGTTTAACTACTCCCAAGCCCAAACGGACATATTGCCTCTGACAGCAAAAGACCTGCAACTGGCCTTTTTGTGGAGGACTAAAACGAGAAGGGATGAGAATGAGACTTTGGAGCTTTAAAACTGAATTCTCCTAGCTGATGAGGTTTGTAAGGATCCCGTTACATGCCCATTGAGGTATATTGGAAATATTGTGTTAGGCTGATATTTTCTTGACCATACGGCACACTGAGGGTGATGTGGTCAGCAGCAGGAAGGTTTGCAAGCCTTGGGTAATAACTCATCTACACGAAGAAAAACTCTCATTTAAAACCAATTGCTGCCTTGTGCCTAGGCTGGGGACAGCCACATTTTAAAGAAAACAAACATGAAATCAGATGTGTCAGCTCAGAATACAAAGATACGATGGAAGGTCAAAAGGTAATGCCTCCTATTTTTTATGTATGTAAATACTGCATCGGTGTGCAATTTGTAAATTTAGCAGGATTCCTCAAACACTCTTCTGCACTGTATAGCATTACCAACCTGTTTCAGTAAAAGGTGGCACCACTGTAACAGTTTAAAAATGGCTGCCAAAGACGTTCGGTTAAAACAACGTTATGTCATAGAATTCCCCAATGCTGAAGGCGAGACCCCAATTCGCATCCACGAACGTTTGAAGAATGTTTATGGAGATTCAACAGTGGATGTTAGCACTGTCTGATGTTGGGTACATCGTTGTGACGAAGCTGAAGTAGGTCAATCCTCAATGGCTGACGCAAAGCGGACTGGCCGTCCATCTACTGCAGTGACTCCACACAACATTCATCGAGCTGATGGCATCTTTCGTGGTGACCGTCGGGTAACACTTGATGAACTTTCTTCCATGTTGTCCATTAGTAAAGGCAGTGTCCAGAACATCATTAAAGACCTGGGTTATTCAAAAGTTTGTGCACGGTGGGTACCCAGAATGTTGACAGACAGACATAAAGAAACAAGGAAAACCATAGCCATCAACCTCCTGCACCGTTACGAAACTGAAGGAGAAGAGTTTTTATCGAATATTGTGACAGGTGATGAGACTTGGGTTCATTTTTTTGACCCAGAATCCAAGAGGCAGTCAATGGAATGGCATCACACAACATCGCCGACAAGAAAGAAGCTCAAAAGTTCACCATCTGTAGGGAAAGTTATGGCCTCCGTGTTTTGGGATGAGAAGGGTGTGATTCTTCTCGACTTCTTGGAACAGGGAAACACGGTGAATGCAGACCGTTACATTGAAACTCTGAAGAAGCTTAGAGGTCATCTTCGGCGACTTTACCCATTAAAAGATCAGAGAGCTGCACTACTGTTGCACGATAATGCCACGCCACACACCGCTAAACGCACCATTGATGCGATTGCAGAATTTGGCTGGACATTATTACCACATCCCCCTTACAGTCCCGATCTTGCACCTTCTAACTTCCATCTGTTTGGACCACTGAAAGAAGATCTTCGCGGACATCACTTTGAGGACACCGAGACCCTTAAACGCGCCGTACGCCAGTGGTTTAGGAAAAAGGACACAAATTTTTACCGTGCGGGGATACATGCCCTTGTGAGAAGATGG
Source organism: Oreohelix idahoensis (assembly GCA_024509875.1). Lineage (NCBI taxonomy): Eukaryota > Metazoa > Mollusca > Gastropoda > Stylommatophora > Oreohelicidae > Oreohelix > Oreohelix idahoensis. The sequence goes on along the minus strand of JAMPIV010018844.1, from coordinate 110,795 downwards.
ACAAAAACTGTAACAAATAACGGAGACTACACTGAGAAATAAATTTTTGAAGTTCAGACTTGGGGCTACATTTCAATGTGAATTTTATCTGTTTTCTTGCCTATTGAATGAAATTAAAAATTACGAGGCATTACTTTTTGACCTTCCCTCGTATCTCTGGGCAGCCGTAAACTAGGTTACAATGTATTCATGCTCATCATAAAGAACAAACAAACAAAAAAACATGATCTGGCTTCAGGATACCAAGAAACTTTATAAGAAGATGGATAAAAGTAACAATGAGGAAAGATGGAGAAGTGAAACTAACAAAGATAAAGGTAGTCCCATATCAGAAACTGTCTTTGGGGAATGAAGCGTTAAGCAACTTCACCATACTATGCACCTTTTTATGTAGAGTGACCTGTTCTCTTCTTCGCAGCCTTTGCCATCCCTAATTCAAGAGCAGAGCCAGGTATCTTTTTACAGCTGGGCAGATTAGTTTTGATCCCAGAACCAAGTAACTAGCAAAGGCTATACACATGTAAAAAACCTGAAATCACATCTCTGCCTGACAAATGAATGAGGACACAAGTGAGCGAGAAAACTAAACTAAAATAAAGTCTTTTCTCAACTAACCTATATCCAACTTACCATAATTTTGAATATTTCTCCTATTGTCTCTCCATGAGTCCAGTTCACCACTTTAGCCTCCAGAGATCTGACAAACTCAGTGTGGATCTCGTTTACAGTCTCTATGTTTGAGAAGATGGTCTGGATGTCCTCTTTGGAGATCACTGGCTGGGAGGACATGCTAGAAGCTTCCAGCGTACGCTTGTACTGAGCAAACAAGAAAATGTATGACATTCAACAGTGATGGTAAATTTCTGGTAAACATATGGTAAATACGTGATTACAATAATATATAACGTTAGATGAATGAATATGCCATTTCTGCACTTTCTGGAACACAGGGTCACCACTATGGCTGGCCCCTGTGCAGAATCCTGAGCCTGTGCCAAAGTATTCCATCTGCTCTCGTTTCTTAATACTTAATTGTACGATGATCTAATTCTACTATTTATACTTTACTACAATGAAAGGTCCAATAAAGATACAGTAATAGATATTACTAATATCATCAAATCATGAGTTCATTCAACATATAACAACATATCCCCAGCTTTCAAAAAATTTATCTTCCTTTTACTCATGCACGTATACACGCACAGAAAATTTCATTTAGCCTATATATAATAAAAGCCCCGTGAAATTCCTGGGGGGAGGGGAGTCCCATCTCTGACGAGATGAAGAAAGGACTACAGTTCCCTCAGGCACGTTGTAAAAGACAACTAATATAAGATTGCTGAGGCTGACAACCTTATCATGTAAAATGAATTGCTATAGAAACCAAGACTGTGTGAGCATGTCATGTGATGCAGGTTTGTTACAATAAGGCCAGCTACAACTGTAGCTTCATGCTCCAAAAACTAGAAGATGACATACAAAAGAAATGACTAAGGGGGATAATTTCATAAGCAACTAGTAGCAACTGAATACACTATCTAAAATGAATATCTGAAACTACAAGCCATCAAAGACCTGGGTAGTTCTGGGGGAGGGGTCTCTGATGACACAGAAAGAATAAGACTACAGGTCATACAAGGTCAGCAATGTCAGGTTCTTTATGAGGCTGGCAACCTCATAACGTAAAACAAACTGCGATAGAAATGTAGCATGTCAATGCTTGTTGCAGGCTTCCTAAAAGGGGGACCTGCTACAGTTGTGGCCCCTTGCTCCATGAGGAGTGAAGAAAGAAAATAATGAAGATAACTCATCAAGGGTTGAACAGAAAACTTTTATCGTCATTTTTTTTAAAATGTACTTATACCACTGGTCATCTGTGTTCTTATTTAAGTGTTTCACACTAACACAATAAAAGTCATTTTTATTTTTTATTAAATTAATGAAGAAAAATATCCTGTTCAACCTCTGATGGGTTATAATTAGGATATATATTGTTTTCAATTCCAAATAATATGAACCACTGCCGATATGAGAAAGTGGCATCACATTTGTCAAATCATTGTAAATAGGGACAATCACAATTATGCTTATACGTTGAAGAAAAAAAACAAAAAGAACAAAATCAAGAAGAAACTCTGTACAAGAATGATATTAAAGTGGAGGGGTGTAAAGGCCTGGTGGTTCCAGTTATATAACTGACTTTAACAGATATTTAATTGACTTTCATCTGTTAAAAGTCATATGCATTGTAAGAACAGCATCAGACCGTCACATTCCCAACCACTATATATTAACCTTTGTTCATGTTAAATATTGTTTGACTATATTATGCAGTTCCCAAGGTCTGTCTATTCTTAACACCTCTTCTATATTTATAGGTAAGTTTGATGCTTGCAGATAAAAGTCATGTCTAAACCAAGTGTATTAACCTTGTTGTGAACATTTGTTGACTTTATTTGTATTTGTCCACAATTCTTGACTTCTCTTTCAGGATATACATTGATGAAACAAAAAGCACTGGCTACCACTGCTGTTTTTGGTGCAAAATCTGTTGCTGCTGCTGCTGCATTACATTTGCTTTAAAAAAAAACCAGAAATTGGCATTTTGACTGAAACTATTTCTATGTCATTAGGCAAAGAAAGCTGCTCCCTCAGGCTTGTTATACAAGGTAACTAATATAAGACTGTGTAACCTCATCATCTAGAACATACTGCTACATAAATCACAGTTACAAGAGTACATGAATGTTTGGTGCAGGTTTCCTGCAAGGGGACAAGCTGTAGTGGTGGCTCCATGCTCCATAAGCAACCAAAAAGGAAGATGATGATTGTGGCTAGGGCTGTCAATATTTCATTGAATTTTCTGTATGACCTACTAACCTACTAAAACAAATGTGCCTGAAGGGACAGTCAAGAACAAGAGCACTCAAAAGGACTGGTGAAACTGCACAAAAGGTTTCCTGCTAACAGTGTCACAACATCAGTGGGCTATCAATTCTAGGACAGTAATCTTTAAACAATAAATTTCTTCTTTCACAGCTACCTCAAAAGTTGGCACAGTGAATAAAGCCAGAAGAGAATTTGGCAGCTGCGGCCAAAGTGGAAGGGATTCAATTCCCACGATAAATCAACAGGAGGGTCATATCTGAGTCGTGATGCAAGTGGGATTGCAGTCTGAAAGGCAGACATGCCTGTTCAAAGCACCAACAAATACATGTCAAGTATCTAGGGAACTAAACATTTCCAGCAGTAAGAAACTACAACTGGGATTGGGCTATTTTAGAACAGAAGAAGCTTTCTGTGCGGAATGTCTACGAGACAATAATATCGAGCATTTCTTACTAAACTGCAAGAAGTATGAACAACAGAAAACACCAATTTTAGATTATTTACAGGCATGCAATTCACCCATAACTATAGAACAGGTGTTGAGAATTGGCAGACCTTGAGAATTACACTATGTAATAAACAAATACCTGAGCACATCAATAACAACGAATGATCTCAGAAGTGAAGACCAGAATAGCTCAGACAAATACAGCATTCTATAAAATGAAGATGGTCCTATCTAGCCTTCACTTTCTTTCCTTTCCCTGACGAAGGCCTTGTGGCCGTAACGTAGACTATTTTCTTTGTCTTTTGTCCTCGTAAGACGAATCACCTTTTTTCGATTTTTTTTTCACACCCATCCATTATAAAATGAAGAGTATTTTATGCAACTATTCTTTGTTAATGGAAGTAAGAAAGACAGTTCTTCTGTGTTATATACAACCAACTCTGACATATAGGAGTGAGTCATGGACAATTAGTAAACAAGTAGGGAAGGCACTTGAGACCACAAAGATGTGGTTTTACAGAAGAATGTTAAAAATACCATGGACAGCCAAAAAGATTAATGTGCATGTCCTGAAAGAGGCCAAGGTGCAAGGAAACTTATTTCACAAGTTAGAAAGAAGCAATCAACTTTTTTCTGGGCATGTTATGAGAAGAGGAAAGTTGGAATATATCGTAACAACAGGTAAGATTGAAGGAAAAAGAGATAGGGGAAGACAAAGAGAGCAAATACTGGACAGTTTGACATCATGGCATGGAAAGAAGTCAACAGCAAAATTGATCAATTGTACTGGAGACAGGAAGTTGTGAAGAGACATGATCTCCTAAGCCACTAGGCACAGTACTTGAAGAAGAAGAAGAATAAACAGTATAGAAAAAGAACAAAAAATAATACACAAGGATTAATGAGAGTATGGTGGGAAATTGAAGGTTTTAAGTCCTCATAATAAATAATGGTAATGAGAGACATGGCTATCATCATCAATACCCAAGGCTTTCGAATCCTGCTTCTCCTTATTAACACCATGATTGGTATGAGGAGACTACCATTTTAGGACAATAGAAGAAAAGACTCAGGCACATTCACACAATCTGACACTTCTAATTGACTATTTACACAAACAAGACAAAATGATACTATGATCAGGTATCAGCAACTGAGAATATTATATAGAATTAGAGACAGGGTTCTTATTACTGCTGTTACTGCAAGTGTTAAGCCTCACCCAATGTGTAGGGGCAGAAATAATCTACAAAATGTAAACTGTAATTCTAACCAGAGCGGTTAAGGTGACACAGTAATGTTATGATAGGATAATGTATCACCAGTGTCAGGTGAATTGGATAATGGTTGGTTGTTAATGCATGTGAGATCATTTCTGCCTCTTAGTAGTCATGGTTGAAATCTGGTGCAAATGTCTGGCCAGTGTGACATTCCCTTTCTAGTCTTTTTTTTAATATGTTTGGCTCCTTACAGAAACCCCAGTAAGAAGCCTCCACTAATGCACTGCGCATGCAATTTTTTTTTAGTATTGGTGAGTAGTTGCTAGCTACAGGTTAACCCTCATTAGCTGCCTTTTAGAACATGATAGTGGGGACTATAGTGCTAATCTTTTCTCCCCAATACCATGCTCCCAAAAGCAGATGGGTGGTGCCAGATACTGTTGCTAAAGTATTTTTCTACTTCACTGCCATTTTATTTTGTGATTTCTTTTGTATTTCTTTTTCTCATTCCTATTGTTTCATTCTTTCAGTTTTTGTTCTGTGTGTTCTCGCAGCAATTCTCACTTGGATTTACCAGAGCGAGAACAGTGATCATCTTTAGCAATTCAAGTAGCTGTTTTACTTTTTATGCATTTAGACTAGTTCTCACTATCTTTTCTCTGTTGTTTTATTTAATACCATAATCCTAGACCTCAGGGTCTTTTAATTTTGGACATGCGCCCTAATATAACCGACTAGGTTGAACGGGACGCGCCTCGCCAAAACGAGGCAAAAACTTTATTTAAAAAAAAAGGAAAAAAAAAGATGGTTTGTTCCTGCTGAACACCTAGGTCATGCTGTCTTACAGGCTTTTCTTAAACTTGCAACGTATTCACCTTCAAATCTTGCTATCGGTTTTTCTATCACTTCCAGATGAGCAATAGCTCTGAAACTTGGCATAGTTGTGTATTCCCGATGACAATACAATAATCAGTCGTAAATATAATAAAATGAATAACATTAAAATTAATATTAATTTTTTTTGTTTCTATTGTTTCATCAGTGAAATGGGCGATAACTGCAAATAATCTAAGTGTATTCTTTCCAACAAGATTGTCTTTCTTGAGAGAAATATTGAAACTTCTCCTCCCTCCACAAACACACACACACTATCGCATGCGTGTGCACAGACATACATGCAAGTGACAACTACATTTAAAAAAATTTAATTTACAACTCTTTATCCAAAATTTTGTTTTTTTATAAAACAAAAAACAAAATTTACTTTCCGTGTAATATCCTGAATAATGAAATCCGCCTCCTGTGCTCTGGACTCATTTATCGCAAACTGATAATGTCATTAGCGGATCGATTACATTTGATTTAAATGTACAAACAACAAAAATATAACACAAAAAGGAAGAAAATAAAAGAAATATTTAAAAATATATTTTAAACACAGGCTTTTAATGTACTAAAAGGCCACAAATAATTTTTCACGGAGTTTATAGCTTGCAGTCAAAAAATGTAACATCAAATTGACAAAAACCCTGGGGCGCTGATTCTACATGAAAATAACTTCTGCTTTATACTTCATTAGACACTTACGGATAAAATATAGGATAAAATATATGATAAGCGCTTAAGCGCTCCATGCTTTTTGTCAATTTTATGTTACATTTTTTTTACTGCAAGCTATAAACTCCGTGAAAAATTATTTGTGGCTTTTTAGTGCACTAAAAACCTGTGTTTAAAATATTTTTTATTTCCCCTCAATTCTGCCAATTGTCACAAGACATTCGAAATTTCCCGACCTCGGAACTTTTCCATTAATAACACTGGGCTGCCCGGATTTAATGGGTGTAATAACCTTCCATTGTACATTATTTACAGGCTGATCTCTTTCGAAAAAATCCCAAATTGGTAAACGTGATATTTCGTCACAAATACAAGCATTCAGAGGGATTAATGCGCGGATGTCAGAAATAATAATAGTGAAACAGGAAGAAGATAACACTTAAGGGGGGAAAGACGTACAAATAAAAACGCAATGGGAAGTCCACAATTGAATACTGAAACCGGGAAGAAAGAATTAAAAAAAAACTACGATGTAAGGAAACTGAATTCCCGCTCGGATTCTCTGACAAGGCAAAAGAGAGAGAATGTATCTGCCTTTGCAATGGGCCTTCACTTTTGCAACAAAGGCTATTTATTTCCGTTGGTCGGTGATCAGCTTTCTCATCCATCATCATCTCTATGGGGACATTTCAGAAAGGTGAATTAATACAGCGGAAATTGTAACGAAGAGATCCAGCTGATTGCGAGAAATCTCATCATCATAAAGATGTTAACAGATTATCGATTGTCGTTCTTAGGCTCGTGCTGTGCTGGGTAATGACCGCCCAAACGGCAGCCCTGGCTGACAAACAAGCTGCCACGATCTGGCGGCAGACTGCTCGTGCTTCACAGTAAGATTTTGGTACCCCTGGTCAGAGCATTAAGCTCCCAGCTGGTTGGCTGCCAGTTAATACACGCCCTCATCATCATGTGACGTATTCTTTCCAGAACGTTGTCTACATTACAGTTGCTCTGAACGCATCACGATTCTGGGCAAGTCGACCTGCATCAGCCAAAGACAAGTTCAGACTCTCTGTGATGTCCTGGGTCCACCGTCGTCTAGGTCGACCCCTTCCCCTTTTTCCAGGGACCATGCCTTCTATCACTGTTTTTTCCAGGCTATTATGTCTTTTTATATGACCGAAAAATTTCAGCTTCCTTATTGCGATGGTATTTAGGAGCCAATGTTCCTGTACGTTTAGTGAGTGCAGTACTTCTCTGTTGGTCTTTTTTTCTGTCCAGGGTATTCTCAACATCCTTCTGTAGCATTTCATTTCAAATGATGTAATCTTTTTTGCAACTGTTTTATTGAGTGTCCAAGTCTCGCAGCCGTATGTTGCCACTGGGAATATACATGCTCTGATCAGTTGTAACTTTGTTTCTTTGCTTGTGCCTTGCCATAGGTTTTTCATCTGTATTAGTTTATGTAAAGCAATTGCAAGTCTTCTTTTAATTTCTACTGCACAGTCGCCAGAGCTGTTGATGATTGATCCTAAATATTCGAATTCATTAACACTTTCCAGTTCTTCGTTATCAATTTCAATTTCTGGTTTGGTCTTTACTTTGTCTGTTGTCAATACTTTAGTCTTCTTGGTGTTTAGGTATAGATTCTGGGCCTCGCTGTGTTTTTTGGTGGACAGAAGTAATTGTTCAAGTCCTTCTGGGTTCGTCGATAGGAGGACTGTGTCGTCAGCGTATCTGATTTCCGGAATCTGGTACCCGCCGATGTTAAATGAGTCAAACTCTGTGTGTTCTTGGTCATCTCTTACACGCCACCTTCTTTAATATAAAACGACACAGTTAATGAAAGTATGTGAACGGGTAAATGGGTTATGACAGAGCGCACATACATAATGTAAACGCAATTGGACACTGAAGTTGTGAGGTAACTGATGTCCCATCAGGCAAAGAGAACAAAAACAACTGCCAGCTATCGTCTCAGCGGCGCATTCCCGTTGTCGGTTATGACTGAAGGGTTGATACTACTACTACAGGGAGGTTAACATTTAGTCCCAATGCATATACTGCCGCAGGGGAATGGAAGTGTTAGAGACCTCACCATACTAGGTCCAGCATCGAGAAGTTTGGTAACCAGTTCCCTTCCCTGACTCTGGCCAGGTACCCATTTACAGCTGGGTAGACTGCAGCGTGTTGGTACCATGATTCGAACCCGGCACCTTTGCCGCGAGAGACCAGCGCTCTAACCACTCTGTCAATCGGACACTCTATAGGGAGGTAGCGATACTTAAATATGCACATCATCGCCATTGTACTTCCAGCTTGTTATGAAGGATGCAGTGACCACTGTTGCTGGTCCCCTTGTAAAAACATCATGTACCAAACATTCACATGCTCGTCCAGCTGTGGTTTCTGTAACAACCTGTTTTACTCTATCAGGTTGCTGTATGCCCAACCTCATATGAGTCGCCTGAGGGTAGAGTAGTCCTATTCTATCTTGATGTCTTCAGGAGACCTCCGACAACATATACAGGACATACACTGTAAACGTTGACATCACAAGTGACGACCGCAATCACGCGTCGGTCTGTTAGATCAGCTGTTCTCAAAGTGTGCACCCCGGACCGTCCCCGAGACCCTTTCAGGGGTTCTGAGAGGTAAAAACTATTTTCATAATAATCTAAGGCGTTATTTGCCTTGTTCACTGTCATTCTCTCACGTGTGTACAATGGGGTTTTCCCATAGGCTACATGACGTGTGATGACGTCATCGCTGTGACGGCTAATATAATGTGTGCTTGTGTAGGCCCTATTATTTTTGTTTTCTACAAGTTTCTAAGGCAGTCTTCTTCTTCTTTCGTTCTGAAAAGGACGTTGGTTGCATTGTATCTGTTTACAGCGAAGCTGCGATATTCGCGCCTTTCGGCCGACACATCCGACTTCAGCACGGCATTTTTGGGACCGGGTTAGCCTTCCCTCTTCGATCCCTACTCACTCAGCCAGACTGCAGTAATGCAGCCTGTTTCCAGGACCACCACTTGGAGGTGGAGTAGGGTCTTGGTCAGCTCTCGTTCGCTGACCCTGACGCAAGCAGTCTAGCTATGGGTCGCTAACTGTATTTCTCACTGTTGACGCGTCTTAGGTCCTCAAATTCAGTAAATATCGGTAGACATAGCCCACATAAACAAAAGCTCTTTAGCGGTCATCAATATATAATTTGTAATACTGTAAAGATGTCCTGAAACTAAAAAGTTCGAGAAACGCTGTGCTGGATGATCGGAAAGAGGGGCGGCGAGGAAAGTCATGAAATATAATAGATGGAGGGAATGGCCTTAGCTGTCAGCAGGAGAAAACCCAGCCTGTATCCTGCTTATACAGAATCAAGCCTGGGATAAAATAATAAGTTAAGCGTGTCCGTGGTTGGAGTAACGTTAGTAGTCCCTGCACCAGTGGTTTCTAGCCCTGCCTCATAAAACCCACGTAATGACATCACCTGTAACAAAAGTTTACTGACCCCTAGTTATTTGTCTGCTAGGGAAAACAGACCTGTCAATATGTTCGAATGTTTGACTGCTATGTTTTAGTTAAGCTGCCTGTTGATACTTTATTATGATGTAATTAGCTTTTATTTACCAAATTTGACTAGTCAACCACCTGTATTCACTATGTAGGTCCCACGCCATCTGAACTCACCACTTACTAACACTTACTGTGTATATGAGCATACAACTGACAGAGTGCTTGTTAGCGCGCTGGTCACGTGTGGCACAGGTGCCGGGTTCGGACTCAAGATATCGAGTCTACCCAGCTGTAAATGGGTACCTGACTCTACTCTTGCGTTCGGGAAGAAAGGACAGCGAGAAAGGGATCTGATCACCCCGCCTCTCGATAGTATTGTGAAGTCTATAACACTTCACTGCCATTTATCTTGTTGACTGTGTATATATATATAAAACATCCATACTAAACTGTGCTGGCATCGGTTGTGAATGATCACTTATTAATTGTAAGGTCAAGTTCGTACCAAAGCAGATAATGCCAAAAGGGAGTGAAGCGTCACTGACTTCGATATGCTAGGTCCAGTTTTATGAGGTCGGGTAACAGTTTTCGTCTTCCCAGTCTTTGTATTCCCCACCTCAATAACAGAGTCAGGTAAACTTTTACAGCTGGGTAGAATTAAAAGTAGAAGCTGGACCCCGGCAAGTTTACCGCCAGAGGCAAGAGCTCTAAACATATAATTGTGCACACACACACACAAAATCATTCAAAGGCTTCAAACAGCCGAGCAAAAAAAAAAAATGTACTAAAATATGAAAACCTGGTTATAATGTATATGTGTTTCATCCCCATGTGGGCACAGAGAGGGCCAAAGGAAGCAAAATATAAGACCACTGTATGCAAAAGCATGTTGTGAAAGACGGCTGCAGGAGGCTGTGCGAGGGGCTCACAATCACATCATACAAAACTACTACATAAACCACCACAGCTACAATAGTCACATGACATGTTCTGGTGATTACATTTGTTAGGGGGGTCGACTGTAGTGGTGGTCCTAGGTACCTTGGTGAATGACAAATGGACACGTACAAACATGTGCAACAAAGATGGTAGTTCTTGAATGTCAAGTTCGTTTAGTGTTTCAGTAACGTCTTTGACATAACAAACAATTTCAAGTCAATGTTCAAAATAATATCATAATGAAAACATGCAAACTTTTTCATGTCACAGCTGCCAAACTATATTTGTGCAAAAATAACAATAAAAAATTCAACATTTTCAGCACAAATCAATATTTTTTATTGTATCTTTTTCCCGAAAGCAGATAAGGCGTAGTCAGCCTCATTTGGTGGGATATGCCAGATGTTTACAAGTGTTTTCACGGTCTATATCCGCCTTCATGTTATTATCTTCTAAACACGCCTGTAATGTAACCTTTTATTACTGATACGTGGCTGGGGTCATGTTTTATGTGACTACCACAAAACTGACTTTTATCAAGGAGGTTTAACGGAGGGGCTGGCCATATTCACTATTTAAAACAAACTACGGAACAATCACTGCAACCAGGCACATGAACTGCTTTAAAGCAGGCTTCCCGCAAGAGGGCCAAATGCTCCATGGGAGCATCATGAATGAATTAGTGAATGAATTAATGAATGTTGTGCGTACGGCCCGAGAGGAAGGTGGATAATATTACAGAGGTCTTGGAGAAATATGGTGTGATGCTAACCAAAACAATACATTTGGACCGAAAACGAAACTTGCCTTTTCCCCGCGACGCTTAAAGGCACAAATTGACAGAACAAACTTTTTTTAAAAACTAAGTTAATAAAAGTAATTTTTTTCGTTTAGCGACATCGTATTTCATTCTTTGGATCAAAATTGGACATCATTCATTCACTCAGTTCCTTGTTAATTCCACATGGAGCATCAAGCCCCTTACAGGAAGTCAGCATCAAGCCCCTTACAGGAAGTCAGCATCAAGCCCCTTACAGGAAGTCAGCACCAAGACACAAATGTGCTCTTGTAGCATGAGTAGTTTCTGAAGCTATTTGTTTGACATGACGAGGTTACCAGCCCCATGAACTATCTCACATTAATGGCACTTACGACATACGTCAGGCAATTGTTGTCATATTTTTTCTTTCTCTCCTTAGAGATCCCAGATAATTATAAATTCGACATTTTTATTTTCTTAAAATAACGTCCCATGCCAATAGTCGACAGTTCAAATTTACAATTATGTGTACGTCATAAGATGAAGCTGAGAATCACTGTCCCAGAAGACAAAACTACCTCCACTTCTCCGCCACAAGTGATTCTTGTAAATCGGCAATGAAGATGTCTGGACATGTTGACAATATGTTAAGAATATTGTCTTCCCTTTGGGCGGGACCCGGACAGGACGAACGAAACACTATACAGTTTTTAGTGGACGTCAACGGTCGAAAATTCATGTTTTAATCCTACAGTTATGACAATGACGGATTACTATTTTAAAGTTAAAGTTAAAACTACAAGAGGGATGTAAAAAAAAAAAAAAAAAAAAAAAAAATTAGGAGAAGGGAAAACGGTGTAAAGTGTAAGTGTGTATGATTCTATGTGGTATTTTTTATAAGTGGACTGCGGAGAAGGGAGAAAAACAATACACACACAAATACACACATACAAATAGAAAATCTCACAAATACACATAAGCACGAAACATAACCCTCAAAGATACAGACATGTATTCTTAAAAATACGTGATGTTTTCTGCTGGGTTCATTCGATTATTTTCTTGTTTGTCTGTATTTATCCAACAACAACGGCACATTATTATTTGGGGCCGATATTAAAAATCAACCTAATGCCTGGACTCACCAATGCATACATTCGTTCATTACCCTTATACTCCAGAGCAGTTAAACATTTCTAACTATACTGTTCAAAAAAAGAAACGCATAGCTACTGAAGGCACACACATAGCCATAATTTTGACATAATTTAATGAGTTAATTGTTCAAATTGCACACAAGAATACCTTAGGGTTCAGCCAATCAATTGACAGTTGTTTTGCATCTGGGTCACGAAAGTTTTTTGGCGTACGGGCTTTCCCGTTAGTTTGGTGTGTGGCCTCCTCTTGCATCGATCAAGGACTGGCATCTCCTGGGCATGGATGCTATCAGACGTCTGATGTGGGCCTGTGGGATGGCTGCCCACTCTTCCTGGAGTGCCTGGAACAGATCACGACGATTGGCTGGAGCAACGTCTCGGCGACAAACACGTCTATGCAGCTCATCCCACAGGTGCTCAATCGGACTCATGTCTGGAGACAGGGATGGCCAGGGTAGGGTGAGAATGTTGTTGGCAGTCAGGAACTGCGTGGTCAACCGTGCACAATGGGGTCTGGCGTTGTCCTGTTGAAACACAGACCTTTGGGCAGCCAAAAGTGGAAGGACATGGGGTTGAAGAATTTCATTGACGTATCGTTGCGCATTCAAGCCTCCTTCAATGTGCACCAATTGACTCCTTCCGTTGTAACTGATCATTCCCCACACCATTGCACCTCCACCGCCGTGCGGCGGAGCTTCATCAACGCAATTTTGGGCAAAACGTTCATTTCGCCTACGGTAGACCCTACGCCGTCTATCATGACGCTGCAACAAAAAGAAAGATTCGTCACTAAACCAGACACGTCTCCATTGATTGTCAGCTGCCCAGGGACGATGCTGGTTGGCCCAAAGAAGTCGATTTTGGCGATGGCGGCGCGTAAGGACAGGTCCTCGGTGAGGTCGTTGTGCCCAAAGTCCAGCGTCATGCAGTCTATTCCGGACAGTTTTATTAGACACATGACGTCCTGCAGGCAATGACTGGGCAGTTGAGGAAGCTGTTGTAAACCTGTCTCTGAGGTGACGAAGCCGAATAAAGTGATCCTCCGCTGCTGTTGTCACTCTGGGTCGTCCACTGCGATGCCGGTCTTCAACTGAGCCAGTGGCTTGGAACCGGTGCCAAAGTCGACTGATGGTACTCTGATGCACGTTTAGATGCCTGGCAACCTGACTTTGACTTTCGCCTGCATGCAGTCGGCCAATAGCAATGTTCCTTAAATTTATCGATAGAGACGCCATAAATGTCTGCTTGAAAATGAACTGAATTTTTTGTGTGTAGCGTTATCCTTTTATAGGGTTTCAGTTACGTAGTCAGTGAATAGTGTTCACCCCAAATTTTGTTGCTTTCACGTGCGCGCAACATGAGCTGTGGTCAAAAATTGCGTCATAAACACTATTGACCACTGCGTTGTAACGATTACAAAAACGAACGCAATTCAGGTCAACACGTGCATTTGACACTGTAAAGAACATTTGAGGCTGGTTTTTATATACCCTAGCACCTAATTTTACTTACAAACTCATACAAACGCGCCCTCGGATAGCTATGCGTTTCTTTTTTTGAACAGTATATGTACAACATCTATCTTTCTTAGAATCTCTGGCTATACACCAGAGTTGTCGTCAAGTCTTTCCTAACGAGCCTCAAGTCTCTTAGTACAAGTCTCAAGTCGAGTCGCAAGATGAGGCTTATTTTAGATCTAACATTGTTTATAGCCGCAAACACGCTTTGTGGAACAATCACATCGATCATTACAAATAATAATGACAAATATTAATATATATTTGAGTACTTTTACTATTTTATTTACTGATTGTTTAATTCCACCAAAGTTATTTTTCAGTATTACATTTTAGAAATATTATCTTGTCAAGCAGACTGTTCCGCCTGGCAGGAATCCTGCCTCAAGCATGTACACGTTGTTGTAGCCAGTGGTTTCTGTGACAATTTGTTTGACATGATGATGTTACCAGCCTCATGGACAATCTCATATTAGCCGCCTTATACGACATGCCTGAGGCTGCACTGTCTTTGTTTCTTCAAATATTCTAGGAAACTACACGGGGCATATGTAATCATATAAGTATGTGAATAACATAAGATCACGTGGATGTCTATAACCAACCAAAGAAGACATACAAACGCATACTCATATAAGCAATATCAATTGATGTGCTTGTTTGTCTTAATCACATCCAAAAGACAGAAAGACCGACAGACATACCACAGTAGGGAATGAGGTAAACGGTTAGTATTCTGCAGGCGCGCTGCAGGCGCGTGACTTTTTATATAGCAAAAATTCTGCAGGCGCGTGACTTTTATATAGGCGCAATCTGCAGGGGCAAGATGGCGGACTTGAGCTAACAAGGGGAGGTTATTTTTAGAGGTATTTTTAGATAACAAGAAGAGGAGGGGCAAGATGGCGGACTTGAGATAACAAGGGGGAGATAAGTAGGTTGTTGTATTGCATGACTTTTTATATAAGGAAATACTCAGGTGGCGCATCAGGCGTTGGTAAATGACTTTTTATATAAGAAAATACTCATTGAGCAGGTGGAGCATCAGGGGGAGGGTGATGACTTTTTATATAAGAAAATACTCATTGAGCAGGTGGAGCATCAGGGGGAGGGTGATGACTTTTTATATAAGAAAATACTCATTGAGCAGGTGGAGCATCAGGGGGAGGGTGATGACTTTTTATATAAGAAAATACTCAGTGTGCAAGTGGAGCAGCAGGCGGGATGACTTTTTATATAAGGAAATACTCATTGCGCAGGTGGAGCATTAGGTGGGGTGACTTTTTATATAAGGAAATACTCATTGCGCAGGTGGAGCATCAGGCGGGATGACTTTTTATATAAGGAAATACTCATTGCGCAGGTGGAGCATCAGGCGGGATGACTTTTTATATAAGGAAATACTCATTGCGCAGGTGGAGCATCAGGTGGGATGACTTTTTATATAAGGAAATACTCATTGCGCAGGTGGAGCATCAGGTGGGATGACTTTTTATATAAGGAAATACTCATTGCGCAGGTGGAGCATCAGGCGGGATGACTTTTTATATAAGGAAATACTCATTGCGCAGGTGGAGCATCAGGCGGGATGACTTTTTATATAAGGAAATACTCATTGCGCAGGTGGAGCATCAGGTGGGATGACTTTTTATATAAGGAAATACTCATTGCGCAGGTGGAGCATCAGGCGGGATGACTTTTTATATAAGGAAATACTCATTGCGCAGGTGGAGCATCAGGCGGGATGACTTTTTATATAAGGAAATACTCATTGCGCAGGTGGAGCATCAGGCGGGATGACTTTTTATATAAGGAAATACTCATTGCGCAGGTGGAGCATCAGGCGGGATGACTTTTTATATAAGGAAATACTCATTGCGCAGGTGGAGCATCAGGCGGGGTGACTTTTTATATAAGGAAATACTCATTGCGCAGGTGGAGCATCAGGCGGGATGACTTTTTATATAAGAAAATACTCAGTGTGCAGGTGGAGCAGCAGGTGTTGGTGCATGACTTTGTATATAAGAAAATACTAAGTGTGCAGGTGGAGCATCAGGTGGGATGACTTTTTATATAAGGAAATACTCATTACGCAGGTGGAGCATCAGGCGGGATGACTTTTTATATAAGAAAATACTCAGTGTGCAGGTGGAGCAGCAGGTGTTGGTGCATGACTTTGTATATAAGAAAATACTAAGTGTGCAGGTGGAGCATTAGGTGGGGTGACTTTTTATATAAGGAAAATGTGCAGGGGCAAGATGGCGGGGTGACTTTTTATATAAGGAAATACTCAGTGTGCAGGTGGAGCATCAGGCGGGATGACTTTTTATATAAGGAAATACTCAGTGTGCAGGTGGAGCATTAGGCGGGATGACTTTTTATATAAGGAAATACTCATTGCGCAGGTGGAGCATCAGGCGGGGTGACTTTTTATATAAGAAAATACTAAGTGTGCAGGTGGAGCAGCAGGTGTTGGTGCATGACTTTGTATATAAGAAAATACTAAGTGTGCAGGTGGAGCATTAGGTGGGGTGACTTTTTATATAAGGAAATACTCATTGCGCAGGTGGAGCATCAGGCGGTGTGACTTTTTATATAAGAAAATACTAAGTGTGCAGGTGGTGCATTAGGTGGGGTGACTTTTTATATAAGGAAAATGTGCAGGGGCAAGATGGCGAGGTGACTTTTTATATAAGGAAATACTCAGTGTGCAGGTGGAGCATCAGGCGGGATGACTTTTTATATAAGGAAATACTCATTGAGCAGGTGGAGCATCAGGCGGAGGGTGACTTTTTATATAAGGAAATACTCATTGAGCAGGTGGAGCATCAGGCGGAGGGTGATGACTTTTTATATAAGAAAATACTCATTACGCAGGTGGAGCAGCAGGCGGGATGACTTTTTATATAAGGCAATACTCATTGCGCAGAGCATCAAGCGGGGTGACTTTTTATATAAGAAAATACTCATTGTGCAGGTGGCGCATCAGGCGGGATGACTTTTTATATAAGGGAAATGTGGTGGCGCTTTGTGGTGGCGCGTGACTTTTTATATAAGGAAAAGGTGCAGGCGCAAGAGGGCAGACTTGAGATAACAAGAAGAGGATAATAGGAAGATGGCAGGGTGACTTTTTATATAAGGGAAATGTGGCGGTGCACTGCAGGCGCAAGATGGCGGGATGACTTTTTATATAAGGAATTGAGGGGGAGGGTAGGAGGAGGCGGATGACTTTTTAATATAGTAATATATTAGTGTTTATTTTTAGATAACAAGAAGGCGTTATTTATACACATATATTAATTCTGCAGGAGTGATGCAGGGGCAAGATGGCGGGATGACTTTTTATATAAGGAAAATGTGGTGGTGCTTTGTGGTGGCGCGTGACTTTTTATATAGTAATATATTAGTTCGCTAATAGTAATGGAGGTTTTTTGTGGTGTGACGAGGTATGGGTAATGTACCAGGTGTTATTAGTGTGGTATGGTTTTGGAGGTGGAGGAGAGATATTTTAGCTGTTGAGGGGAGATGTGGTGACGTTGTCAGGATGCATCTGTGTACATTTTTGGGGTGTAGCAGGCGAGTGGACCAGCCTTGAGAGATGGGAGTGAAGAGACGTCGGTGACGAGGTACGGGTGTAATGTAACAGGTGGGGTTAGGTTAGGGCGGATTTTTGTGTGATGTGGTATGGTTTTGGAGGTGGAAGAGAGATATTTTAGATGTTGAGGGGGGATGTGGTGACGTTGTCAGGATGCATCTGTGTACATTTTTGGGGTGTGGCAGGTGAGTGGACCAGCATTGAGAGGTGGGAGTGAAGAGACGTCGGTGACGAGGTACGGGTGTAATGTAGCAGGTGTGGTTAGGGTAGGGCGGATTTTTGTGTGTTGTGGAATTGTTTTGTTATGTGTGTTGGTGTGTTTGTTTATACAGTCTACAACCCCGTAACTTTTATATAACGAAAATGTGTTGGAGGAACGTGGAGGAGGAGAGGTCTTGGTATATAGTAATATATAAGTTCATTAATGGCGGGCGTGTTGTGTGATGATTATTTTACAAACAGTTATACGTACATATTACAGATAGGTAGACAATATTACAACAGTTAGACGCTATTTAGTTATACATATATAGAAATACATACATGCCACACTTAAAGGTTTACCCATAATCTGTACGGGGTGTTTGCGTTTTCAGATGTGTACGGGCCGTACACGGGTCTGTACGGGTTTTTTCGCCTAATTATTAAATATACATATAAATCTTGTGCCACTACACAATTTGCGTCATGAGATTCGGCGAGATTTTAAGCCAAGTGGATAAAAAAAAAAAAACCAATGAAAATCAAGCTGCCTATTTTTCAATTGCCGCGGGATGTGCGTGGCGTGTTCATTCACAATTTTTCGCTAAAGCTAGCGCGAGGTTACTGATTATTTGAACGATTACGCAGCACTGAAATCTTTTTTTGAGTCGAGCCTATTGTTTAGGATTAATTTCCAGTTTAGTATTGGTAAGTAATTCATTTTTAAAAAAATATTACAATAACATTGTTTAGATGAAGTTAGATTTAACTGTCAGATAACTTAGGCCTATGCTTTCTTTTCCCCTAAGGTTTAGCATAATTGATTATTTACGGCTGGTAAAAAAAAAAAGGCTGATACCACTACATATTATTTGATTTCACTAAAACTTGTAGAAAGTGCGTAAGAAATGTAAATTTGAAAAATAATACAATAGCCTACAAATTATGGGTAGCCTAAGTTATTTTGCCTTTGGTGGTCATCATTACGGTCATTCAATGATTTATAATTATTAAATAATTAATTAGCCTACTATCAATGTTTGATTGACACTAAAATTTGTATGGGAAGGTCTATTTAAAACTACCAGTTGGGCTTTAACGGCTATTCCAATTTTTGAAGTTCGGTAGAAAATATACAGGCTAATATTACGCCAGCGCTAGTTTATATTTTCATTACCAGCTTTAGCAAAAAATTTATTAGATTTTAAATTTAAGATTCCTAACCCATAATGCTTATTACTGGTCTCTTTAGGCCTGTACTTTTATAAGGCACTATAGAAAACACAGCAACTGTTCTTCATTTCAACCATAAATTGTATTAATTTTTTTCCAAGATTCTATTTCATTATATAATATTAAAATTACAAATAATTACATTTTTCAAACTGATTATTAATATTTGTATTTACTTTTTCACATTAATATTTTTTTTTTTCTGTCTAGCAGGAAATATTGCATCCATCTAACAGCATGGCTGAGCCTAACTTTAAAAAAAGGAGGTTAGAAGAAGATCAACGTCGTGGGAAGTTTCAATCTGACTGGACAACTACATTCCCTGGGATTATTGAGACATCCAAATTAGGCTCTTCACATGCATACTGTAGAATATGCAATAGAGATATTAAAGTGATGGCATCTGGCTTACACGATGTGAGGGAGCATTTCAAAACAAAACTGCATGAAAGGAACTATCAGCTGAAGAACGGAAGTTCTATCAAGGCCTTCTTTACTCAGCCTCAACAAGAAGATGATAAAATAACGAGGGCTGAAGTTTTATTTGCAAATTTTATTGCTCAACACAACATAGCTGCTTCTATAGCTGACCATTTTTCAGACTTATCAGCTGAGATGTTTCCGGACAGTGCTATTGCCAAACGTTTCAAATGCAAGCGAACCAAAACAACAGCCATTATTAAAAACTGCTTGGCTCCATCTGCAACGGAGCCAGTCATCAAATTATGCAGGAAGACACCTTTCTCCTTGATGATCGATGAGTCAAATGATAGAAAAACTGACAAGCGTTTAGCTATAATGGTGAGGGTATTTGAAGATGGCATAGGACCTAGAACCAGGTTGCTGGGCATGCCGGTCGGTACTGGTGGAACCAGTGAAGCTATTTTCAGTGATATTGATGCTGTGTTCAGCGACTTACAAATCCCATGGATTAACTGTATAGGTTTTGCAAGTGACAACTGCAATGTAATGGTTGGCAAATCAAACTCTGTACTAACGCGAATCAAGAGCAAGAACCCTGATGTGTTTAGTATAGGGTGTATTTGCCACCTTGCAAATCTTTGTGCCAAGGAGGGTATAAAGCAGCTGACTATTCCTGTTGATGACCTTTTGATAGATATCTTCTATCATTTTGAGCATAGCTCAAAACGGAAAAAATCATACAGAGAGTTTCAACTGTTTACAGGAGTGGATGCACTAGACATACTAAAGCACTGCCAGACTCGCTGGCTTTCTTTGCAGAAAGTAGTGGACAGAATTTTAAATCAATATTCTGCTCTATCTTCATACTTCGAGAGCCACGACGATATGGAAAAACCATGCCGTGTCAAAAACATTCATCAGTTACTAAAATCACCACTGACCCAGATGACTCTACGTTTTCTCCAATTTGTGCTACCTCTGTTGACTGAATTTAACAAATTGTTTCAGACAGATGAGTCCCAAATAGGTGGTATGATGGATGAAATGGATCGTCTGCTACGAAAATTTATTGTCAAATTTGTAGAGATGAAATATGTAAAAGAGGTGAAAGATATAAGATTATTAAAGTATGCTGAACGTGATCTACAGCATGATGACCATACACTTGCTGTTGGTCTGTCCAACAGGACATTACTGGAAGAGTTAGATATAAGTTCTCAAGTGAGAAATTCATTTTTCAGAGATGTGAGGAACTTTTATGTTGCTGTTGTGAAAAAGATATTGGATAAATTTCCATTTTGAGAATGAAGTCCTTAAGGATATCAAAATTCTTGATCCAGCCTTTAAAGACACAGTTCAATATACAGCAATCTGTAAGCTGGCCAACACTTTTGCACCACATTTAGACCAAGAGGTGTTAAAGGATGAATTTGAAGATTATTGTTTGCTGCCTGATGAATGTATTTCAAGATTTGACGCTGGACAAAAAAGAAGCTTTTCTAGGTACTGGCTTGACATAATCAACCTGAAAACTAGCACTGGTCGTACACGATTTCCCAGTCTGGCAGTCATAGTGAAACGCTTATTGACATTGCCTCACAGCAATGCTGACTGTGAGAGGTCTTTCTCTATGATGAAAAAGATTCACACGGACTGCAGAAATAGACTAAATGATGATACAGTCACAGCATTTCTACAATGCAAAATAAATTCTAACTCTTGTTGTTTAGGTTTTAAAGCAAGTGAAGACATGCTTAAAAAGGCAAAGGCCGCATGTCACTATGATGGTGCAGAACCATCTAATTGAATATACTTTTACATGAATAAACTCTTTTGTTACGTTTTTCAGTCTTTGTACAGGTTTTGCGGGTCTTTGTACAGGTTTTTTTAATTTTTTGTACAGGTTTTTCATCTCTGAGGTGTGGCATGTATGGAAATATAAAAGAGAAAACACTAGATACATTTTATATATTTATTGACAAAGTTAGTTGATCTATGGGTGACGTATAACTGCACTTCTTTTTCGTATACCACTAGGAACCCTCAGAACACAGGCGGTTCGTTCGGATTACTTGGCGAGTCTGTCACGCCTTTTTCGTGTATCCATCTTCAACAAGATGAGTGTCTGTCGTTATCACGCCATTGTCTATGAAGGAAAAAAAACAGACTTGATGTGGGTTAGCCAGGGTCTGACTAAGCGCGTAATTAATCGCGAGAGGTGTGTTGTATTGTGTTGTATGGTTTTTTGGTGGTTGTACAGAGTGGAAGAGCTTGTCGGCGAGGTAGTTTATGTGTTGGTGCATATACCTGTAGGTATCTGTGTGTGTGTGTCTGTAGGTAGCTGTATACAGAGAGTTTAGATGTTGAGCATCACCATATGTCACTTTAGCTTTCTTGGTTAACATAGATTGTACAGGGTTAAATATTTTAGAAAAGTTGTGCCCCGGCTGATCGTGTACAGAATACTTTATTATAGAACAACATGTCTCAAACGGTTTAGTCTAAGAACCCCATGAGGTCTTACAAATTATTGAGGTCCCAGAGATCTTTTGTAGATAAGAGTTGTACCGCGAGGATATGACAATATCAAAGAAGGTGTTCGATTATAAGGAACATAGTGTTCACCTCGCTGACCCCCAAATAGGCTTTCCGCGCACCATATTTTGAGAATCACCATTCGTATGTCTTTCTTTATTCAGTCACCGCCTTCCACGCGAACACAACTTAGAACACATGGATAATCGATAAGAAATTTCGGTACTGGTCTAGAAAGCGGGCCCCGGAAGTTCAGGTTTTTGAAAACGCGAATCCGACTTTTTATTTAACAACTCCCGATCCGACTTTTGTATCAACCGCCCACTATTTGCCTTTAGCAGTGTTTCGTGCTTTAATTGTGTTTCGCGCATTAGCTGAATGTTCCGTGCCGGAGCGTTTTAACTTTATTGGATGCGCCGATCGAGCACATAATTCCGAGCCGACTATATTGGGAAAGACCACGCTGAACAAAAACAAATAGACAATTTATTGAACACATCCGTAGAGATATATCTTGTAGGTAGACTAAAGTATGTCGGCAACTAGACACGTACTTAGTGTTACAATCTGTAACTGATTCATTGTCGAGACCCGTTTCATACATTTTAAGAAAACCCAACAACCACGTGTTTGTACCCACACTAGAAAGAAACCGGATCGATGACCCGCGCAAAACAGCGATCGTAAATTTCTGTTCACGTCACTACGCCAAAACACAAGCGAGCAATAGTAGAAACTTATACAAGAAATATTCCTGCGTTCGTGTGTTCGAATTCCAGCAACTTAAGATTTCACTTTTTTTATTTATTTATTTATTTATTTTTTTTATTTTTTTTTTCATACCGGCAACATCTGGTGATAGGTTTTATAGGCAACCATCTGTCATGTGGTGGATATGACCAACATCTCGTAGACTTCCCTGTCTCACCCGGTTATACAGACTTTGAAACCCAACACGTGACAACACCTCAACACTTGGTGGTTTATCTTTCGACGAAATACTGAGGAGGTGGCGCAGACACGCTAGATGGCAGGTAGTGAACCTTCTTTCTTGCTTAGTTTTTTAACTTTAGTGAAAGGTTTTCTTCCAAACACTAAAGACGGTCCCAAAATTTTCTCCCAGACCTCCCCAAAGGGTCCAACCCATAGGTAAATAGATCATCCGTCAAATACTTCTTTAAAAAATTTCTCCTCCTTGTCAAAAAAAATATGTCCCCTGCCAAAAAAAATACCGCCCCTTCCCAAAAATACTGCCCCTTCTAAAAAAAAATGTATCCCCCCTTATCAATCAAATTTCTCCCCATTGGTAAAGAAATGTTTCCCCTTAGTTAAAAAATAATTCCCCTTACCAAAAAAATACTACCCCTTGTCAAAAAAAATGTTGCCCTCTTCGTAATCAAATTTCTTCCTATTGTCAAAAAAAAAAGGTCACCCCTTGGCAATTAAAGTTCTCCCCTTTACTTCCCCTTGGTAAATACTTACAGTTGCGTTCTTCAACCCGCTCCCCAACGGTTTAAGCACTTCAGCACTTCTTATCATGTTATAAATTATTCTATCCAGAGACTGTCCTTTCTCTTACAAGATCACCGTGTGATAAAACTATTTCTTACCCCTTACTTTCACATTGTCATCACTATCATCTCGGCTCAGACAGGACTATATACAGTTATTACCTATCTGATAAAAGCTACGACAAACGTTATCTACCAGTTGTATAGCAACTCCCTTTATCAGTTGTATATAAAGTAACTAGAGGGATATATTTTGGATGATCCCTTACGAACCGCCTTACCAAACCAAGTTAACTAATCTTTTAAATTTCTTTTTTGTCTTTATTAAACTGATATATTGTCTTTGTGCCCGCCACTCCAGTTTTCTGTCTTTTAACTCTTTAAGTCCCAATCGACTTTATATATCCTCAGGGGTTAGACGCGCTTGGCCCAATCAACTTTATAAAGCGTTTAGTATATGTGCCTCTGTTTGAGACTATTTCTAATTATAACTGCACACAAACCACCCAAAACGTCATTTCCGACTGCAAGTACATTCTTTTAAATATCGCATGTGTTTAAGAGTGAACGGGTTTTTGTTTTGAGATATTTATTTAAAAATGCACCGGGGTGGCCATTTTTGCTTGGGCCAAACCAACTTTTTTGCTTGGGACTGAAAGAGTTAAAACATTATAGCTCGTTGCTGTGTTTGTCTAAATGTCCAATTGGTCACGTACGATTATTGATGAATATCGAAAACTCATTTACTTAGTGACAGCTGTATATAATTCGAATCAGCTTGTACCACGTCCTAACATAAAGCCAGTTATCATTTATTTGTTTAGCGCAGATGTCTTGTTGACGAAGAAAAAAGTCATTACGTGGAGGTGTCTGGTTATGGATTGTTGAAAAATATCTAACAAGTGAAATAAACTTAACAATAAAGCGAGAAACACGGACAAGTTGAGAAAGAAAGAAAGAGAGAGAAAGAGAGAGAGAGAGAGAGAGAGAGAGAGAGAGAGAGAGAGAGAGAGAGAGAGAGAGAGAGAGAGAGAGAGAGAGAGAGAGAGAGAGAGCTGTTGGTTAAAAATCTGTTTCAAAATATTAATCTAACTTGTTATTTTTATCTGTGTTATGTAAAATTCTTACACATCATTTCTTAAAAATGTGTGTTTTCGATAAGTTAAGACACCCGATTTTTGTCGTTGCTGATATACACACGGTATAAGTGATACACGAGGTGTTAAGTCAGCCGGCGCGATGGTGTAATCACCATCGTGGCGGCCTCCTTAACCGTTCCAGAGTTATTATATTTAGACATATATTTATATACATATTTTACAACAGTTGGACGACCAGTTATACGATATATTTAGACAAACAATTAGACGATATAGGTAACAAAAGAAGTATACACAAGGTATGTGTGATGCACATGGTGTTAAGTCAGCCGGCGCGATGGTGTAACCACCATCGTGGCGGCCTCCTTAACCGTTCCAGAGTTCCTCTGGTGCCCAGTTAAAACTGGGTCTGCCCTCCCGGGTTGTGTGCGGTGCATCACACATACCCGCCTAATGCTCCACCTGCACACTGAGTATTTCCTTATATAAAAAGTCATCCCGCCTGATGCTCCACCTGCACACTGAATATTTCCTTATATAAAAAGTCACCTCGCCATCTTGCCCCTGCACATTTTCCTTATATAAAAAGTCACCCCACCTAATGCTCCACCTGCACACTTAGTATTTTCTTATATACAAAGTCATGCACCAACACCTGCTGCTCCACCTGCACACTTAGTATTTTCTTATATAAAAAGTCACCCCGCCTGATGCTCCACCTGCGCAATGAGTATTTCCTTATATAAAAAGTCATCCCACCTAATGCTCCACCTGCACACTGAGTATTTCCTTATATAAAAAGTCATCCCGCCTGATGCTCCACCTGCACACTGAGTATTTCCTTATATAAAAAGTCATCCCACCTGATGCTCCACCTGCACACTTAGTATTTTCTTATATACAAAGTCATGCACCAACACCTGCTGCTCCACCTGCACACTTAGTATTTTCTTATATAAAAAGTCACCCCGCCTGATGCTCCACCTGCGCAATGAGTATTTCCTTATATAAAAAGTCATCCCGCCTGATGCTCCACCTGCACACTGAGTATTTCCTTATATAAAAAGTCATCCCGCCTGATGCTCCACCTGCACACTGAGTATTTCCTTATATAAAAAGTCACCCCGCCTGATGCTCCACCTGCGCAATGAGTATTTCCTTATATAAAAAGTCATCCCACCTAATGCTCCACCTGCACACTGAGTATTTTCTTATATAAAAAGTCATCACCCTCCGCCTGATGCTCCACCTGCGCAATGAGTATTTCCTTATATAAAAAGTCATCCCGCCTGATGCTCCACCTGCACACTGAGTATTTCCTTATATAAAAAGTCATCCCGCCTGATGCTCCACCTGCACACTGAGTATTTTCTTATATAAAAAGTCATCACCCTCCGCCTGATGCTCCACCTGCGCAATGAGTATTTCCTTATATAAAAAGTCATCCCACCTGATGCTCCACCTGCACACTGAGTATTTCCTTATATAAAAAGTCATCCCGCCTGATGCTCCACCTGCACACTGAGTATTTCCTTATATAAAAAGTCATCCCGCCTGATGCTCCACCTGCACAATGACTATTTTCTTATATAAAAACTCATCCCGCCGCTATCTCCACTCGCGCAATGAAGTATTTTCCTTATATAAAAAAGTCATCCCGCCTGATGCTCCACCTGCACACTGAGTATTTCCTTATATAAAAAGTCATCACCCTCCGCCTGATGCTCCACCTGCACAATGAGTATTTCCTTATAAAAAAAGTCATCCCGCCTGATGCTCCACCTGCACACTGAGTATTTCCTTATATAAAAAGTCATCCCGCCTGATGCTCCACCTGCACACTGAGTATTTCCTTATATAAAAAGTCATCCCGCCTGATGCTCCACCTGCACAATGAGTATTTCCTTATATAAAAAGTCATCCCGCCTGATGCTCCACCTGCACACTGAGTATTTCCTTATATAAAAAGTCATCCCGCCTGATGCTCCACCTGCGCAATGAGTATTTCCTTATATAAAAAGTCATCCCGCCTGATGCTCCACCTGCACACTGAGTATTTCCTTATATAAAAAGTCATCCCGCCTGATGCTCCACCTGCACAATGAGTATTTCCTTATATAAAAAGTCATCCCGCCTGATGCTCCACCTGCACACTGAGTATTTCCTTATATAAAAAGTCATCCCGCCTGATGCTCCACCTGCACACTGAGTATTTCCTTATATAAAAAGTCACCCCGCCTGATGCTCCACCTGCGCAATGAGTATTTCCTTATATAAAAAGTCATCCCGCCTGATGCTCCACCTGCACACTGAGTATTTCCTTATATAAAAAGTCATCCCGCCTGACCCAATGGCGCAAAATGAGTATTTCCTTATATAAAAAAGTCACCTGCCACTTGCCCCTGTACATTTTCCTTATATAAAAAGTCATCCCGCCTGATGCTCCACCTGCACAATGAGTATTTCCTTATATAAAAAGTCATCCCGCCTGATGCTCCACCTGCACACTTAGTATTTTCTTATATAAAAAGTCATCCCGCCTGATGCTCCACCTGCATAATGAGTATTTCCTTATATAAAAAGTCATCCCGCCTGATGCTCCACCTGCGCAATGAGTATTTCCTTATATAAAAAGTCATCCCGCCTGATGCTCCACCTGCGCAATGAGTATTTCCTTATATAAAAAGTCATCCCGCCTGCTGCTCCACCTGCACACTGAGTATTTTCTTATATAAAAAGTCATCACCCTCCGCCTGATGCTCCACCTGCACACTGAGTATTTTCTTATATAAAAAGTCATCCCGCCTGATGCTCCACCTGCGCAATGAGTATTTCCTTATATAAAAAGTCATCCCGCCTGATGCTCCACCTGCGCAATGAGTATTTCCTTATATAAAAAGTCATCACCCTCCGCCTGATGCTCCACCTGCGCAATGAGTATTTCCTTATATAAAAAGTCATCACCCTCCGCTTGATGCTCCACCTGCGCAATGAGTATTTCCTTATATAAAAAGTCATCCCGCCTGCTGCTCCACCTGCACACTGAGTATTTTCTTATATAAAAAGTCATCACCCTCCGCCTGATGCTCCACCTGCGCAATGAGTATTTCCTTATATAAAAAGTCATCCCGCCTGCTGCTCCACCTGCGCAATGAGTATTTTCTTATATAAAAAGTCATCACCCTCCGCCTGATGCTCCACCTGCTCAATGAGTATTTTCTTATATAAAAAGTCATTATGGATCCAGTGATAAGCAGGGGGAGCTGAGAAGTGGCTTTGTGCAGGACGTGACAATTCCTTGGGAGAACTCAGAGCCTGAGCACAGTATTTTAGCTCTGCATAGTTGGAGAGCCACCTTGGAAGGCGTGGAATGCACAGTATGCTACACACTTCTTACTCCTAGCTTGGAACCAGATGTGACGATCCTTTAAATGTAAGCCAAGCTGGAGAAACTGGAGCTCATGACTTCAACTCAGCAGGTTTTGGAATGGCGGAAAAGCCTATATCTACAGTGTAGATAATACTATGGAGACTTCGACTTGGCACTGGCGAGAAGCTCAG
Organism: Oreohelix idahoensis; assembly: GCA_024509875.1. Taxonomy (NCBI): domain Eukaryota; kingdom Metazoa; phylum Mollusca; class Gastropoda; order Stylommatophora; family Oreohelicidae; genus Oreohelix; species Oreohelix idahoensis. Next base: position 82,634 of record JAMPIV010018844.1, on the reverse strand, counting down.
AAGCCCTAGTTAAACAACAACATACCACCACCACCACCACCATCTTCAGCTATCCAAGGACCATAGTCCATCAACAAACTTATGTCAAAGTCTTCCTGTCCCGTGCCATCAGCTCAAGGTCTTTCCACCCAGGTTATGTCTGTCTCTAGTTCTCTTCCCCCATGTGGTCCTTGTTCTCCCTCTACCTCTCTTACCCTGGGGATTCCAGAACAAAGAAAGCCTAGTAAAGCTATCAACAGGTTTCCTCAATGTGTCCTACCCATCTCTAGAGTCTTCTTCTTATCTCTTGTCTGGTTCGTCATTTACAAAAGTCTGTCGCTTTGCGGTTTTTGTTGTTCTCCATGTTTCAGATCCATATAATAGGACTGATTTGACATTTGAATTGAAGATTCTGATGTTTGCGTTATATTTGATTCCTTATGATCTCCATATATTTCCCAACGTAATGAAGGTTCCTCTAACCTTCTGTGTTTTTATTCTGATACCATAGTCTGTCCATCCAACAGTGTCTAAACTGCTGCCAAGGTGTATGTGTGATTCTACTTCTTCTTGTGGCATTTCTTTAACTGCAATATAATTTCATGTATTTATTCAAAGAACATATACTTACATCAATTAACAAGGTCAACAGTCCCAGATAACTCTTCTCGCTGTCAAGTACTCCCTTGACCAGCAGCTGTCGCATCTTAAGCATGCCTTCTCGTGCTGAGTCAGTCTGGAAATATACACAAGATAGTCAGTGACAACTCCTGATGTAAGTTGTTCCTTTCACTATTTCAGCTCTATACACAAGAACACATCAAATAAACACTGTTCTGAATTAATTTTGAAAATGAAACTTGGCCCAAATAATTTGGTCTATTTGGTAGGAGATGTGAAATAATCGGGACTATCACTGGGAGGGGACAAATTGATGAGATTTATTTTTCTTTCATCAACATCAACCACCATAACAGTTGGCTCCCTAGGGAAGATGGAACCACCATAACAGTTGGCTCCCTAGGGAACATGGAACTACCATAACAGTTGGCTCCCTAGGGAACATGGAACTACCATAACAGTTGGCTCCCTAGGGAACATGGAATCACCATAACAGTTGGTTCCCTAGGGAACATGGAACCACCATAACAGTTGGCTCCCTAGGGAACATGGAACTACCATAACAGTTGGTTCCCTAGGGAACATGGAACCACCATAACAGTTGGCTCCCTAGGGAACATGGAACTACCATAACAGTTGGCTCCCTAGGGAAGATGGAACCACCATAACAGTTGGCTCCCTAGGGAACATGGAACTACCATAACAGTTGACTCCCTAGGGAACATGGAACTACCATAACAGTTGGCTCCCTAGGGAACATGGAATCACCATAACAGTTTGTTCCCTAGGGAACATGGAACCACCATAACAGTTGGCTCCCTAGGGAACATGGAACTACCATAACAGTTGGCTCCCTAGGGAACATGGAACTACCATAACAGTTGGCTCCCTAGGGAACATGGAACTACCATAACAGTTGGCTCCCTAGGGAACATGGAACTACCATAACAGTTGGTTCCCTAGGGAACATGGAACCACCATAACAGTTGGCTCCCTAGGGAACATGGAACTACCATAACAGTTGGCTCCCTAGGGAACATGGAACTACCATAACAGTTGGCTCCCTAGGGAACATGGAACTAACATAACAGTTGGCTCCCTAGGGAACATGGAACCACCATAACAGTTGGCGCCCTAGGGAACATGGAACTATCATAACAGTTGGCTCCCTAGGGAACATGGAACGACCATAACAGTTGGCTCCTAGGGAACATGGAACCACCATAACAGTTTGCTCCCTAGGGAACATGGAACTATCATAACAGTTGGCTCACTAGGGAACATGGAACCACCATAACAGTTGGCTCCCTAGGGAACATAGAACTACCATAACAGTTGGCTCCCTAGGGAACATGGAACCACCATAACAGTTGGCTCCCTAGGGAACATGGAACCACCATAACAGTTGGCTCCCTAGGGAACATGGAACCACCATAACAGTTGGCTCCTAGGGAACATGGAACCACCATAACAGTTGGCTCCCTAGGGAACATGGAACTATCATAACAGTTGGCTCCCTAGGGAACATGGAACTACCACAACAGTTGGCTCCCTAGGGAACATGGAACCACCATAACAGTTGGCTCCTAGGGAACATGGAACCACCATAACAGTTGGCTCCCTAGGGAACATGGAACTATCATAACAGTTGGCTCCCTATGGAACATGGAATTACCATAACAGTTGGCTCCCTAGGGAACATGGAACTACCATAACAGTTGGCTCCCTAGGGAACATGAAACTACCATAACAGTTGGCTCCCTAGGGAACATAGAACCACCATAACAGTTGGCTCCCTAGGGAACACATAACCACCATAACAGTTGGCTCCCTAGGGAACATAGAACCACCATAACAGCTGGTTCCCTAGTGAAGACTTCACAAAACACTGACATGCTCTTACCGCGGTGGTATCTGTAGTAATTAGTTTGACATGATAAGGCTGCCCAACCACACACAAGCTAATAATAGTCGCCTTGTATGACATGCCTGAGAAAGTAATAGTATTGTTCTATCTTAGTCACATGATCCCCGGGAAACTACACGGGGATTATTTTTATTTCAGCTGATGGGGGGAAAAGCCTGTTCAACTCCTGAATTGTATCATTAAGATATACGGTGTTTATAGTTTTAGACCAGCCTTTCTCAACCTTTTTATTATGGACGAACCCTTGAAATAATGTTCAGGTCTCATGGAACCCCTGCATATAAATTATTATATCGACAGTTCATGGTACCTTAGCGTGATCAGTAAACTGTATATATAATAATCCAATAAAAATAAACGCTAGCATCGCCAAGCGCGCACCACTGTGAACGCTAGCATTGCCAAGCGCGCACCACTGTGAACGCTAGCGCTAGCATCGCCACGCGCGCACTATTGTGAACGCTAGCATCGCCAAGCGCGTAAAGTTTAAAAAAAAACGATGTTTTTGTTGTTTTAATCACGATCTCTCGTAGAACCCCTAGCGACCTCCCGCGGAACCCCGGCTGAGAAACCCCTGCTTTAAACAGTATATTCTATTGCCGTTGTTTGCTTATAGCATTATCTATCCCTGTAATTTACTATATGTAGGATAAATGACACTTTCTAACTATATGCTTGTTGTTGGAGCTTTTTCCTTTGTTTCGTTCATAAAATGGTAGATTCCTCATACTTGTTGTATTGTATATTTATAGTAATAAAAAACACAAATGGGAGGAGGGGGGGGGGGGGGTGGGGGGGGAGGGGGGGGGGGGGGGGGGGTGGGGTGATCGTGCCGGTTTCCAATTTGGGGTTTGTGGGTTCATATTTAATTTACTCTTACTCTGATGCTGGTAATATGGATTGCCAGATGTTTATTGTTATTACACTTGTACACGTGATATATCCCCAGGCTAAGACAAGTAGAGAAGACACAAGAGAATACTTGTACACGTGATATATACCCAGGCTAACACAAGTAGAGAAGACACAAGAGAACACTTGTACACGTGATATATCCCCACGCTAACACAAGTAGAGAAGACACATGAGATCCCTTGTACACGTGATATATACCCAGGCTAACACAAGTAGAGAAGACACAAGAGAACACTTGTACACGTGATATATACCCAGGCTAACACAAGTAGAGAAGACACAAGAGAACACTTGTACACGTGATATATACCCAGGCTAACACAAGTAGAGAAGACACAAGAGAACACTTGTACACGTGATATATACCCAGGCTAACACAAGTAGAGAAGACACATGAGATCACTTGTACACGTGATATATACCCAGGCTAACAGAAGTAGAGAAGACACATGAGAACACTTGTACACGTGATATATACCCAGGCTAACAGAAGTAGAGAAGACACATGAGAACACTTGTACACGTGATATATACCCAGGCTAACACAAGTAGAGAAGACACATGAGAACACTTGTACACGTGATATATACCCAGGCTAACAGAAGTAGAGAAGACACAAGAGAACACTTGTACACGTGATATATACCCAGGCTAACACAAGTAGAGAAGACACATGAGAACACTTGTACACGTGATATATACCCAGGCTAACACAAGTAGAGAAGACACATGAGAACACTTGTACACGTGATATATACCCAGGCTAACAGAAGTAGAGAAGACACATGAGAACACTTGTACACGTGATATATACCCAGGCTAACAGAAGTAGAGAAGACACAAGAGAACACTTGTACACGTGATATATACCCAGGCTAACAGAAGTAGAGAAGACACATGAGAACACTTGTACACGTGATATATACCCAGGCTAACAGAAGTAGAGAAGACACATGAGAACACTTGTACACGTGATATATACCCAGGCTAACAGAAGTAGAGAAGACACATGAGAACACTTGTACACGTGATATATACCCAGGCTAACAGAAGTAGAACGAACGAACGAACGAACTTTATTTTCAAAGGGTTAAGAATTGGGCACGCAGGCCCGTCTGACATTCTGCCCTTCCTCTCTCTCTCTCATCATATATACTATATCCTTTCATCCTCACATTTACTATAAGCATAATTAAGGCATTTATCATTATAAAAGTAATATTACATTTGCAATAATCATCATAATTAAAGTACAGGTATATAGGTAGGTAGGTAGGTAGAAGTAGAGAAGACACATGAGAACACTTGTACACGTGATATATACCCAGGCTAACAGAAGTAGAGAAGACACATGAGAACACTTGTACACGTGATATATACCCAGGCTAACAGAAGTAGAGAAGACACATGAGAACACTTGTACACGTGATATATACCCAGGCTAACAGAAGTAGAGAAGACACAAGAGAACACTTGTACACGTGATATATACCCAGGCTAACACAAGTAGAGAAGACACATGAGAACACTTGTACACGTGATATATACCCAGGCTAACACAAGTAAAGAAGACACATGAGAACACTTGTACACGTGATATATACCCAGGCTAACACAAGTAAAGAAGACACATGAGAACACTTGTACACGTGATATATACCCAGGCTAACACAAGTAGAGAAGACACATAAGAACACTTGTACACGTGATATATACCCAGGCTAACAGAAGTAGAGAAGACACATGAGAACACTTGTACACGTGATATATACCCAGGCTAACAGAAGTAGAGAAGACACATGAGAACACTTGTACACGTGATATATACCCAGGCTAACACAAGTAGAGAAGACACAAGAGAACACTTGTACACGTGATATATACCCAGGCTAACACAAGTAGAGAAGACACATGAGAACACTTGTACACGTGATATATACCCAGGCTAACAGAAGTAGAGAAGACACATGAGAACACTTGTACACGTGATATATACCCAGGCTAACACAAGTAAAGAAGACACATGAGAACACTTGTACACGTGATATATACCCAGGCTAACACAAGTAGAGAAGACACATGAGAACACTTGTACACGTGATATATACCCAGGCTAACAGAAGTAGAGAAGACACAAGAGAACACTTGTACACGTGATATATACCCAGGCTAACAGAAGTAGAGAAGACACATGAGAACACTTGTACACGTGATATATACCCAGGCTAACAGAAGTAGAGAAGACACATGAGAACACTTGTACACGTGATATATACCCAGGCTAACAGAAGTAGAGAAGACACATGAGAACACTTGTACACGTGATATATACCCAGGCTAACACAAGTAGAGAAGACACATGAGAACACTTGTACACGTGATATATACCCAGGCTAACACAAGTAGAGAAGACACATGAGAACACTTGTACACGTGATATATACCCAGGCTAACAGAAGTAGAGAAGACATATGGAGATGAGAACTAAAATGAAAATAATGAGACCGACATGGAAAGACCTTGACCTGATGGCGCGTGACGGGAGTTGGCATGTGTTTATCGAAGGACTGTGCTCCTTGTGGAGCTATAGGGTAATACATGAAATATTCTTCTTAAGTGTTCCTGTTATATACTGCTTAACTATATTGTACAGTTCCCTTTAGTGTTCCTGTTATATACTGCTTAACTATATTGTACAGTTCCCTTTAGTGTTCCTGTTATATACTGCTTAACTATATTGTACAGTTCCCTTTAGTGTTCCTGTTATGTACTACCTAACTATATTGTACAGTTCCCTAAGTCTATCTCTTCTCAACAATTTTCAAACAGTTAGTGTGACATGCATGCCTGTAAATATTCTAATACTAGCAATAACCCGTCAATAATGACGGAAGTAAATCAAAAACTGTAATATATTTTTAAAATATTTCTAAATTCAATATAAAAGTTATTTGATGACAACATTTTTTATGAAAGTGCTTGGATTTCTTTCAAAGAATGTTCCCTGATAAAAAGTGTTTTTAACAAAAACTTCCAAGTTTTCATGATTTGTTCCTCGGGTGAGGGCGACATAGAGCTGGCCGTGTCCGAAAACAGGTTCAGGAAGGAAAACTCCTACGGGATCAAAAGATTGTCCTTACGCCTTATTGATCGTCATTGCAAATGCTAAAATCACTGGGAATTGACGACGTCGCATCCTAAATGCGCAAACTGCGCTCGCTCGGTTCTAAGTCAATGCGAGGAATTAAGACTCGTTCTCCCTTATTACTGCCAGTGATAATTTCTGCATCAATGGAATTCCGATGCAAGACTTTTATGACCAAAAATAAAAAAAATAAAAAGAAGCTAACAACGTGTATACATGAGGTGGCCCACCTAAAATCTATCAGCGGTCCATCGAAGGACAGTGATCGACCTCTTGCCCACCCCTGGACTGTTAACTCTTTGACTCCAGACCAACGCTCTGAGCGTTGCAAAATTCAACACGCCGTGCCAGAGCAACGCTCAGAGCGTGGTTTTTAGTTTATTACGAATAAACCCTAAAAATCGTCCGCTTAATGCAGTTCATATATTAAAACTCGTAGAATGACTTCCGCTACTATTTAAACAACTAATTTGACTTTAGTTAATCAGCACATGTGCGTGTTTTGATGTTATTATCACAATTTTTGTGAAGATTCGCGTGTTTACGTTTTTCGTTGTTTTTGCTAGAGAAATATGTCACGCTTTATAATTACATTTTCTAAGTCTCCTAAGCAAATAATTGTGTCAAACTACTTTAAAACATTGCTGACATTGATGATGATTGTTTGGTAGTCACAGTTTGTTGTCAAAATACGGAATATATGCAGAAAGTGGTGTCACATGCAGACAGTCAAAGAGGATGATGTCACAAACAGTTACTCCAGTGGAGGAATGTCGCACAAAAACATTGAGGAGGGTTATCACACGCAGACACTTATTGGGGAGATATATCAGGCAAAGACATCCTTAGTTCATCTCACTTCAAACCAATGAAGGCCTAAAAAGTGAAGGCCTGTTGTAGTTACTGATGTTGAATAATTTGGTTTGGTTTTTTGTTTTTGTTTTTGTCCTAGTAAGACGAATTAGTTTGGTTCGTGTTTTCCTTTTTGTTTTGTTATTCATACACCCATACAAAAACACACCATGAGAATGTACTCGTATGTCATAAGCAGAATCTCCATGAGGAGGGATGCCACACAAAGTCGCCCATAAGGAGGGATGTCTACAGGCACTTACGGGCATAACTGTTACATAAACACTCATGAAGAGGGATGACCCAAGCACACACAAACACTCATGAGGAATTTCTCACACATAAACATACATATGTAGGGATGTCACAACTTAATAACTGTACTGACTGAGATCAGTCCCCAATAGTCGAAACCAGGGTTTCTTGATCTGTGGTCCATGGGTGCCTAGAGGGGTCCGTGAATGGAGTCTAGGGAGTGCGTGTACATAACCTAAAATGTAAAATGTACGTGTTTATTATGCGTTTAAAGTATATTTCATTACAAGAAGGTGCCCATAGCCTGCATAAGACAATCAAAAGTGACCACAGCCTTCACTGGACAATTCAAAGGGGTCCATAGCCTTTAATGGACAATCAAAGGGGTCCGTAGCCTTCACTGAACAATCAAAGGGATCCATAGCGTAGCCTTCACTGAACAATCAAAGGGATCCATAGCGTAGCCTTCACTGAACAATCAAAGGGATCCATAGCGTAGCCTTCACTGAACAATCAAAGGGATCCATAGCGTAGCCTTCACTGAACAATCAAAGGGATCCATAGCGTAGCCTTCACTGAACAATCAAAGGGATCCATAGCGGCCTTCACTGAACAATCAAAGGGATCCATAGCGTAGCCTTCACTGAACAATCAAAGGGATCCATAGCGTAGCCTTCACTGAACAATCAAAGGGATCCATAGCGTAGCCTTCACTGAACAATCAAAGGGATCCATAGCGTAGCCTTCACTGAACAATCAAAGGGATCCATATGTGACAGTACGGACTGTTACGTCGGATTAACACTAAGGTGCTGCCACTTAATTATAGTTAGGGTAAGAATACTTAGCAAGATTAAACACTAAGTATTTGAGCGTGTCTAGTTAGTGTAATAACACTAGTCACAAATCCTACGAGTGATTTAATTAAAGTGTTCAGGAATGACGTCATCGAACTTGGGGTAGAATTGCCCACTAGTTAGGACGGAAGTGATAGTTTGAGAGAAGGGGGTTAAGTGAGTTGGTTTTAGGCACGAGACGAGCGAGGCAGTGATTTTGGGGTTTTGACCATCTTGTAAGTTCGATGGCTGTGTGTTATTTCTTGGGATGACTGGTTTGTATACCACAGAACACATGTATTTATGAACTATTATGAAGTTCTCAGAGGTTACAGACACTTAATAAAGGTGTTCATTCATATTTAATCCAGCTTGAACTTATTTCCTGAACGTCAGTAGGAAGTGTCGTTTGTTTACATCAGGTAATAGAGAAAAGAATGTTACCATATTTTCGACGATCATGCAGCCTAAAACATAAACACAGTTACGAGTCTCCAAAAGAATCACCTGGGTTATGTTCCTATTCTGTAATCACCATCTCTGGCAGTCGCCAGTAAAACAACAGATGAGCATTGATAAAAGATTCCACCCCATTCTCACCCTGTCACACTAGACTTGATTTGTCACCGTGACCAAGCCCGGTCACATCTAACTTGATTTGGTGCCGTTCCCGTCCACTCCCCCGGCCACATAACTTGATTTGGTGCCCGTGACCAGCTCGTAACTGCCTTTTTACGATGGATTCAGCTACTTGATTTGATGCCCGTGACCAGCTCCTAACTGTTTTTTTATGATGGATTCACCCATTCAACAGCTAGAGCATCAAGTATTTTTGTTGCAGAAGAAAAACCATCTGCTTCAACAACAACTGTCACAGCAACAAACAGCTGCTGGAAGGGCACACTGGAACAGTCTAAATAAAAGACACTGTCGCATTTCAGTGAGAAACGTTATCAATGTAATCAAACAAGGAAAGATATTTGAAATAAATAATGTTACCAGTGACAAAGAAAGATGTTTGATAACGACAGAAAATGGACTAAGAGCATATATAAAGCCAGTAACACAGTGGAGAAAAACCTTTAACAGACGTTATCATTCCTGTTCCACCGCTGAGGTTCATATCCCTCCACCTGAGCTGTACTCACGTATCCTCTCCCGTGATGCTCGCTTGGCTGAGTTACCCTCCGTTACTCCAGGCCCCTCTCATGCTTTGGCTCAGCATGATATTATTGTACCTCCTATTACTGCCACAGCTCCTGTCCATACCTCCCTTCCTCCCCCTGTTCACCTCTCTTCTGACCCCGCTTTTCCTCCCTCTGTTCACCTCTCTTCAGACCCCGCTTTTCCTCCCTCTGTTCACCTCCCTTCAGACCCCGCTTCTCCTCCCTCTGTTCATTTCTCTTCTGACCCCGCTTTTCCTCCTTATGGTTATTTTCCTCCGCCTCCCTCTGACCTTGATAAAGAACCTGAGTCTGACTTTTCAGATTTTGAATCTTCTATTCCTCCTTATGGTTATTTTCCTCCGCCTCCCTCCGACCTTGATACAGAACATGAGTCTGACTCTTCAGATGTTGAATCTTCTCTTTCTCCTTATGGTTATTTTCCTCCGCCTCCCTCCGACCTTGATACAGAACATGAAACTGACTCTTCAGATGTTGAACCTTCTCTTTCTCCTTATGGTTATTTTCCTCCGCCTCCCTCCGACCTTGATACAGTACAAGAAAAGTACCAGCTTGACATAGAATCAGAATTCGATTCGTCAAGTGGGGAGGATAGAGTTATGGGCTCCGACGAAATTGGATACAGGTCGGATGAGCTCCAGCATATAACGGACGACGAAGGCCGTAGAATTTATTTCCCGAAAAATGAGATTAGTGATCTTGACTCTTCCCCCGATTATTCTTCTTTTGATATTGGACCTGATGTTCCTCTTCCCTCAGCTCGTTTTCTCTTTAGACGTGGTCATCCAAAATTCATTTACGATTCTGTTCCCTTTCCTAAGCCCCTTCACCAGCGGGCCGCCCATGTACGAACCCGTTTTCGTCGCTCCCGTGGTTCTGTTCATTCTCCTTACCGTAGTCCCTCTCCTCCGCCTCTCCCTCCCCCTGTCACACCTCCGTCCCGTAGATTGTGTGTTCCCCTCCGTTATCCTCATACCAGTCCGCAGCCTTCACCCCGACCTTCCCGTTGTTTTCGTCCACTCCCGTAGTCCATGTTATTGTTAATACATCCCAACCTACACAGTACGATCCTCGCCTGTTATTGTAAGCCATTGAAAGATTGGAAACAATGAACATTTTTGCAAAGATGTTTACAAATTGAACTGCACTTACCTCCAGATGTCGTCTCCGGTCAGGTTGACATTTCCTGCCCTGCTATTATTTTTAGCATGAAGTCGACCCTGCTTCTCGTGTCTTCCGTTGCAGGTCTCCTACACAATACCCTCCTGCTGAATTGCTTGATCCTGATGCTACCGTGAAGTCCAATCGTTACGCATCCTTGAACATCTGGGTTACACACTTTACGCACATTTCCAGTTCAGATAGGAAAATATAACAGCCGTTATTTATGGAGAGCTGTTACATTTTTGTCCGCAAGAAAGACATTGCCGAATCTACCAGTACATGAACATTTCCCTCACAACATCCTTTCGACCACTGCTGATGGAGATCCACCAACTCAGACGATCTCTGCAGTCCTGATATATTGTAGTTGATGCAGTTCCCTTTTACACGCGTTAGCGTCATTATGTCACATTATTTTGACTGATGTAATATTTGACCATCTTGTGTACCCCTATGATTTTTTTTTTTGTGTTTTTCTTTTTGCCATGTTTCTGACGTAAGATTTTGCCCAGATTTTTTTTAAGGTTTACATCGTTCTGTTGTACCAAATAAAAGTGATTAACTAATGTACATCTTCACCCGCCACTAATGTTGGCATCATTCACGATTTATTATGATGATGACACCATATTGCATTATGATTGTTTGAATTTTCGGTTATTGTTACACCGACACTCATATATGTGATTTAACTATTTGCCCATTTATATATTCTATACCATTGTCCATTGATTAACATGTTTCCATTCCATTCATTGTTTCCGGTTATTGTTACACCGGCAAAGTCATTTTTTTTAATGAGACTTACCCATTTTGCCCATACTTTGCCACCAAGTTTTGTGGTTTTATTTCCATTTCCTCCATTCATATGTTTTTTTTCATCACCCACTTCAGTGAAGTGTAGGGTGACAGCCATTTTGGGCATCCGCTATATTTTATGTGCACCCGCCATATTTTTTTTTGCCAATTTTTTTTTTCCTTGCGACGTTAACTCGCTTGTCATGTTATTTTATGTTTTATGATTCGCACAAGTGTGAGAGATATTGATGACTATAAATCCATAAAGCGTTTTGTTAGTTCGTTAATGAATGTTAGTTACTGTTCTATTTTGGTCATATATTTTTTTTTTTGGCCACTTATTAGTACTATTTGTAGTTACCATAACCTCCATAGTTTTTTTTTCTTCCATGTGTCCCTCGTTTATGTTATGTCCATCAGTCCCTACCCCTTCATGATCGATTTTTTAGTGTGAAATGTTAATGGTGTTATTTCATCCATTATTCCCATCTATTGTTTATTGTAGTCCTTCTGACATGATTTATGGTGGGATACATGAATCCCAATAAATTTTTTTTTAGAGTTAGTAATTTTTTTCTAGGGAATAAAGTGTCTCCTACAGGATACACTTTAGTGGCGCCGGGCGTATGTGACAGTACGGACTACTACGTCGGATTAACACTAAGGTGCTGCCACTTAATTATAGTTAGGGTAAGAATACTTAGCAAGATTAAACACTAAGTATTTGAGCGTGTCTAGTTAGTGTAATAACACTAGTCACAAATCCTATGAGTGATTTAATTAAAGTGTTCAGGAATGACGTCATCGAACTTGGGGTAGAATTGCCCAGTAGTTAGGACGGAAGTGATGGTTTGAGAGAAGGGGGTTAAGTGAGTTGGTTTTAGGCACGAGACGAGCGAGGCAGTGATTTTGGGGTTTTGGACCATCTTGTAAGTTCGATGGCTGTGTGTTATTTCTTGGGATGACTGGTTTGTATACCACAGAAGCACATGTATTTATGAACTATTATGAAGTTCTCAGAGGTTACAGACACTTAATAAAGGTGTTCATTCATATTTAATCCAGCTTGAACTTATTTCCTGAACGTCAGTAGGAAGTGTCGTTTGTTTACATCAGGTAATAGAGAAAAGAATGTTACCATATTTTCGACGATCATGCAGCCTAAAACATAAACACAGTTACGAGTCTCCAAAAGAATCACCTGGGTTATGTTCCTATTCTGTAATCACCATCTCTGGCAGTCGCCAGTAAAACAACAGATGAACATTGATAAAAGATTCCACCCCATTCTCACCCTGTCACACTAGACTTGATTTGTCACCGTGACCAAGCCCGGTCACATCTAACTTGATTTGGTGCCGTTCCCGTCCACTCCCCCGGCCACATAACTTGATTTGGTGCCCGTGACCAGCTCGTAACTGCCTTTTTACGATGGATTCAGCTACTTGATTTGATGCCCGTGACCAGCTCCTAACTGTTTTTTATGATGGATTCACCCATTCAACAGCTAGAGCATCAAGTATTTTTGTTGCAGAAGAAAAACCATCTGCTTCAACAACAATTGTCACAGCAACAAACAGCTGCTGGAAGGGCACACTGGAACAGTCTCAATAAAAGACACTGTCGCATTTCAGTGAGAAACGTTATCAATGTAATCAAACAAGGAAAGATATTTGAAATAAATAATGTTACCAGTGACAAAGAAAGATGTTTGATAACGACAGAAAATGGACTAAGAGCATATATAAAGCCAGTAACACAGTGGAGAAAAACCTTTAACAGACGTTATCATTCCTGTTCCACCGCTGAGGTTCATATCCCTCCACCTGAGCTGTACTCACGTATCCTCTCCCGTGATGCTCGCTTGGCTGAGTTACCCTCCGTTACTCCAGGCCCCTCTCATGCTTCGCCTCAGCATGATATTATTGTACCTCCTATTACTGCCACAGCTCCTGTCCATACCTCCCTTCCTCCCCCTGTTCACCTCTCTTCTGACCCCGCTTTTCCTCCCTCTGTTCACCTCTCTTCAGACCCCGCTTTTCCTCCCTCTGTTCACCTCCCTTCAGACCCCGCTTCTCCTCCCTCTGTTCATTTCTCTTCTGACCCCGCTTTTCCTCCTTATGGTTATTTTCCTCCGCCTCCCTCTGACCTTGATAAAGAACCTGAGTCTGACTTTTCAGATTTTGAATCTTCTATTCCTCCTTATGGTTATTTTCCTCCGCCTCCCTCCGACCTTGATACAGAACATGAGTCTGACTCTTCAGATGTTGAATCTTCTCTTTCTCCTTATGGTTATTTTCCTCCGCCTCCCTCCGACCTTGATACAGAACATGAACTGACTCTTCAGATGTTGAACCTTCTCTTTCTCCTTATGGTTATTTTCCTCCGCCTCCCTCCGACCTTGATACAGTACAAGAAAAGTACCAGCTTGACATAGAATCAGAATTCGATTCGTCAAGTGGGGAGGATAGAGTTATGGGCTCCGACGAAATTGGATACAGGTCGGATGAGCTCCAGCATATAACGGACGACGAAGGCCGTAGAATTTATTTCCCGAAAAATGAGATTAGTGATCTTGACTCTTCCCCCGATTATTCTTCTTTTGATATTGGACCTGATGTTCCTCTTCCCTCAGCTCGTTTTCTCTTTAGACGTGGTCATCCAAAATTCATTTACGATTCTGTTCCCTTTCCTAAGCCCCTTCACCAGCGGGCCGCCCATGTACGAACCCGTTTTCGTCGCTCCCGTGGTTCTGTTCATTCTCCTTACCGTAGTCCCTCTCCTCCGCCTCTCCCTCCCCCTGTCACACCTCCGTCCCGTAGATTGCGTGTTCCCCTCCGTTATCCTCATACCAGTCCGCAGCCTCCACCCCGACCTTCCCGTTGTTTTCGTCCACTCCCGTAGTCCATGCTATTGTTAATACATCCCAACCTACACAGTACGATCCTCGCCTGTTATTGTAAGCCATTGAAAGATTGGAAACAATGAACATTTTTGCAAAGATGTTTACAAATTGAACTGCACTTACCTCCAGATGTCGTCTCCGGTCAGGTTGACATTTCCTGCCCTGCTATTATTTTTAGCATGAAGTCGACCCTGCTTCTCGTGTCTTCCGATGCAGGTCTCCTACACAATACCCTCCTGCTGAATTGCTTGATCCTGATGCTACCGTGAAGTCCAATCGTTACGCATCCTTGAACATCTGGGTTACACACTTTACGCACATTTCCAGTTCAGATAGGAAAGTCCAACAGCCGTTATTTATGGAGAGCTGTTACATTTTCGTCCGCAAGAAAGACATTGCCGAATCTGCCAGTACATGAACATTTCCCTTACAACATCCTTTCGACCACTGCTGATGGAGATCCACCAACTCAGACGATCTCTGCAGTCCTGATATATTGTAGTTGATGTAGTTCCCTTTTACACGCGTTAGCGTCATTATGTCACATTATTTTGACTAATGTAATATTTGACCATCTTGTGTACCCCTATGATTTTTTTTTTTGTGTTTTTCTTTTTGCCATGTTTCTGACGTAAGATTTTGCCCAGATTTTTTTAAGGTTTACATCGTTCTGTTGTACCAAATAAAAGTGATTAACTAATGTACATCTTCACCCGCCACTAATGTTGGCATCATTCACGATTTATTATGATGATGACACCATATTGCATTATGATTGTTTGAATTTTCGGTTATTGTTACACCGACACTCATATATGTGATTTAACTATTTGCCCATTTATATATTCTATACCATTGTCCATTGATTAACATGTTTCCATTCCATTCATTGTTTCCGGTTATTGTTACACCGGCAAAGTCATTTTTTTTTAATGAGACTTACCCATTTTGCCCATACTTTGCCACCAAGTTTTGTGGTTTTATTTCCATTTCCTCCATTCATATGTTTTTTTTTTTCATCACCCACTTCAGTGAAGTGTAGGGTGACAGCCATTTTGGGCATCCGCTATATTTTATGTGCATCCGCCATATTTGTTTTGCCAATTTTTTTTTTTCCTTGCGACGTTAACTCGCTTGTCATGTTATTTTATGTTTTATGATTCGCACAAGTGTGAGAGATATTGATGACTATAAATCCATAAAGCGTTTTGTTAGTTCGTTAATGAATGTTAGTTACTGTTCTATTTTGGTCATATTTTTTTTTTTGGCCACTTATTAGTACTATTTGTAGTTACCATAACCTCCATAGTTTTTTCTTCCCATGTGTCCCTCGTTTATGTTATGTCCATCAGTCCCTACCCCTTCATGATCGATTTTTTAGTGTGAAATGTTAATGGTGTTATTTCATCCATTATTCCCATCTATTGTTTATTGTAGTCCTTCTGACATGATTTATGGTGGGATACATGAATCCCAATAATTTTTTTTAGAGTTAGTAATTTTTTTTCTAGGGAATAAAGTGTCTCCTACGGGATACACTTTAGTGGCCCCGGGCGTATGTGACAGTACGGACTGTTATGTCGGATTAACACTAAGGTGCTGCCACTTAATTATAGTTAGGGTAAGAATACTTAGCAAGATTAAACACTAAGTATTTGAGCGTGTCTAGTTAGTGTAATAACACTAGTCACAAATCCTATGAGTGATTTAATTAAAGTGTTCAGGAATGACGTCATCGAACTTGGGGTAGAATTGCCCACTAGTTAGGACGGAAGTGATAGTTTGAGAGAAGGGGGTTAAGTGAGTTGGTTTTAGGCACGAGACGAGCGAGGCAGTGATTTTGGGGTTTTGACCATCTTGTAAGTTCGATGGCTGTGTGTTATTTCTTGGGATGACTGGTTTGTATACCACAGAAGCACATGTATTTATGAACTATTATGAAGTTCTCAGAGGTTACAGACACTTAATAAAGGTGTTCATTCATATTTAATCCAGCTTGAACTTATTTCCTGAACGTCAGTAGGAAGTGTCGTTTGTTTACATCAGGTAATAGAGAAAAGAATGTTACCATATTTTCGACGATCATGCAGCCTAAAACATAAACACAGTTACGAGTCTCCAAAAGAATCACCTGGGTTATGTTCCTATTCTGTAATCACCATCTCTGGCAGTCGCCAGTAAAACAACAGATGAGCATTGATAAAAGATTCCACCCCATTCTCACCCTGTCACACTAGACTTGATTTGTCACCGTGACCAAGCCCGGTCACATCTAACTTGATTTGGTGCCGTTCCCGTCCACTCCCCCGGCCACACATAGTCTGCATAAGACAATCAAATTGGTCCACATAATGTATAAGACCATCAAGGGGGTACGTAGCATCACTGAACAATCAAAGGGGCAAATAGTCTGCATAAGACAATCAAAGGGGCTAATAGTCTGCATAAGACAATCAAAGGGGTCCATAGCTAGCATAAGACAATCATAGGGGTCCATAGTCTCCATAGGGCAATCAAAGGGGTCCGAAGCCTTAACTGCTCTCAAGGGGGTTCATTGCTAAAAAATGGTTAAGAAACCCTGGTCTGATCAGAAGTCTTAAACACACATACTACAGAGAGAACGAACGAACGAACGAACTTTATTTTCAAAGGGTTAAGAATTGGGCACGCAGGCCCGTCTGACATTCTGCCCTTCTTCTCTCTCTCATCATGTATACTAATATCCTTTCATCCTCACATTTACTTTAAGCATTATTAAGGCATTTATCATTATAAAAGTAATATTACATTTGCAATAATCATCATAATTAAAGTGTTTTTAAAATAAAATAAAATAATAATAAAAAAAAATAATAGTAATAATGAATTTGAAAAATAAATAAATAAATAAATTTAAAAAAATAAATAAATAAATAAATAAATAAAAAATAAATAAATTTAAAAAAAATAAATAAATAAATAAAAAAAATAAAAAAAGAATCGAATTCTTCGTACTGTAAATTAGTGATTTGAGACATATTTAGAGGTATGTTATGAGAACTTGTAAAATGTTCATACGGTGTTCAACTGAATGACTCAGGGACTTTTTTTTTTTTTTTTTTTTTTTTAGGTTCATCAAGATGAGGTGGGTAGACAGTTACTTTCCATTTTCCTTTCCATTTCCTTTGCGTCCCAAACTCAAGACCAGAATCAGACTAGGTAGATAGTTAGATAGACATATACGAAAGCAATTAATTTGCCAAGGGTTGAAAATCGGACACAGTCCCCTCTTGCATTCTTCCATCCTCTTGCTCATCTTTTATTACTGTTACTCAACATTCTCCAGCGTACTGAAAGTATTAATTTAAGGACAGTGCAACATTACAAGGAAGTATAACAGCATACATTAACAGTACCTGATCATAAAATTAAGAATATAAGTTATTAAGAATATAATATTAAGAATAAGTATATTGTAATGAAAACTAGATCATCAGAGCCTCCATACAGTATATTAGATAAAAGAGCGGAAGTCACGAGGAGACGAGTCATATAACAAAGCATAAACACATTCTAAGAAAGGAAGTCTACGAGCTTGGGTGGAGGAGAAACAATACACGCAGGAAACGGACAAACGATAGCAGAACACGTGCAGAAAGCACTTAGCAGAACGGCGGAAAAAACACCTTCAAAATCTTTTGTTTTTATGAATAAATATTTAGGGACCTTTCAGTTACAATGTTCTGCCATTCAACCTACGCTTATTTTTATTGTATGGCATTCGTCAAAACCGTATTTCTCCGACGGATGTCCTATTTAAAGCATTTTTAAATATAGCAGCCAATGAGACTTGAGTTTCCTAGTCATCAACAGACTATTCCGTCATCTGACGTGAACAACTAGGCGCGAGAAATTGTATTGATTACGCCTAGTGGAAACTTGTCATGGGTTAAAAATATCAACACAATGCATCACACATCTGCTCCATGTTAGCACTGATTGTGTTTGTTCAGCAATGCGTTTTTGTTAAATATCTAAACATGTCTCTACTTTATATGTGTGTTAGTGGTGTGTTATATGTTGTCTTCTATGGTGCTACGGTGAACACCACTTGCAGGAATTAGTGTGAATAAACTCAATAGCATAAAACTCAAAGAGTACATTCAGTACTGCACGCGATGCGGAAGAGGGGGGGGGTCGGGGCGGGAGGGGCGGGGGGGGGTGGGGGGGCCCTTCGCGCCTTCATGAGACCTCGCACCACACTGCAAAATCCATAGGGGCGGCTACGGGTGGGGTGAACGAAACAGTTCATAGAAACAGAATTCTCCAGACCGTAATCATCAGTCAATGGGACAGTTCTGAAACATGTTCAGTGACGCAAATACCTGGGCGATGTATCTCCGGGTGTGACGAATAGAACTGCTCAAGCCAGCACAGCATTCAATGAAATACAAGACATTTTATGCAACAAATCTTTGTCAATAGATGCAAGAGTTATTCGGTGTTAAACAGAGCGGATTATGTCATACGAAAGTAAGTCAGGCATCATCAGTAAAGGGAGAGAAGAACACGCCGTGACAACATAAACAATTGATGGGGAGGGGTTGGGGAGGGGGGGGGGGGGGGGGGGGGGGGTCTCGGTGGGGGGGGGGGGGGGGGTGGGGAGGGGGGGGGGGGGGGGGGGGGGGGGGGGGGGGGGGGGGGGGGGGGGGTGGGGGGGAAGGAGAAGAGAA
Organism: Oreohelix idahoensis; assembly: GCA_024509875.1. Taxonomy (NCBI): domain Eukaryota; kingdom Metazoa; phylum Mollusca; class Gastropoda; order Stylommatophora; family Oreohelicidae; genus Oreohelix; species Oreohelix idahoensis. The sequence continues at coordinate 63,341 of JAMPIV010018844.1, read as the reverse complement.
AGAGGTCGACAATTAAAGAAAAAACTGAACAGCTTAACACCATGGCATGTATGAACTTGAAATACGTACGTTATGACATTATTCAACATCAGTAACTACAACAGGCCTTCACTTTTTAGGCCTTCATTGATTTAAAGTGAGATGAACTAAGAACGCATGAACAGAACTGACAAGTTAGTAATGCTGGATTGACATTTATAATCGTCAAGAACGTTCTGGAGAGAGAAATAAATTGTCATTTCTTTATCATCTTTATTCATCATCATATCAATGTACACAGATGGTCACTAATTGTTGAACTATCAAACAAGAAGCGTCCACTTGGTTAAACGGTTCGAGTGCTTTCCTTTCACGGCACAGTTGCCGGGTTCCGGTGTAGCAGGCCAAATTAATCCCCCCCCCCCCCCCTCCCGCCAGTCTATACCCGGGTATAACCTGGCCTAGGCCAGAATACCCCCATCCCCCGGTATAATCTGGACTAGGCCACTTTAACCCTCGGTATAATCTGGCCCAGGCCAAAATACACCGCCCTGGGCCAGATTATACCCGGGCATATACTGGTGGGGGTTAATCAGGTCTGACAAACCGGACTCATTCATTGAATGCCACGCCTAGCGCGATTGAGGATCCAGTCTTCACATTTTCTTCAATAATTCCAACACTTCAAGCCGCAAGGTTTTTTTATAGTTGGACTTGCGCCCTTATATAACCGACGGATCTCGTGTTTAGGTTGAACGGGGTGTGCCCTGCCAAAACCAGACAAACTGTTTTCTTTCCTTTTTTTTTTTTTCATTTTCTTCGGCCTCTGGTTTCTTGATTCAATCGTGTCTTCTTTAGATCTTTCTCTTGTTCTCTATTAGTTGAATTCTCAGCGTATTCTCCCGAGTGTTTTGATAGCATACAATTTATTCTAGGATGAGAAGATTTTTAAAATGTTGCCTCATTTTGGAGGGGATGATCAACCTAGACATAGGGCCGTCGATTATATAAGGGCGCATATTCAAATAAGCACAAGCACAAAATTAGGATTATATCAGAGCTGTGTGCTTTCTGTGCTTCTCTATGGCGCGGAGAGCTGGAGAGTTACAGAGAAGGAAATGTCCTCTTTTCACACAACATGCCTAAGAAAAATTCACCGAATCTTTTGGCCGAATACCATCACCAACCAAGATCTGCTTACTCGGAGCAAGCAAGAGGACATGCACACCATCATAGCTGGCAGACGCTGGAGCTGGGTTGGCCATGTCCTCAGAAGAGCCCCCGATGCCATCACAAGAACAGCTATGCTATGGACCCCTGAAGGAAAACGAAAGAGAGGCCGACCAAAAACAACTTGGCGGAGGACTGTGGAGGCTGAGATGCAAAGAATGAACCAGAGTTGGGGCACTGTACGAAGGATGGCCACCGACCGTGCACAGTGTTGTTGCCCTACAAGACGCCACCAGGCGTAATGGCCACTGACTGCTTTGACGGTTGGCGGCTAAGGATCAAAGAAGAAGAAGAATATTCAAATAAGAGACTGTTTGGTCTGGTTAATGTCAATGTAGGATCGGGAGATGATGAATTTAAAACCTGTTCTGCTCACATAAGACAGTAATTTAAGCATGCAGACGGCTGTACCATGGGTATTTAAGGAGAAATAACGTTGGTCTCCCGTGTATGGAGTTTTAGACATGGTGGTGTTTCAATTGGAAGAGACATACAACTGACAATCTCTTCGTACAGTTTAGCACACGTGTGCACGAATCACATGTGCCCCTATAACGATTTTACCGCTATGGCGCCATATTCAGATCATCATAACGATGATCGGAATTGTAACGATCATATCACAGTATAAAAGGACAAGCAGATTAAGTCTGGTCTTTACTACACTGTTATGGCTGTGTATGCTAGGAGGTCGTGTGTTACCGGGTCCCAAAAGGGGAGCAAAGAATAGTAACACTGCAAACTACCATGCATGTCGTAAAAAGCGTCTAAGGAGGGTTGGGCATGGGGCTGGTTACCCCCATCCCGTAAAAAACTTTTACCCAAAAAACTTCAACAAACATGGACAAATCAAATACAGAATAAATCAACTCAGCCGCCCAAGACAGAAGAAAACATGGAAAGAACTTGAGCGGATGGCACAGGACAGGAAGACTTGACATGTGTTTGTTGAAGGCCTATGCTCCTCGGAGAGCTAAAGGGTATTGATTGATTGATGCTAGGAGGTAAACTCAAAGGGACCTGAAGGTAAATGGAACTTTACCATCTTTGACTGTTAACATACAATGCCTACCCAGAAATTAAACGTGCTTGCCTTTGCTGTGTGGTTACAATACATTATCAATATGTTTTGTGATCGGTATATAATAAATACCATTTACAGTAACGTGGCAAACCGACCGACATTGCTCATCGTCCTGCCATTATCATCATCATAACCTCTACACCTCACGGTAGAAGGGGAACGACTAAGTAAGTAAGTCGTATCATCATTATCATTTTCCTGTGCGCTCCTTACGAAGCATGGATCCACCACTGTAGATGATCCCGTTACAGTAAGCCTACATCGAGCATTCACAGTGGTTTCTGTGGTAACATATAGATTAACAAAGCTGTGAGTGCTGGAGTTTGGCATCAGTTGTGGGACAAGAAGGTATGAATGAATGACAGGAAGTATGAAGCGCTTATCAAACTTGCGAGTTATAGAAACAATCAAAATGCATGCCCTCAGTGGCGCACTAGGGAAGTGCGAGGGGACGGTCCGCCCCGGGTGACGGGGGGGGGGGGGCATCGAACACTATTATGACAGAACTTACTCTTACAAATATACTTCCAAATGTGTTTCTTTATTGGGGGCAGATCCCCGCCAAAGGTAGGATCTGTCCCAGGTGCCAAATACGTTAATTTCGCCCCTGCTTACTCTTCACCATTTGCTGAAATAGACTCAGAAACTATTAGATTGCCCGGACTGCGGCGAAAATCGATTCTGAACAACACTAAAAATAATTGTAGACTTCTTACACAAGAAAGAAATCATCATGACATAGCAGAAAGAGGACATCTTCACCTGACCCTGTCAGCTTTAAAATATGACGGTGAGAATCTTGTTAAGAGGTACCACAGACAAATGTCGCATTAAAATATATTTACAAAATTAAGAGGCCAGTTATTTAATAGAATTTAATAATTTTGTGAGTAATAAATTTGTTAAATAAATAATTACACATCTTGTTGCATATTTAGATGTGACGTAATATTGTAAAATAATTATAAATAATGATTAACACAATGTAATTTAAAGTATTGCACACTAATTATTATGGATCAAAATGATAAGATAAAAAGGAAGAGACGATCGCGTCATTCACAGCGAGCAAGCGAGACTAGAAGAAGCAGCAATGTAATACGTGTAACATAAATAACACACTATAATTAAAAACCTGCCAATTTTGGCGGGTTGTTGCTAGTTGTAAAATAATTATAGATAATGATTAACACAATGTAACAATATATTTATGTTAATGGTAGGTATTTTTGACATGTAAAGATACTGACAACTGGCGCTGGTCCCAAAACAAAATAAGAATGAAGACTGGTGTTTTGTGAATTTTGACAGTCCATGCAACGGTTAACCTTTCTTCACTTTAGTTTCAATTTAAATACTCGAACTTAATATGCTTTGTATTTACGGAATCTAGCAGAATTTTAATCTTGTTATGAATTTCACATTTCATTAATTTTTTTTTTCTTTTAGAGAAAATGTCACTGTTTTCTGATCGCAAACGGTAATTATTGTTGAATGTTTGACGACGTGTCAATGAGAAAAGAAGAAATATTTGACAAATGTTAGAACATAACCAAATAACAACAATAGCAATGCTGTCTACTTTCATTCCGGACACCCCCCCCCCCTCCCCCCCCCCCACTCCCCAACCCCCCCCCCACCACCCCCCCCAATCTCTAAAAAATCATATTATGAAAAAGCTATTCTTTGTGTTTCATGTGTGTAAGAATTGCCTTGATAAAAAGCTCTTTGGTTTTGAATTTTACAAGTTTTATTTTTTGTTCCTTTAAACCCTTAAACCTCTCTCTTGCAGAGGAATCCTCGATTTATGGCCTGAAAAAGTCTCCCAGCTGCTGCTTTTCGAGTGCCCAAGTCTTTGATGACTCCCTTCCGGTCTATAACAGCTCCGAGGTATTTAAAGTGGTCGACCTGCTCAAGGACCTGTTTTTAGGTTGATGAACATCAGCACTATACTAAAACGAGCGTCCTTTTCAGGGCGAACACAGCCGTCAGAATTTACAAAAATGACTCGTACCAAGCAACAAGCTAAAAAGAGGAAGGTCTATACAAGCCCTCAAACACTTGTCAGCAGCATCAAGCAAGAACCTACAAAGAGCAAACAGAGGCATCCAGAGAGCACGGATACTCCTAGCGTCGTGGCCAGTCGTTCTCAGAAGACGAACAACATAACCTCTGATACTACGACCGATGATCGACCCAAAGATTCGAAGGCAGATGACAAACAAGCTCCGAAACCAGACTTAGCAACATCACCGCTGAAACAAGGTGTCGAGGCGGTAGCTACATTGAGCAGTGACAAGGCAACATCGAAGACAGAGTGTAACAAAGCATTGAAACCCAACAAAATGAATCCACCGGCAAAACGAGATGTCATTGTCGAGTCTCCAACATACAGTGACCAGCCAACTCCGGTGAAACTTGACCAGATGCAGACGAGCCAGAATGCGAATCCGTCCCGCAGACCGTACACACAATCTGAGACAGAAGTTGGCACGTTCCAACTTCGCAAGCATCAAAACGCAGTGGCAATACAGGAAAGAATAATTAAGATCACCCAGATGTCTGGAGGTGAGGCCTCGCTCAGGGCCCTACCCGACGACAAAGTAATCGGCATACTTGAGTCAATAACGGGCAGGAGAAGCATATCTAAAGTTTCAAGACACGACAACGGAGTTATCATAACTCTAAACAAGACGGAGAAAACAAACCAACTAATGATCGAACTAGAGTCCGGGCACAAAGAAGTCCAGCTGCCCCACCAGATTAAAGCTACTGTGGAGATCTTCAAGAAGACCAAAAAAGATGGTTGTGAGAGGGGTCGACAACAGTCGGTCTACACAAGAAAAATCCACAGCCGCCTGCAAACAGAAAACAAGAACATAAAAATTACACAGGTGAAAGACTGAAGACATGGGACAAGAAGGACACCAACTTGATTATCCTAACTATTGAAGGGTCTTCAAGACCAAGGCAACTTAACCTGGACGATAGATGTCGAAAAACAGAAGAGTACATTCCTCCTGTTATGCAGTGCTCAAACTGCCAACAATTCTCGCATACCAAGAAAACATGCAGGAGAGAGATAGTTTGTCGATACTGTGCGGGAAGCCACGTATACAATGAATGTCCCCATGCGAAAGATGATAGCAACTATAAAGCTCGCAACTCCAACAGAACCTGCACAAACTGTCTTGGGAACCACGGGCAAGATACCGTGGATGTCCGATCTTCCATGAGACAAAGACCATACTGAAGGAATCGATAACAAAAAACATCTCCTTCAGAGAAGCAAGAAACCGAGTGGCTTCAGGCGGCACTGGTAAACAAGAACAGCACACAAGAGCCCAGCTGATAAGACTAGCCACAGATATGCGAGACATAAAACAACAACTCAAAGTCGAGACGAACAAGCAACACAACGAAGACTCAGATGCCATAAGAGACGAAACAATAGGAGCCGTACAGAGCGCCCAGGCAATATTACAGGAAATGAAAACTATCAAACACGAGATAGAAGTCGACATCGTCAAACTCACAGAGCTAAAGGAAGAGAACGAAGAAATCCTCAAAAGAATTGAAACAGAGAGAAAGATAGCTGAGGATACCCTTACAAAAAGTAGAGAACAAAACAAAGAAACTAAAGACAAAATAAAAACCGAAATCGTGCAGGAAATACAAAGCAAACTAGAAAGAAGAGAAGCAGCGGAAATAAACATAATTTTAAAAACCATAATGGAGATGCTACCAAAAATAATAGCGACAGCCTTTGAAGAACACAAACCGGTATCAGACAACAAGTAGCTACAGAACAGGCAGCTAGTGGTCCTTTACAGGAACAATCAGCTCAAGGACTCGGAAAGCGATACCAACGAAGACTAACGCTTGTCGTGGAATATTCTAATCCACATATATAAATTATCAAGTAAATATAAAGCCTAATAAATACATATAATAAATAAAGGAAGAAGAATGGTAAAGAACAGTGCTGTCACAATGACTGTACTCGAAATCCCCCTTGTTTTATGCTTCGTCTGCAAATTGTAACGCTTTCACGTTGATAGTAAAAGCTTACTGTATTATTACCCGCTTTCTTCAATGAAACGTGTGCTGCATTTCTAAGAAAAACATTGAGAGGCCCGGCGTAATGACCTAAATTAATCCTAACATTAATTATATTACGTTACCAAAACGAACGAACAGATGGACTCAAATATAGAGAGAGAGAGAGGGGCGAATAAAATCGGGAACGCATGCAACACGCGTCGCGCGATACACAAATGCTGCCATCACGCGTGTAAGTCTACATGCACTAATTGTTTTTCAGACGGACAGTGATAAAATACACTACCCTTTCCCAGAGTTAGGTTTATAAATCATAAAAAACTCTTATTAGGAAAGACAACATTAGATGGGTTTACGGTTGAAAACATAACAGTACCCAGACAGCACATCTTCGAAACAGGAGGTAGAAAATACATATTTTGAACGCAGCCACGTAGCTCTTTCAAATTGGTATATTTGGGTTCCTTAGGGCTTGCTGACAAATAATATGTAAAACGTTACGCAAATAGTCCAGGAATTAATAAATTATACCCAAAATAAAATAGTGAGGATGCCTGACAGCATGGAATCATTTCTGCTCATAAAATTTTTTTTATATAACGTGTTTGAAAAAACCTTACGTTACATAAATAGCCTACCATGTAAACTCCCAATTGATTGGAGCGCAACAAATGAAAGCCTAACCACGATTGGTCGGACTATAAATACTATCTTTCGTTGTTAGGGGAAACGGGGAAAGGTAACATTTTTTCAAACACTTGTCGAAACGGGGCCTCATTGGCTAGACTCGCTGGATATAATCACTTGGGAGCGTTAGTTCGAAACCACTTGTTTAAATAAGCTTGATAAAGCATCAGTGCGTTGAAGCCAGCTCACAATTTTGCTAAAATAAAAGCCTGGAACATAAGCAGATGGAAATTTGTGCCAGTAATTGTGCCAGAATTCATTGCTAATCAACGTATCTGTGTTTATTTCCATGAAATTGTGGTAAGCTTGAACCATTCAGTATCTTTTAATGAAAATTGAATGTAAATTGTTAATTTATGCCTGTATATATATGTGTAGTTCAGTGGCAAACAAGAGATAAAGCCTATAATGCTCCAGCCTGAACAGAGGGTGTCGGAGGGAAGTAAAACGGCATGGAATGGCCAAATAGTACACTGACACCTAGATGATTGACTAGAAAGAAATAATGCTGGAATTGCAGAGGCGTAGTAACCATTAAGGAGGTTAATGCTGGTATAAAGTACTTCAGAATGAAGCTGATAGTTGGCCTAACGCTCTGAACTCAATGTTTGTGCTGTATTGTGATCAGTGTAAAAGAGAGTATAAGTTAGTTATGAAGTAGAAGGTACATCCTTCTTGATTTCAGGGACAGTGGTCTTGATGGTACTGAGCAGCACCTGGTCAGAGCTTTGCTGAATCCAGTGTCAGACAGCATACTCCTTGGTCCTTTTAGCTATCAGTGAGGTGTCTCCAGAGCCCAGAGGAGAATTCGAGCAGAGGAGTCCTTTCCTGCCGCCATCACGCCAGATAAGCTAACTTGGCCAGCTGAGCTCAACATTATGTCCCCTCATCTTGAAATGACTTTATAAAAATAACATTCAGAGGGGAATTTAATTGTCTTAATATCAGGAACTGAGAACATCTCCAATACTAGTCCCAAAAGACAAACTATTGAAGTCATGATGACAAATACCAACAGAGCTTGAACAAAACAAAACCAGTAATTATATATAATACATTTCCAGGACTAGGAAAATGATACCAGCGAAGATGTTAACACACTATATACCCCAATATAACCGTTTGCAACCCTTCAATGGGTTTTGGTTGAACAGGGTATCACAGCAAAATATTAGACCCAAAGAAAGAAAACAAGGACCTGTTCTCCCAGCTTAATCTGATGCCTTCGCTCTTCTCGTGATATCACCATGGTTTTTGTTTTAGAGCTGCTTATGACATTCTCTCTCTTCTCCAGCTATTTCTTCCAAACTTGCAGGTTGGCACATCTGTGCCTCTGATTTAGCAATCAGGGCAACATCATCAGCAAATGCCAGCTCTGAAATACAGACCTGTCTCATCTTCCAGTACCCAACTGAATACTTTCTGGTTCTCTCCTTACATGACTTGATAACATCGTCCATGAGGAGTATGAAAAGATAAGGTGACAGGATATCACCTTGTCTAACACCAGTAGTGGTCCTGAACTCTTCTGACTTATGGTTTGCAATCTCGCATAATTTCTGCAAGACTTGTAGAAGCTCTGTATAGCATGAATCAGAGGTGCTTGAATGCTCTTCCTTGCCAAACAGTCCCAAAGTTTGCTCCAGTGGACCCTGTCACACGCTTTTTCCAGATCTATGAAACAAAGATGGATCTCACTCTTATAATCAAGAGCCTTTTCACTCAGCTGTCTGAGTGTGAAGATTAGGTCTTGAGTACTTCGGTTTGCTCGGAATCCACACTGGACCTCATCAAATTGTGGCTCAGCTAGGCGTCTCAGTCTCTGCTATAGGATTCTAGAGTAGATTTTACCAGGGACACTGAGAAGAGATATGCCTCTGTGGTTTCCACATTGTCGATTGTCACCCCTTTTAAAAATCGGTGTTATGATGGCAATCTCCCAATCCTTCAGTATGGTCTTGTTGCACCACGCTCTCTGTAGGACCCTTAAGAGTAATAGGTCGCCTGCTGATCCCATGTACTTAACCATTTCTGGTGTTATACCATCATGCCCTGCTGCTTTGCCCATCTTGATTTTCTCCAGTGCTGTATACCGCTCCACCTATGTCCCAGTCTTGACGTATGGATGCGAGTCATGGGCAATGACTACAACCCACAAAAGCCAGATTCAAACCTCAGAAATGAGGTATCTGAGGAAGGTGGTTGAAGTAACAAGAAGAGACATGGTCCGCAACCAGACGATACGTCAAGGCCTAAAATCCCACCCCCTGCAGACCCAAGTAGAACAGTCCCAACTAAGATGGTTTGGCCTTATCTGCAGAATGGGAGAAGATTGGCTACCACGACAAGCATGGGAAACTAAGAACCAGGGATCTAGACCTCCAGTACGACCCAGAGTCCGCTGGGAGGACAACATTAGACAATCTTTGAAGGACTAGAATGGAACCAGGCCAGGAGGAAAACAGCCGATAGGATAGTCTGGCGCTCTCTCTTCCAAACCTCTACACCTCACGGTAGAAGGGGAACGACTAAGTAAGTAAGCAATTAAACCCTTAAACCAAACCACCCTCACTCCAACAGTCCTCAATCCCATTGAGGAGATAGTATGTAGGTTATGCTACATTCTGTAAACTGTGTATCCATTGTTTTAAGTTGACCATCAAGTTGAGGCTAAACAGATAAAGGCTACACATTGTAGTTTTCACTCGAAATCAACAAACTTTGACTATGTTTCTGTTATCGGAGGGGGGAGGGCGGTATATTTGGGCCCAGTGGGCATAAAGTGGCCTAGACCAGATTATACGCGGGGTATAAAGTATCCTAGACCAAATTAACCCCGGGTATAATCTGGATAAGGGGTATACTTTGCTGCACCGATATCGAAACCTAGCAGCGTCAGGCTCCAGTCTACCCAGCTGTAAATGGCACCCCACCTCATAAAGATGGACCTAGTATGATGAAGTCTCTAACACCTCACTACCCTACGTCAGTTTCTGCTATGGGTGTACAGTGTACATTTACTTTCACCTTTATCAAACAAGAATCACTGGTCGTGAATGAACCGCATGTTAATGGTGAAACATTAGAACGAGTTAAACGCATTACATCTCTGGCTTTTTTTTTTTAGTTTTATGCAAGGACTTAAAAGGATGACAGTTTTTGTTCTCCTGTTTTAAATAGAAACAGGTTCCATATAAAATATTGCATTCTGGTATATATAAAACCGTTGTAAACTGGCTGAAGAATATTCTGAAGTGTTATAAGTATTTTAGGCAATACATGCGTTTGTTGTCTATCATAAAAAGTTCAGATATGAGCAAGTCTCATTATAACCAAACGGGCGTATAATAGCCCCTTCAGTCATAACTGACTATGGGAATGCGCCCCTGAGGTGACAGCCCTCAGCTGCTTATTTTCCTGGTGCTCCTTTCGACGTTTTCTCCTCACCTCTGCTTCTTGTGTGAGCCTCTCTTCGCCCAATCTGAGGTGGCGCCGTAAATAGCATCGCCACTTAGTGCGATCGGCAGCTTCATCCTCCCATGTTGCTGGATCCATGTCCAGTGCCCTCATATCTCTCTTGCACACATCTTTGAACCTCAGCTGTGGTCGCCCAACTGTTCTCTTGCCATCTGCTAATTGTCCGTAGAAGATATCTTTTGGGATGCGACCATCTTCCATGCGGCGAACATGGCCAAGCCAGCGAAGTCTGCGCTGTCTAAGAAGCGTATACATACTTTGAAGGCCAGCACGTGACAACACCTCGACATTTGTCACTTTATCTTTCCACGAGATGCCGAGGATGCGGCGTAGACACCGTAAATGGAAGGTATTGAGCCTTCTTTCTTGCTTAGCATAGGTCGTCCAGGTCTCGCTGCCATATAGGAGTGTGCTGGTGACGCAGGCATTATATACCGCAGCTTTGGTCTTCATTGTGAGTTTAGAGTTTCCCCAAACACGCGATGTGAGGCGGGCAAAGGTAGCTGCAGCTTTGCCAATGCGGCTGTCGATTTCTGTATCCAGTGAGAGTTTGTCATTGATGGTAGACCCTAGGTATGTGAAGTGGTGCACCACTGCCAATTCATAGTTATCGATAGTGATAACTGGTGCAGCACCCACATCCTGACTCAGCACATTCGTTTTCTTTAGACTTATTGTGAGGCCAAAGTGCTTGCATGCTTTAGTGAAGCGATTCATCAAGCTCTGAAGCTCCTGTTGGCTTTGAGTGACGACTGCAGCATCATCAGCGAACAACAAGTCTCTTATAGTGACCCTTCTGATTTTTGTTTTTGCCTTCAGCCTTGAAAGATTAAACAGACGGCCATCTGACCTAGTGTGAAGGCATATTCCTTCAGTTGCATCTCTGAATGCATGTTTCAAGAGTAAGGCAAAGAAGATTCCGAAGAGGGTCGGAGCCAGAACACAGCCTTGTTTAACGCCACTTCGTATATCAAAGGGCTGTGACGTGCTTCCAGCATATTGGACTGTTCCCTTCATGCCGTCATGGAATGACTTTATCATTTCCAGCATTTTAGAAGGGCAGCCTATTTTCAGGAGGATTTTAAAGAGTCCATCCCTACTAACCAGGTCGAATGCTTTTGTGAGGTCTATAAAGGCAATATATAATGGTCTTTTCTGCTCTCTTGATTTTTCCTGAAGCTGGCGGAGAGAGAAGATCATGTCTGTTGTTGATCTGCCAGCTCGGAATCCACACTGTGACTCTGGATATATGCGCTCAGCTAACTTGTGTAGTCGCATTAAGATGACTTTGGCAAAAACCTTACCAACAATACTAAGAAGAGAGATGCCTCTGTAGTTATTGCAATCACTTCTGTCTCCTTTATTTTTATACAGTGTTACAATCTTGGCATCTCGCATGTCTTGAGGAATAGTTGTCTCTTCCCAGCACTGGCACAGCATCCTATGGGGATGTAATAGCGTGCTCTTACAGCATTTGATTAAATCAGGAGGAATCCCATCACTGCCTGGTGCTTTGCCAGAGGCCAAGCTATCAATGGCCTTGCTGAGTTCCTCTAATGTTGGTTCGGCATCCAGCTCCTCCATAGTTGGCAGACTGTTGACACCATCAAGGGCTGCAGGCGTAATGGTATTGTCTCTAGCGTAAAGCTCAGAGTAGTGCTCGACCCACCTCTCCATCTGCTTACCCTTATCGGTTAGCTTCTCTCCGCTGATGGTTTTTAGCGGTGCCGTCTTACTTTTATGGGGGCCAAGTGCTTTCTTTATACCGTCATACATTTGTCTAATGTTGCCTGTTTGCGCTGCGATCTGGATGCTCTCACTGAGCTGGAGCCAGTAGTCATTTGCACAGCGTCGAGCAGTTTGTTGAACTTTGCTTCTCGTAGCCCTCAGGATCTGTAGGGTTCTGGCACTCGGTAAACGTTTGTATTCATTCATAGCACTGCGCTTAGCTTCAATGACAGGTGCCATCACATCTGATGAAGCATCAAACCAGTCATTTGACTTTGCTGTTTTCTTACCAAAGGTGGCAAGTGCAGTACTTTGAATGGTGTTCCGTAGATGCTCCCAGTTCTCTGTAATAGTATCACCATGCTGAGGGCTACTGAGCACTTTCTCGAAGGTCGCAGTGAATTGTGCGATCATGAAAGGGTCTGACATCTTGCTGGTATCAATGCGTGGTTTCCCTTCATGTCTGACACGATAGAGTTTTCTTGGTTGTGCTCTGATTTTGCAGCAAACCAAGGAGTGATCTGTATCACAGTCTGCACTATGGTACGAGCGCGTGGAGAGCACAGACCTGAGGAGTGGCCTTCTGACGAGAATCAGGTCAAGTTGGTGCCAGTGCTTGGATCGTGGGTGTCTCCATGACACCTTATGCTGGGGTTTTGTCTGAAAGTAGGTGTTGGTCACGCAGAGGTCATGGTGGATGCACAACTCTAAGAGCCGTTGTCCATTTTCATTCATCTTGCCAATACCAAACCTGCCCAGACATGAAGGCCATGAAACATTATCGGCACCCACTCTAGCGTTAAAGTCACCAAGGAGAACAAGCTGTTCTTGCCTAGGTATGCTTTTGATAACTGCTGTTAGATTCTCGTAGAACTCATCTTTAGCTTCTGAGGCAGAGTACAGAGTAGGAGCATACACACTGACAAGGGTGATGGGACCTGTGCTAGTTTGCAGGCGGAGCGTTAACAGGCGTTCTGATCCATTCTCGCCTGGTTCAACCATTTTAGTTAGCGATTTTTTGACCGCAAAACCTACTCCGTGTTCTCTAGCTTTATTAAGATCTTTCCCTTGCCAATAAAATGTGTAGTCCTTCTCGCTCACCGTTCCAGAGCCCGCCAGGCGCGTTTCCTGAAGTGCAGCTATATCCACCTGAAGTCGTTTAAGCTCATCATTAATTATGGCTGTCTTCCTTACATCGTTTACATCCTGTAGGTTTTCGGATAGTCCAGTCAACATAGTCCGGACGTTCCAGCATCCCAATCTGAGAGTTTGCTTATTTCTATTTTTTCGATAATTGCTTGGTGCAAAATTTTCTGTCCACAGTTCGGGTTTGACCCTAATCCCCATGCACCCAATGGGGAAAGCAGACAGTGGCGGGACAACACCTTATTGACTGGGGGCTGCCCAGCTTGAAGCGGGCGGTAGCTGTCCAGTGAGATCCTAGAACCTCTCCCACTGTCGGAAGTAGCCCCTGGCGCCATGCCCTACGCCAATTGGGCAAAATGCTTATAACCGGTAACTGCTACTTCCCGTGTTGTGCCGACACCTATAGGGTGAAGCTGGGGTGTCCTCTCCAGGGCGCGAGCTTGGGCACAGTTATATGGAGATCAAGCTGTTGCCCATGCAGCATGTTCCCCCTCTCCACATAGCCGGTAGATCCAAAGGAACGGCAGTAGCCGATACAGTTTGGTACCAGCCATGTCGCAGGAGTTGCCAGAATAATGTCGAATCGACATTAGACTGCCTTAGGGACTCCGACTCCGGATTTATCCTCAGGGTTTACTCCCGAAGCCAATTCCATAAATGGATATTCCCGCAAGGCAGCGGTGGTTTGAATTCAGAGTTCCTTCTCTTAGATAAGCTACCAACCAAGGATCACGCCCTATCTGCCCGAAGCTGCTGGTTTTAAGGCACCAGTCGCTCGCCTTTGCCCCTTCTCCCGTCAGTGGAAACAGTTCCGCCGGGCTCAAATTGAGCCACACGTGAAGGCCGGGAGCTGGACTTGGTTGTCAGAGGCTGTTTGAGGCGCGTGCCATAGAAGTATTTTATCTGCAGTGAGAGCTTATCCTCACTACAACTCCCGGCAATAACAACCTTTGGAACTCAAACGGGCGTACCAAGTGTATATTTCGGGGTAGAATAGATCACATAGTAGCGAGCTATGCGGCTCGTGTGTCATGAAGAGTTGGTTAATTCTACAGCAACTAGTATCACAGTACACGATAACATGCCACACTACAGATTATGCCATCAAAAAGAGACTTTTAATATGATCAACTTGTACTCCAGGGGTGTGTTTACGAAATGACATTATTTGCTTTTAATTTAGGTCTGTCTATTCTCAATACCTGTTTTACAGATATGGGTGAATAACATGCCTGTAAATAATCTAATATTGGTATGACAGAAAATAAGAACATGGACTGCCATAATTATTCATACATGACTCTTTCATGACCGCCTCATACTCCCTACTCACCTCATCATATGAGGAATCCATATTAGTACTGGCTTCCTCATCTCCATCGCTTCCCACCGACAGAGTTTCAACACTTAACCTGTCCACTGATAGGTTCTCTGTGATATCCTTGTGGCGGCTGTGGGGACTCTGGTCAGATTCGGAGACAAACTCGTTCTCAAAGGTAACTGTTGATGAGAGTATCAATATGTGAGATAATTAGCCAAAATATATGACATCAATTTGTAGATAGTGAGTATGACAGAAACAAATGCAGCACATTGGAGAGACAGAAATTAGAGACAGGAAGAGAACAGAACTGGCATTTAGAAATACAACGAGAGAATAAAAAGGGTATACAGCAACAAAATAGGAGAAAGAAACAAAGAAAGAAGACAGAATGAGAAAGTGGAAACTGGAACAGAAGGAGACAAGTCAGAAAAATAAGTAGGGCGAAATGGGAGGAGACTCAGAAGTATAAAATAAGGGAAAAGGGCAAGATGCAATAAGACTCAAGAAATGAGATCAGAAAATACTTTTAGCGGATATTCTGGGCGAGGGAACAACCGGTGAATAAGCAAGCTGGTAAATGAAAAAAATAATACTATCCCATCTTCCACTATAGCAATGGTACATGTGTTCATAATGAAGTCAATGACAAAAGTCAGATGGGTGCCGCTAGAATGGGGGAAAGGGGGGGGTGTGAGAAAGGCACACTGGCGATGAACGTGACACGTCGTGAGGAAACCTGCTGATGGCATTAAAAGGTGGTCCCTGTGCAGGAGTCCCCGGAGTGAAAGAAGTGGGAAAAAAGGCCGAATGTCACATGGAGCAGAGAACTAGAGACGGTGTCACATAATTTTTCGGTCGATCTCTTGTCCTCTCCGGCAGTAGTCTGTTACATTTGTTGTGAGTACTGATTACGTGAAATTTTCAGTGGTCGGCACATTTTCTTTCTCTGCTATCAAGCAGATATTAGCTATTTTCTAATCACTTTTCACCCCTTTCAGTAATAATTCGTCTTGTCTGTTTACCTGACCATTCCTGCTGAGAGAGCAGATAGGTGATGCAATACTGACCGACAGTCAGGTTGGTAAAATTCTCGTGTACCAAACCGTGGCCGCGCCGGATTAGCACGACGTACGCCCAGCCAGTTTATTTAGCGCTGATACGGCGATTGGAATTCCCTAATTACTGCCGTGAAGAGTCACAGCCCAGATGGTTACACGAGAGTCGGTGTTTGTACATTGACGGGGTGATAAATTACCCGTCTGAGGACATATTACAGATATCCACCTGAAAGACGGAATGTTGTAATAAGCTTCCGGCAGAATTATTAGGAAGATATTACTTGAGATAAAAGTTAGAAGTTGTTTGTAATCACTGACGAGAATAGTATGAAAATCTCACCTCCATATTTGGAAGACATGACCTTTGCATTAACGCATAGAAATTTCCTAGTGGAAATATTTTGAATTACCCCACCAAAACACACAGGTCTTGAAAACATTTGGAGTGCTTTCGAAACATAGGAAGAACAAAATTCCTGATTGGACCCTACCTAAATCGTAACAAACTACTGCGGGGGGAGCGAAGTGTAGTATACTCTGACACTTTAGTCAGTTTAGAACACTGCACAAATTTACCTCGCGCCAAGAAGACAACCAGAACTTGCCAGAGTTAAGAATAGCAGCAGATTTCATTTACCAGACAGGACCTTGTTTGAGCAAATTGAGGATTTATAGCCCAGGAAAACTCTACCATTTTAACACGGAAAACCGGAATCTGAGGAAACTGTAACACAAAGTCAAAGTGAGAACTTATTGCTACAACACCCTAGACCACGTGTAAGAGGCATCGTCAAGCTGTCTTAAATTATTTCTCTGAGCCAGCAGTCTGTGAGCCTAAAGGTTGGCGTAAGCTGTACATTTTAAATTCTATATTTTGCATTATTAACATGTCATCTAATATGTATATACTGACGTGTGAATATTAATATGTGAAAATTGCTAGTGTCATTTGAGGCTGGCAACCTCAGCATACAGAATGATGATTTCATGAACCACCACTGCCAGGGCTGGTGACTGCTTTATTGCGAGTTTCTTATAGAGAACCAGAAGCAGAGGTAGTCCCAAGTTCCGTATGGAGCAGGCAGTGAATGATGACAGAAAAGATGTACATAATCTATATTATTAACATTTTCAACCAGTGTAGATGTAAATGTAAACATATTCAATCTATATTGTTAACATTTTCAAACATGGCAGATGTAACGGAAAAAATATTCAATTGATATTATTAACCGTTTCAACCAATGTAAAGATACATATACATCTATTCAATTTAAATGTAAAGAATGTTTTCCGCTCACTGGGATTAATATTAATTCTCAGCGAGGGTAACAGTTCTAAGATAGATGGGATGGTGGAAGAGGGGGACACATAAGTATGTGTCGGGAAACTTAATACTCAGAGTGTATTTGTTTCTCTTCTTTTGTAATACTAGTTGGTGGTACCAGGTGAGGGTACTATCTCTGGAACAAGTGAAGGTATAAGTGGCCTGAAGTCGACGATAGACATCATCATCAAATGGGTCTCAGAGACGCGGGACCAGCTTGGCAGTTGCTCCCTGACACTTCTTGGAACGTGCTACAACTTGCAAACTTCCCCAGTGACGAGTGTGATCCAGTCATCCATCTACAAAGAACCAAACATCAGCTGGAGTAGAACAGACAGACTCATTGGCAGCTAAGTAGAAACACAAAAGCTGCCAAGTGAACAATCCAATTTTTTAACCCGATAACATCACCCAGTGATGACAACTTTTTCTATAAGGAATTATTCATTTTTATAACTGTTAAAACATAATTGATTATTAACTTTGTTACTTGTATAAAGACAAATCTAAAGTTGATTTAATCATTTTGAATGTACTACAACCATATGTCTCAGACCATTTCTTAAATACACGTGAGCTTTACAATAATAATAAGAGGGAATTCGCTGAATTAACTCAGCTGGGGGCTTGAACGAGCTACCGAATTAAAAGAAAACCCTATCCTTCACAAAAGTTTATGGCAGATACTAGAGTTAACATTTGCTCAGCCTCATGCAGCATTTTTCTCGCTTTTCTGAATATCTTGTGAATACTCCCTTGAGGTAGAAGCATCATTATCCTTCTACCTACAACTCTGCCAAGAGTAATCTTGTGCGAAGGTAGACACCTTTGAAGACCCACATTAGTTACTCTTGAGTTTTGGCCACTGTTGGACGACTACTGCAGAGCTAAGGGGAGGCAACCCGTGACAGACAGTTAAGAAGTGGATGGGGAGGACATGGAAAGACCTCGTACGCATGACAGGAGGACTGGGTACAAATTTGTTAAAGACCTATGCTCCTGTGGGAGCTGAAGGCTAACTAATGAATGCTGAATAAAAGAAGGATAAATCTAGCCAATCGGGGAAAACATGGATGACTGAGGTCAAAGACAAACATGAGCGAAGAACAAAATCCAGATTCAAAAAAAAAAAGAAAGACACAAAAATAATATTAGCGTATGAACGAAAGACAGACATAGCTAAGAAAAGAAAGAATTAAGAACACCGGTGTCGGAACACAGTTTTTAACTCAAGAGTGTTGGAACGCAGTTTTAAAATCGATAACTACACATCCACTTTGATTTAACTGAAGAACCGTTCGCGTGTTGCGACTTTTTGTTTTTGCAGCGTTTTATGTTTCTCGCGTACTATGGAAGTCATGTGGGACATAAAACAAAATCAATACACAATTATGTAATTCACTGATAAAGCTTACAGGAAGCACATTCCGTTCAAAGCTGTATTACTTGTTTTCAAACCTGTCTGCCATGTGTCAATTTTTGTCTTTCTGCAGATATTGATATATCTAAAGAAGACAGAGGTCATGACGCTCAATGTGAGCAACCCTGAGCCCATATCAGTAAGGAATCAGCAACTGGAACAGACAGACACCTTCACATACTTAGGATGCATAGTAACACCAGACGGCGGAGCAAGCAAAGACATCAACAACAGAATGAACAAAGCAAGAACAGCCTTTTTTTAGTCTAAACAACATCTGGAAGTCCTCTCAGTACAGCACAAGCACAACATTAGGATTATATCAGAGCTGTGTGCTTCTCTATGGTGCTGGAATGCTGGAGAGTTACAGAGAAGGAAATGTCGAAATTGTCCTCTTTTCACACAGCATGCCTAAGAAAAATTCTCCGAATCTTTTGGCCGAATACCATCACCAACCAAGATCTGCTTACTCGGAGCAAGCAAGAGGACATGCACACCATCATAGCTGGCAGACGCTGGAGCTGGGTTGGCCATGTCCTCAGAAGAAACCCCAATGCCATCACAAGAACAGCTATGCTATGGACCCCTGAAGGAAAATGAAAGAGAGGCCGACCAAAAACAACTTGGCGGAGGACTGTGGAGGCTGAGATGCAAAGAATGAACCAGGGTTGGGGTACTGTACGAAGGATGGGCACCGACTGAGCAAAGTGGAATCAATTTGTTGTTGCCCTACAAGACGCCACCAAGCGTGATGGCCACTGACTGCTTTGACTGTCGGCGGCTAAGGATCAAAGAAAAAGAAGAAAGCAGATATTGAGCTTAACACAAAGATCTTAATCTTCAACTCAAATGTCCTGAGTCCTATTCTTTGGCTCGGAAAATGGGTCGTTTGCAGAATAGTATGATTGAAATGGTATGACAGAATCACCGAGCTGGAGCTGGTAATGAGAGTGGGACGGGTGAATGTGGAACAGGAGATAAAGATGATGCTGGCGATGGATAGGACATACACTGAGGAAACCTGCTGATGACACTGCACAGCGATCATTGTTCTCCGGGTTGGTAGAGGCTGGTGGAGGGACACAAGGAGAGGGGGAATCAGAAGGATACAGAAATTATGGAAAGACCTTGAGCGAATGGCACAGGACAGAAGAACTTGGCATGAAAATACTGAAGGCCTATGGTTCGGTGCCATGAGTCAATGAATGAATGATCTTTCCTTACAGGTCTGACAATTGTGCGGTCAGCTTGTTTTTAATCTACCCTTTTATCTTGTTCCGGGGATTAGCCCGGTGAGTCGTGGACAATGCATTTGTTCTTGACACGTGGGTCATATCATGTCTTTTTTTTCGAACACACTCAGACGTCAACTTGAATGTTCTTGAAGAAAGCACTGGTCAGCATCAGGTTGTAGACATTTCTACCGAGATTTTCCTGTACTACTTCGTGGCGACGGCCAGATGCGCCTTTTGTTTCTCGAAAGTGAGGCACGCTTGCAACAGACGATGCCCGATATTTAGCAGTGTCACATGTGCACTCAACGGTGGTTCTTATCTTTAGCTTAATGCACAAAACACGTTTTTGCGCCTGAGTGGACCTATTTAGGACCTAAGGCTGGTGTAGTACTGTGTAATATATTAAAAGTACCTGCCTTTGTTATCATAAACTTTGGAGATAATAGTACAAGTATAAGAACTCTGGAGTTTGTTTAACTAAAGTGGCCATGGGTAATTAAGTTAGTTGCTGAAGGATACTGGTGGTGAAGGGTGTTTAGTATTGTGACGTAGAATGAAAATATTGTTACAGTATTCTGACAGCCGTTGCTTTCCCATTTAGTGTCTATCACTGGATAAGCAAAACCACGCAATTTTCTGTTTGTATGACTCACCTTTGAATCCACGCCCTTTTTCTGGGAACATAACAACAGAGTTGTTTACCAACTTTTCGCGACCTGCCAGCATAACAGGCAGCGAGCCCTGATTTGTTTACCTTGTTTCTCACGCGAGTTCATCTGCCAATCACCGGACATCGGACAGATCGCACGTGGGATAAACACTTAACCCTTTGATCTTCAGATACAGGGGAACTCTGGCGCAGATTTTGCATTTCATCTCGAGAACGCGAGCGATTTCGAAAGAAACCCCGTTATCGGGAAGAGACCTTTGATGTCGGGCAAAGCAGACTTCGACAAGAGAAAACGGTGGCCGTCAGAGAACTTTTCATCTGGTCCACAGTTTCTCAATCCTATGGTTCGCACGTTAATGCGAAATTAACACCATTAGGGATTTGAGAGCAAATGAGTAGATATAAGCAGTGGTCCTTTAAACTCACTGATCAGTGTCGCTCAGAATTTTGGATAATCTAAACGCGTTATTCTAGAACCATTAGGGGAGTGTGTTAATAGCATTTCGTGGGGATTGTTTCATTTCTGATCTGTGGTAATAGAAATTAGCATTTACATGATTTAATGTGTTAAGTTTACCATTATAATTCACTGTGATTTCTAGCGTTAAAACTAGTGAAATAAATAAAAAATTTTCTTTGCCAGGTTAGAATGATAATTTTATCACCCGCTTCTCACACCGGAAGATACGGTTTAGTGACTGATTAAGTGTAAGCGTGACTATAGTGACCGAATAGGATTCACGCTTATTTCATTTTTGTGTTTTACAGTAAGTGACTATTGTTATACCTTATGACTAAACTAACAGGCGCCGACAATAAAATAACTATTAACGAAAGACTTCTTCTTCTTCCTCGTTCGTCCTGAAAAGGACGTTGGTTGCGTTTGTGTCTGTTTACACCGGAGCTGCGATATCTGCGCCTTTCGGCCGACACATCCGACTTCACTGCATTTTTGGGACCGGGTTTGCCTTCCCTCTTCGATCCCTACTCTCTCAGCCAGACTGCAGGGATGCAGCCTGTTTCCAGGACCACCACGTGGAGGTGGAGTAGGGTCTTGGTCAGCTCTGGTTCGCTGACCCTGACGCAAGCAGTCAAGCTATGGGTCGCTGACTGCATTCTCTATTGCTGCATCTTTGGGTCTCCTTAACGACAGACGATATTTGTAAGGTCGCGTAGGGATAATTAACTCTTTCAGTCCCAAGCAAAAAAGTGGGTTTGGCCCAAGCAAAAATGGCCATCCCAGTGCGTTTTTATTGTTGTTGTTTGGAAATAATTTTTTAAAATGTTCATATGCATAAATAACTTTGTTGTTGTATATGAAACTGAAGGTAATTGGGTGTACTTTACTCTTGTGCTACAAGTATAAAAGCTTTCATTGAAAAATGATTAGTTATTCAAGGTAAAATGGAGGATATGCGCTTTAAAAAAATGATTAGTTATTCAAGGTAAAATGGAGGATATGCGCTTAAAAAAATCGCTTTAAAAATCTAAAATAAATATCTCAAAACAGAAACACGTTCACTCTTTAACACGTGCGGTATTTAAAAGAATGTACTTGCAGTTGGAAATGACGTTTTAGGTGGTTTGTGGGTAGTTATAATTAGAAACAGTCTCAAACAGAGGCACATATACTAAAGGCTTTTTAAAGTCGATTGGGCCAAGCGCGTCTAACCCATGAGCCTTTATAAAGTCGATTGAGACTTAAAGAGTTAAACAATAGTTGACAGTGTGAGCTAATCGCTAACGCAGGCGCGCAGAGGAGCGGAAAGGTGCATACCTTGGTCCGAATCTGAAAAGCGCAGCACGGACTAAATAAACAAAAACTGACCGTATAGTTGTAAATAAAGTCCCCGTGTGCCTTTTAACTTTAAGCAGGACTGCCGGAGTCGGAGAGAGATCGTCTCGACCCCGTCCGTATATATATATATATATATATAGAATAGTTGCATTTCTTTTCATAATGTCTTGTTTATTTCTCGTAGACCTGACAGGGTGGCCAGCGGTTTTTTTTTCTTGATTATAGTCTCCAGTACTGATGAGATTTATGCTGTCTTCTTCGTGACTTTCGAGTCCATAAGTCCATGTTGTGAACAGGACTGGCTAAAAGACACATAAACATTAAACATTTAATTATTAAGTTTAACTGGACTATCAATTCCCAAATATTTTTTCCAATTTATCAGCCCAATGGGAGTGCTCTCTCTCTCTCTCTCTCTCTCTCTATATATATATATATATATATATATATATATATATATATATATATATATATATATATATATATATATATATATTATTATTATAATATCAACATTTAACGTTTGACAGACGCAGTACTGGATTCATTCAGAAAGTTGTGCTGTTCCAAAATCGGCATTCACCATAGAGCCAGCCGATAGGATTTACCATCAAGCATTATTTTTACATACTTTAACATTTGTCTTAGCAACCAGATGCTTAGCAATACTGGAATTATGTTTCTCATTTTGCAACTGTGAACGTCCAGAGCACGTCTTGCTTCAGTAACTATTTGCGGTGACACATTGGTTTCATGCAGGAAAAATTAACCCACCACATTTGGCGTCCACTTTGTAATTATTGTTCGATATATAGGCTGGACTGGGGCCATATTTGGGCAACCCAACTGACAGTATAGGTTCAGAAACTATTGTAATTTTTCTTCAAGGGATACCAACACCACGAGTAGGTAAGCGAGAGAGTTTGTGGCCACATATGACAGAGTGAGAGATAGAGATCATTGTACTAACTTCTTTTTTTATTTCGCTAAACTGAGTACTTTACTGAGTAGTAATTTAGTGGGGAACTTGTTCTTCGTAGTCAATTCTGTACCCTAGTGCTTATCTTTGACCTTTGGGTTATTAACTTCTTTTGGGATCCTTTCTCAACAAGGGGAGGGCACTTATTCGGTTATGTTCATATATCTTTAAACATGATTTTATTGATTTCTCTATATGTTTTGATGTTGTAAAAGTTTAAATGATAATAAACAACCATAAGAACTTACCTTTGTGTGTGTTGGTCAGACCTATACCCAATTAACCATAGTTTTTTTCACGTTTGTGTGTATTGTTGTCACATAAATGTGTGTGTGGGTGTGTTTTGTGTAACTTATATTTCATATAGGGAGAGAAAGGTAGTCTTATACTAAAATATAGTCGTATAGATAGGCTGGACTAGAGAAACTACTCATTCCAGAGACGGATCTTCCTCTTACACTATTCCCTCGTGAAAATCTATTTCTTACACCTTTATTTCTCACATATTTACCACTATCACCTCTGCTCAGACGGGACCATAACTATCTTCTAGCCTATCTAAAAAAATTTATGACAAGTATTATGATATGGGGTATGCAGTTGTGTGTAAATATTTGTGCTATTTTGATAACCTTCAATGGGCTGCCTTTAATATAAGAATAGTGCTGGGAAATTATTTAGTAAAATTTTTTTATCGGGATACAGCGAAGCGGTGTTGTGACGGGTAGCTGCCTAGGTCAAGAGCTGGCTTCAGAGGCAATCGGGTCAGCCCGCGTCTGTGTTAAGCGTAAGAGACAAGTTGTTGTCGGTGAAAGAGGGGAAGGGGTAAGCTGTTAAGTCTGACCCGAGGGCAGAAATAGGGTAGAGCATAAGAGCTTGTATTTTGGGGAGTTTTATTATGGTATGGGAAAACGGGGTGTAGGTAAATCTTTGGTTGTTAATGTGTTTTAATTATTTAATTTGTGAATTGGTGTATATATGTTGTTATTTTGGTTTTAGGGCGATTCACGGCGTGGTAGATAACCATAAGCCTGCAACAGACTTTGCCTTCTCGGAGAGGGAGGCAAGAGACATCAGTGTAATTGAAAAACTGGGTACGTGCAATGTCACGGGCGCCCTAGTTACGTCTGCATGACGGAGAGGCATTAGCAATTCTCCTGACGTGAGGAAACATATACCTCAGCGTGGAATTGCCTAGAAATTGGAGCTCTTAGCTCTTACGGCCCAATACAGAACAGGCTACGTTGCCTTGTATTGTTTACATACTGCCACAATAAAGCAATTTGCCAAAATCCGAAGCGGTTTAAATTGTCGTTGTGTGAAGAATTGAGTGCTATCATCATTGCTTGAGCTACAGCCAGAGGCAAATATATATATACATACATATATATATATATATATATATATGTATGTATATATATATATATATATATATATATATATATATATATATATAGTCATCAAGGGCCCCTTCATTAGAAATTCTGGAGAGGAGAGAGGGAGATTATACCTTTCTAAATGCTAACGGGAGGAGGTACCTGATGAAGGGTAACGCATCTGAGCTTCAGACGAAGACGAGAGCGTCAGGAAGGCACTGAACTGAAGGAGAGGGGAGAGAGCGGAGTTAGTTGTTTTTCCCCAAGAACTGTAGTTAGATTGAGAATACTTGGAGGAGAGCCTCTGAGTTAGTTCTGCAGAATTCAATGGAGTAGATTTAGTGGTGTAAAAGTTAGTTGTGTAGGAGCGCCGTTGAGATAGTTTAGTCATATTAGTTAATAAGTCTTCATCTGACTGGTCAAACGGGACAGAGGGAAAACTAGTGGAGTGTAGTCTTGTGGTATGTGGGACTCCACAGTGTATTTAGTTAGTAATAGTAGTGTTCAGGTGGTGGTGGCTCTTACTTGAGACCCCCTGCCCGGTATATTTCTTAAACCTTAGTGGTTTTCGAGTAGATGTGGAAGAGAGAGTGAAAATTTGAGAATTGTGTCTTTCATTGATTTGTTCTTTTTTTCAGGTTGTGCGACCTCGCACGTTATTGTTGTTTTTTTTTTTTTTTGCTGTGGTAAAGATTTGTTTGTTTAATAAACTATAAAATGTGCACTGGATCAGTTTGTCTTTCACTATACTGTACCTGTATTCTTTAACTGTACAGTTGTGCCTGTGGATATAAATTAGTGTAACCTATCTCCATCGGAGCAAGAGGTGGTGAGAAAGTAGCTATAAAAACCAGTCACAAGTGGCGAGGGAGAGTCATTCTAGGTTCTCACCATTGAAGCTATAAGTCTCATCCTCCACAGTCCCTTTAATTCTCATCTTAATCTATCTTCTCAGACTTTCCTCAAAACTGGTGTCTTGTCTCTTTACTCAGACAGACTCTTAATTAAGCCATTTCGTGACAATACTCACTGTTACATGTGTTACTAGATATCTATTTATACTCACTGTTACATGTGTTACTAGATCTCTATTTATACTCACCGTTACAAGTGTTACTAGATCTCTATTTATACTCACTGTTACAAGTGTTACTAGATCTCTATTTATACTCAGTTACATGTGTCACTAGATCTCTATTTATAATCACTGTTACAAGTGTTACTAGATCTCTATTTATACTCACTGTTACAAGTGCTACAATATCTCTACATATCCGCGTGTGACAAGTGTTACTAGATCTCTAAACAGCCGCACTGTTACAAGTGATACACATTTTCAAGCACTCAAAAGCATATAACAATGACCGGTAGAGCAAGTATGGTTTAATATATACATTTATTCGCTCACGATCTCTGCAAATGATATCACTGATGAGGCGAAAACTGGCTGTATTCTATTTTCAGTGTTGCCCTATATCTGTGATGATGTCTAAAATATCCATACAATATATACATTTATTGGCTGACGATCTCTGCAACTGATATCACTGATGAGACTGTCGTGAAACATTCTAAATCCACATATATAAATTAAAAGGTAAATGTAAAGCCTAACACATAAATTCAATAAAAGGGAAAGAAGAATGGTAAAGAACAGTGCTGTCACAATGACTGTACTCGAGATCCCCCTTTTTCTGCTTCGTCTGCATATTCTCACGCTTTCACGTTTACTAGTAAAGCCTACAGCAGCATACACGCGTTTCAACAAAACAATAAAACGTGTACTGTATTTCTAAGAAAACCTTGAGATAGACACACTGCGTAATGACCTAGATTAATATTCCATTAATTTCATTTTATACACTACGTTAACATAAACGAAAGGACAGATGGACTTAGGATAGAAAGAGAGAGGGCTGAACGGAGGAACGCCGGCAACACTAACACGCGTCTCGCGATATAAAATTAATGCCACCCCAAGCGTAAGGCATGAAGCACTAACTTTTTTTCAAATAGACAGTGATAAAAAAACACTACAAATACGAGGGTTAGGTTTAAAAACCTGTTTAATGCTTATTAGTAAACATGACATTATACTGTTTTATGTCTGAAAGCCTGACAGTACCGAGACACCACATCGTATCGAAGTGAACGGGAGGTAGAAGAAAATGCATATTTTGAACGCAGCCACTTAGCTCCATTAAATTTATATATTTGGGTTCCTTAGGACTTGCTGACAAAGAATATGTTAAGTGTTACGCAAATAGTCTAGGAATTAACAAACTATAGCCAAAAGAAAATAGTGAGGATGTCTGACAGCACCAAATCATAATCGCACAGTGGCATGTTTTGAAACCACCATTTTACGGGAAATAGGCCACCATGTTAAACCCGATTTGATTGGCGGGAATGATATGTAAGGCTAAACACGATTAGTCGGACTGCAAATACTAATTTTGGTTGTTAGGGGAAACGTAGGAAGGGAAAATTTTTTCAAAAGCTTTGGTAAACATGGTCCTATTGGCTAGACCAGTTAATATAGTCAATTAGGAGCGTCTGTTCAGTGCCACATTTTAAAATAAACTTACTAAGAAACAGTGCGTTGAGATCCAGCTCATATTTTTCTAAATAAAAGCCTGTGACAGAGGAAGATCGGAATTTGTGCCATTATTCATCGCCAGTCAACGTAATTGTTTATTATTTCCATGAATTGCGGTAAGATTGACATATTTGATATCTTTTTGATGAAAATTGAATGTGAATTGATAATTTATGTCTGTATATGTGTGTGGTTCAGTAGCAAACATGAGGCAAAGCCTAGATATTGCTCCAACCTGAACAAAACTTGTCGGAGAGAAGTATATCTGCATGGGATCGCCAAATAGTACACTGACACCTATCTTATTGACTAGAAGGAAATAATGCTGGAATTGCAGAGGCGTAGTAACCATTAGGGAGAAGAATACTGGTGTAAATTGTTTCAGATGAAGCTAGCAGTTGGCCTACCGCTCTGAACTCAGTGTTTGTTATGTATTGTGTTCAGTGTGGAAATAGATTATAAATTAGTTCTGAAGTAGGAGGTACAACCTTCTTGTTTCAGGGACCGTGGTCCTAACTTATTGAAGCAGCACCTGGTCTGAGTTTTGCTGAATCCAGAGGCTGATAGCATACCCCTTGGTCCAGATAACGACCAGTGAGAGGTCTCAAGAACACAGTGAAGCAAGCGAGCAGAGGAGACTGTTTCCTGCCGCCATCACAGAAGATAAGATTCTGTGGCCAGAGAAGCTCAATCCTATGTGCCCCCCCCCCCTCTAAAATTGACAGTATATTAATTAAAGAGGGACAATAAATTGTTTCAAATGACAGGAACTGTGAACTTTTCCCAATACGATTTCCACCATAAGCAAACACTTGAAGTCATGATGACAAACAACAACCTAGCTTGAAAAAGCCAGTATTACCTCTTAGTACTACTTCACAACTTACACACATAGGATAATAATAATAAAATATGTCAATACAAAGATCATATCTATAAATTGTGTACATACAACTTGTAATTACATTTGATTGTGATTCCTGGTTCACTGTGTAGTTGAATCAGGATATCTATTATTGAAAGGAATTAATACATATATTTTTAAACTTTAACACTTGACTCATTTAAGATAGTCTTATAGAGTGTTATATGTGTGTGAGTGTCACAGTGTTGTAAAGTGTTGTGGAATAAATTAAATTGTTTATCTGTCTGTTGTTGTTGTGACTTACACTTCATCATTATCATAACCCTAGACATTCAACGTAGTCATCACAATATTCCAGAATAATTCTGACTGAGGTATAAATGTGGTAGCAAGTAAGGTCATCTGTAATACACCACACTTATTAGATACAGATACCTTCACAGCTGATCTCAGTCATTACACTAAGTCCCCTATAACTATTTATATCATCCCACTTTACCACAGAGACGAAAACTGGCTGTATTCTATTTTCAGTATTGCCCTATATCTGTGATGATGTCTAAAATATCCATACAATATATATACCAGTGGTCGGTAACCGGTCGATCTTGATCTACAGGTAGCTCATAGGAGATCATCTGGTAGATATCTAGGTGGCAGAAAAAAAAAGGGGGGGGGGGGGGGGTTTTTTTAAAACTAGGTAAATTTCGAACTAGCCCTCATCCGCTGAAACTTAAAAGCACGGTTGTCCCCAGGTTTAAAAGTACTTTCACCACATTCCTAGTGAAAACTCATGAGTTAGCTGACTAAAATTCACTTGATTCATGAACCATATAAGACAGAACGTGATCTTTTCTTTGAAGTGAAGTTTATATTGGGTAAAATAGTTGTTCACCGCTCTGTCGATAAGATCGTATCCAGCAGATCATGCGGCAGAGACACAAGTTACATGTAGGCTGGACTTATTTAACGTCCGTCTACTCTGACACAAGAAAACGGACATGATTTTATCAGGGTAGGTCTTTACAGAGTTCAGTGTTTCTAAAGCAGATCCCTGCATATCATGGTTTGCCTTCCGCTGATATATACCGTCTGATTTTTAACTATATTTTTCCCTTCGTTCAGTTTTATCTGAACAGAATCGTCATATATTCTTTGTTTTATAGAAATACGTAATGTTCTTCCATAATATATCCATTTAAATTATTCATTCCGTTTGCTTCTGCAGTGTTCAAGTCTCTACAACATGCAATAATTTATTAACAATTATTTTATTTTAGAGTTCACACGTGACCACTGAGCGACTTAGGAGGCAGCAGTTTTTTTTTTTTTTAATTGTACGAAAAATGTTGCTGTCATACACCGTGGCGAGAGTGTGTGTGTGTGTATGTCTGTCTCTGTCGGTCGGTGTGATGTGTGTGTGTGTGTGCGTGTCTGTATGTGTGCGTGTGTGTATGTGCGCGTGCGTGTGCGTGTGAGTGTGTGTGCTTTTGTTGATGGTGGTTTTTTTTTGTTTGTTTGACAGTTTAGTAAACTACGAAGTATATCCGCATGTCTTTCATCGGCATTTCAGCACCACAGAAAGTCATGAAGAATGTATACAACACTTCTTAAATGCCGTGTTTTAAATACGTGTCATTTATTTTAATGTTAATAATCTGTCTCGTGCTATTTAGGTCAATCATATTCTCTTCTAGGGAGTCACTAGCATAACGGTTCTCAAAGTGTGGTCCGCGGACACCTGGGTCCCCGAGACTCTTTCATGGGGTACGAGGTCAGAACTATTTTCATAATATATAATCTAAGATGTTATTTGCCTTTTTCACTCGCATTCTCTCGTGTGTGTACAGTGGTGTTTTCCAGAGGTTACATGACGTGTGGTGACGTCATCGCTGTGGCGACTAATGGAATGTGTGCTTGTGCATGCTTTTGTTTTCTAGAAGTTTCTAAATCGGTTTAGGGTGTAAATATGTGCGTTTTCTAATTCGGTAAGTATTGGAAGACTTAACCCACATAGTTAAAAGTTCTTTAGGGTCTTCACTAATTTTTAAGAGTATAAAGGGGTCCGGAGACACAAAAGTCTGAGAAACGCTGCATTAGCAAATCATTATTTTCCTTACTTTAATTATGTTATTTTTCACTTTATTTTACTTTTTTTTTTAATATTAATTATTATATAAAGTGGGCTGGATCATTACTGGTCAAAACTTGAGAGATTACAATGTCATACGATAGAGGGCTGCATGCAAAAATTTCTTTAAGAGTAGAACATAGAGATTGTGAGTGTCAATTATTTCAAACGGACCACCAAGCAGATAAACCGAATGTCAGCTTTAATAAAAATTTAAATGATCTTCTATCTATGTATTCTTATGGATTTTTTTAAACTTTACACACACAAATTTAAACACACACGCACACACATATATATTGTTCATACCACTGATTTTTTTGTTCTTAATTAAAACAGAAAACTGAGTTATGTTTACAGACAAATCCTGAACATTTTTTAAGATTATATATCTAGCAAAATTGCTAATGGCCTTCTATCCTCGGTAGTTACGGTTCATCTCTCACAACAAATTAACATCCTGTTTATATCTGACGTGACGTAAGGGAACGGCTAGTAGTTTTGTATGAAGGCATGAGTGTTACTGCGGATTCTAAATTATGCAGGCATAACTGGTTTGTTAAGTGTAGGCTTGGCTGCTGATAGTTATCATACAAAGGTGTTTTCCGTCATGTCTATCCCAGGTAGGGGCAAATCGGTGCGATCCGGCCAGGTAAAAGGATGGAGGATAGAAGGCAAATAGGTAGACAGTTATACAGTGGTCAGATATAGGTATAGGTAGACAGTTATACAGTGGTCTGTTATAGGTATAAGTAGACAGTTATACAGTGGTCAGATATAGGTATAGGCAGACTGAGGCGTAAACAAAATATGTTGCGTCTTACGTGGATAAAGGACAAGAACATCTTCCTACGTTACGCCCACAGGACTATCCTCATGAACAAACGAACGAACATAGACACGACAGAAAGCAAGAACTAAGTTAAATACATAAAAAATAAATTAACAGGCCCCAAAATGGAAATAGTTGGCGCACTCTTGTGAACTCCAGAGGACAAAGTTACTTAGAAACAGACCATAAGGTATTTTATATGTGGACATACGCTCTAATATAACCGACGGACTCTATGTCTAGGTTGAAAGAGACGCACCTCGCCAAAACGAGGCCACATTTTTTTTTAAGAAAAAAGAAGAGAACAAAATGGCCACTGAAATAGGAGATAGGAGAGGTAAAGTCAACGGATAGGGAGGTACACAGACAGCCATTTACAGACATGTACGTAAGTGCATACGTACGTATGTAAACATGAGCACACTGACAAATACACAGACAAACATACATCAATGATTAGATTTTTTTTTTTTAATATTAAACTGTGAAATGAATACACGGACTGTAGCAAGTGTGTGTGTGTGTGGGGGCGGGGGGGGGGAGACCAGATAAACTACTACTAAAACTAAACAGAACAGAAAAACTGGGGAGACTAGGAGAAAAGATCTCAACGAGACGACACCGCTATTGCGACCATATGAATATAACCAAGCATAAGAAAAGGCGTTCAGTGGTTGCGGCACCATGATGATGTACCCATAATATATTTATAACACGGGAATTACAGTAATAGCCGTTATGCAAAAATAATGTTTGTGTGTGTGTGTGTGTGTGTGTGTGTGTGTGTGTGTTTTTAAAACAATAGATCCGCGTTAGTATGGGCGTATGCGTGCGTGTGTGCCTTCAAAGTACGCAGTCCTATTCACGTCAGATCAAGTGCCGTGTCCGCATCGAAGATCGGTGGTAAAGGATCTTCAACATTTTCTGTCTCTTGCTTGAACGCTATACTGTGATAGACTATTTATTTCTGTCTGCTTCTGGGACATGCGTCCTCTCGCCCCCTTACCATAAATTCATTTTTTTTCCGTTTTCGCTTATAGTTTTCAGCACAGTATAGTATCTTTTTAATTAAAGGTCTAACATAACATAAACCATCTAATTCTGATCTCTCTATTTAAAACAAATAATAACAACAACAACAAAACCCAGCAATGACAGGACAGCAGAAAAGTATGAGATGACCTTGACTTGCCTCCGCCTATTCACCATCTCGTCAGAACGTACATGTTCGACCTGATTTTCGGTTAGGGTCATCACTGTAACTTTATTTGCATGTTTTTTTTTGCACTTCGGTCATGTGTAATTATTAACTGATTCTATTAGTGGTAGCTATTTATATCAGACCTTCTTTCCTTATTGTTTTCGTACGTCTTGTCCCTGACGACGGACATGTGGCTGAAACGTAGTCTGTTTCTTTGTCCTTTACCTCAATAAGACTCAACACTCCAGTTTACAATTTTTTTATGTACATTTCTACTGTCCCTCCATCGGAGTGTTGAACGTCCGACTGGCAGAGTGGTTAGAGCTCTCTGCATTTCACGGCAAAATACAAAGGTTCCAAGGTCAAAACCTAGTGGCGTCACGCTCTCGGACTACCTAGCTGTAAATTGGTACTTGGCTCCGTTCTTGTGTCAGTGGGGGCAAAGTTGACGAGGAAAGGAACTGTTCACCCCACTCAATAAAGCTGAGACCTAATATAAGGAAGCCTCTAACACGTCATTCCCCTACGGCAGTATGTGTTACCAGACTACCTTGACCTTGTAAGCCTACATTTAGAATAGTTCAGACTTGTCTTTTCTTTCATATTTTCTTAGTCTTGTCTATGGCGAAGATGTTTTGGTCGAAACTGTAGACCGTTTATTTGTCCTCTACCCCAGTCAGACCCCACTCCAGTTTACAATTGGGATTTTGATACGGTGATAAGGATTTCCGTCTCGTGTAGTTCCCGGGGGTCTCTGATGAGACAAAGAAAGAACAGTTCCCTCAGCCATGTCGTACAAGCCGACTAACATGAGCTGATGCATGGGGCTGTGAGCAGCATCGTGTAAAACACATTCCGATACAGACACCACAGCTGTTAACGCATGAGAACACATGGTGCAGGTTTTCTACAAAGGGGGCCAATAGCAGTGGTGGCTCCATGAAGAGAGAACATGAATGATCGTTAAGGATCTTCACGGGGTAATCGCCAGCTGCATTTATTTATGGGTCGTTGTGACGTATAATGGAAAAAGAGCCTACAGTAATCTGACAATCTTTTGTGACCTCGTACCGTTCTAGTATTTGCTAGCAAAACCATGCATTTACAGCCTGTGTCTACTCACTTTTTTCGTCACGCCTCTTTTCTTTGAACATAAGCAAACTAAGGTTTACAAACTTTCGTGACCTGCCCGTCATAACAGGTAGCGAATCAGGTTTGTTTACCTAGTCTCATCACGCGAGCTTATCTGTCAATCATACGATACCTGACAGACCGCACGTGAATAACACATAATCTTTTGAAGTTCGTACTCAGGAAAAGTCAGAAACCCCTGGGCTCTTTGATCTTCAGAAGCGGGCATTCGTACAGAGAAAATCTTAGAGAACCCCGTTACACGTATAAGTCTTTTGATGACGATCGAAAGCGCTCGATGAAAGACGGCCGTAACCCTTTATCTGGGAACTCTGTTCTGATTCTCCGTTACTCACACAATATTGCGAAAAGTAACATCATCTATAGATCAGAGAAACATAATGATATATAAACTGTGGTTTCTTAAACCTGCTATCAGTTGTCACTCAGAATTTTTGGATAGTCTAAGCACGCAGTTCTAGAACCATTTCGCTAAATGTGTTAATAGCATTCGTGGGGATTTCCATTCTGATATTCTGGTAATAGAAATTAGTGTTTACGTGTTTAAAAGAGTTAGCTTTTACCAATTAAAAGTGTTAGCTTTTACCATTATAATTCACTTTGATTTTCTAACGATACAACTAGTAAAATAAAATAACGCATAGCTATTTCATACCAGATGTTCAGTTATAATGTTAATTTTCACCACACGCTTTCTCACACAAGAAGAGACGGTTAACTGACTGGTTTAAATGCTAGGCGCGACTGATTGTGACAGAAAATAATTCACGTTTTATTTCATTGTGCGTATTTATTATAAGTGCCTATTATTTAATATCATACGACTAAACTATCAGACGCCGACCAAATTAATAGCTACTTAACGACCGGCGATAGTTTGTGATAACTGACATTGTCCGCTGATCGTTAAGCGCGAGCAAGAGGGGGGAGAGTCGCATAACTCATCCAACCTACACTCGCTAAGCGACGGGCGATAGGGTAGGCTAAAGACACCGTGTGCCTTTTAAATTTAATCAGGACTGACGGAGTGGATAAGAGATCATCTTGTCGCCGTATGTGTGCATATATGTAGCTATATAGAATAGTAGCATTTTTCCATAAATGTTTCTTATATATTCCTAGCAGACCTGATCAAGGGCGTTCAGCGGTCTTTTTTCTTTTCTTTTCTTTTTACTGATTGGTTAATGTTGTCTTTTCTTGGCTTGTGCGTCACCAGTTTCATTTGTGAGCAAGTATTTGCCAACGATACATTTTAACTTGTAAATTTAACTAGACTTACCAAACCCAGCAATATTTTTTCAATTCTTATCAGCCCACTGGGGTGTGCAAAAATAACTTTTATTCCCGACTTCTGACAGTCTTATTCAAGCGAAGCATCCAGAATTTACGCTGTTTCAAAATCGGCACTCTCCCATAGAGCCAGCCGATAGGATTATTATTATCATCAAATGTAACATTTTTTAGCAACCAGATGTTTCCCAATACTGGAAGTATTTTCCTCTTTTACCTGTGAACTCCAAGATCACGTTTCTACATCAACTATTGGCGGTGACATGTTGTTCATCCAGGAAAAACCCACACCAGATTCGGCGTTCACCTCACTATTCTTCATTTGTTAGAGGATGGACTGGGGCCAATTTAATTCTCATCGAGGGTAAATTCTTACATGCGATGGTAGAATAGAAGAGGGGGCACATAACTGTGTCGGAAAACGCCATACTCAGAAGAGCGTTTCGTTTCTATTTCTATTACCAGTTATTGGTGGTACCAGCAGAAAGTACTATCTCTGGAACCAAGTGAAGGTAGAAGTGGACTGACGTTTTGCGAGACGCCATCATAAGAGGGTCTTATAGACGGACGCAGAACCAACTTAGCCGTTACTCCTTGAACGTTCTGGGAACGTGCGGCGCCTGAACGTTGACCAGAGACGAGCGAGAGCAGAGTGAAAGGAACTAACTCAGCGGGAGAAGAAACTACCATTGGCAGCTAAGTGAAAATATCCGTTGCCAAAAGTGACCTCCTTTATTCAGTTAAACCCCATCCAAGTGATGAAGTCCTTTTCATAAATATTCAAATTAGCTTCCAACTGGTAAAACTTAGTGATTATTAAATTTTGTTATTTGTAATGTTACAAATTTAAATTCGATTCAATCCTTTTAAATGTACAGTTATGTACTACATGTTTGTCTCAGTCAAAGTTACTAAACACACACTCTAAACAGAGCTATGTATATTAATAATAATAATTCAACTGGTTAACTCAGGGGTGGGGGCTTAACGAGCTAGAATAAACCATTGCAAAATTCTTCATAAAAGTGTCGGCAGATTAGAATTAACGTGCTTAGCGACAGCCATCATTGTTTTCGCTTATCTGAATAGCTTGTGAAGACTCCCATGTGATAGAAGCTTTACTACTCTTTTATGTACATTTCTGCCAAGAGTAATCTTGTGTAAAGATAGACTCCATTGAAGTCTATACTAGATACTCTTGAGTTTTGGCCACTTTTGGACTACTCCTGCAAAGCAGGGGAGGCAATACCGTCACATAGCCTTACCGGGAATCGAACCTAGGGTCATCTCCTTGCTGTGACAGTACATCGTGAGAGGACGCTCAGCCAATTTTGCAAACATTTATTACAAATAAGGGAGGGAAACCTGAGGCCTGTAAACAGTAAATTAATATGAAATAAATATAAAGGTATGTTATCAGGCACTCACAGGAAATAAAGAAGTAGAACACCAGACAACAGAAAAACAACAGACATGAGTGGCTTACCCAGGATTTGAACACTGGACCTTCCGTGCGACAACCCCGCCTAGCCATGCAAGCGAATCACATTATCCGCTCTGCCATCTACGCATCATCAAAAAAATGATGTTTCAATGGCAGGTCAATAGTGCGAACCACAATACACGACACCAGAAGTCCTCCATGGGCAGTTCAGCCTATTAATGACGCAATCACTTCTGTTGTATTTCTATCAAGCAGTATAGGCCGAATCCAACAAGACCCTTAGGACCTTAATACTGTGTCCAGTAAATGATAGTAGACTAGAACAGTGAGAACAGAATAGTGGGTAGGTTTGGTATTGTACAAACATTTATTACAAATAAGGGAGGGAAACCTGAGGCCTGTAAACAGTAAATTAATATGAAATAAATATAAAGGTATGTTATCAGGCACTCACAGGAAATAAAGAAGTAGAACACCAGACAACAGAAAAACAACAGACATGAGTGGCCCAGGTTTCCCTCCCTTATTTGTAATAAATGTTTGTACAATACCAAACCTACCCACTATTCTGTTCTCACTGTTCTAGTCTACTATCATTTACTGGACACAGTATTAAGGTCCTAAGGGTCTTGTTGGATTCGGCCTATACTGCTTGATAGAAATACAACAGAAGTGATTGCGTCATTAATAGGCTGAACTGCCCATGGAGGACTTCTGGTGTCGTGTATTGTGGTTCGCACTATTGACCTGCCATTGAAACATCATTTTTTTGATGATGCGTAGATGGCAGAGCGGATAGTGTGATTCGCTTGCATGGCTAGGCGGGGTTGTCGCACGGAAGGTCCAGTGTTCAAATCCTGGGTAAGCCACTCATGTCTGTTGTTTTTCTGTTGTCTGGTGTTCTACTTCTTTATTTCCTGTGAGTGCCTGATAACATACCTTTATATTTATTTCATATTAAGCCAATTTTGCACCCGAGTATTTTCCCGTACAAATACTATTCACATGTATAAGGGAAATATCCCGTTCAGCTAAGCCTGTTTATAATATTATTTATGAAAATGAAATATTTCACATATTTATAAAACACAGCTGGACGATTGACTGGAAATTTGCTTTCGTTTCGTGTCTTACTTATCGTTATGTAAAAGAGCTCTCCATGCCACTTTTGTAGAGATAACTCTAATCTCTTTTCGAAGAAAACAGCTCATTTTCTGTATCCGTTGTCAGACGATGAAGCGTCACCTAATTTTATTGATCCCTGCAGTTTACAATTCACAGCTCTTTCATGTCTATCATGCCCCTCCCAACCTTTGTTGGACTACCCCTTTGTATTGTGCCTTTAACGTGTTCGGTAAACGTCGTCCTTGGCTGGGTAACAATACACGTATTTAAAATAACGTCAATGTGACCTCAGCAGCTAACACGGCGTCAACCAAACAATCCAGTTCCATGATCTAGTTTCCCCATGCATTTTAAACAAATAAAGAGTGTAATTTATTTTCCCCTGCAGTCTCAAAACTTACGACGCTCTATAAATAGCCCGGCCTCATAACCTTGGTAGTGACTGTATCTCAGTCATCCTAAAGGGGTCGTGACAATGACTTATTAATGGATGACATTAGCTCACGGACGTGACATCTCAATAAATAAGGATGACTATGACATGTGGAACGCAGCGTCAAATTTGTAAACCCAAGTAACAGAATAAAGTACCCGTCAAACCCACCTAGTTGAGAGTTAGGCACGTTTTACGTCGTCCTTTATGAACATAAAAGTATATGCCTTGTCTTAAAACTCTCGCCATAATTCTCTCTCTCTCTCTCCTACTCTATCAGTTTCTCCTAAAGTAAGTGGGAGAGAGAGAGTGTGTGTATGTGTGCTCTGTGCTTTTCACTTTATATGAATATTTCGACATTAAATGCACGTCTTTTCTTTATTCACGCCAGCGTGCCACCCCCACCCAGCCAAGTGCCATCGGTGTTTTTACTCACGCATGTACACACACACTCTCACACATAGCCTACATTATGAATTAATTCATTAAATATTCTTCAGCTCCCTCAGGCAGTACAAGCCTTCAATTAACTCCCGCCATCAGTTCAAGGTCTTTCTACGTCTTCCTCATCTGTCTGGAGCTGTCATCTACATGCGTTCCCCGACTCCCTCCTCCACCTCTCCCACACCGGGGAATCTAGAACAATGACTATCCTGCAATGTCACCAACAAAAATGGATTATATTGGGGGAAAGAGGGGGGGGGGGGGGGTCGCAACGCTTTACATACGAACAAGGACCCAACCAAAAAGAAATCTAAGAATAGGAATTGTGGTCATAAAGTCATTTTTTTTTTTAAAACTCGGAATATTTCAGTGAGATTTCTGAATTTCAAAATAAATGACATCCTTTAACTCGTCACTTCCTGAAACACTTTAGTATGAACAGCACTTCAGCACGTCTTGTTTCGGGCAATCTCTCTCCAAAGCCTGAATAATGGGCTTCTCCGTTTGTCTTTTTTTTTCTCTCTCTCTACCTCTCTCTCATTAACTCGCCCTCCGTTTTTTCTGCAAAAGCCACAGCCGAGTGTCCCCCTGTAGAGCACCTTTTCATTCCAGTCCCGCTGTATGGAAATCCTTGTCAGTGACGCTTCTCCACTTTTCAAGTTCTACAGGATGGGTGAGGTGGATAATGAACTTCGGTCACACACTATATTTTGTCCCCTCTGCGGCGTCAAATTTGTAAACCCAAGTAACAAAGATATACTGTAATACTCGGCCTGATATGACTGCCGTCCAAAGATATACTGTAATACTCGGCCTGATATGAAGGCCGTACTAAAATGTAATAAAACACAATCTGATAAAGAACAATTATACGAGCGCATAAACAAACCAGTTAAATTATCAGCCTATCAGGTCCACCTCTGGGCAACGGAAACGGGGTGTGACAAAACGGGTCGGCCCCTATCGATCTTTGTTTCTCTCCGGCAGTATCGGTACATTTGTGGTACTGATTTTTATTATTTGCACTCAATTGTCGCACTTTTCCTCCTTTCTTTCTTTGTTCGTTATTTATCTGCTAAGTAGCAGATATTTGAGTATTGTCGAATTGATAGACACTGCTTGTAGGTGATAATAATCACCTTTGGTTGAAGCTACCAAGATTTGCTGAGATAATTACTCGCAGTCGCAAGGGAGGGGTACAGCTTGGCTAAGATTAGCACCAGATCTCGTGTACCGGCGGAGACTTTTGACATAAGCGTTTCCTGTCCTACTTGTTATGACAATAGTACTTTCTGATAAAGTAATGATGGTTAAATTTTGAACACGCTGTTGTATGAGCTTACCGATCTGTCTGTAAGTTTGTACATAAGGGTATTGGACATTCTATTACCATATATGGGAGAGTTGACCTCTGCTTACGTTCAAAATTATCCGACGTCGGAATATTTTGAAATTACCCCATAACCCGCCTGTTTGAATATGATCGGAGTTTTTTGATAGCTTATAACAAACGAAGGCGTGGGAAGGCAGGGAATATAATGTGACCATTTTTTTCAAGTTACTTCACTTGAGAAATCGCTCGCCAAGACACCGGACTGCTACAGTGAAGAATTATAATTCATAATTCCGTCTTAATATAACGGACACCTTTTATTGGAGTATTTATCAGGACTTACAATATAGCCAAGAAAATCTCTAACATTTTAAATTTAAAAAAACCGAGACTGAGGAAACTGAATGTGACAGGGGCGCTAGGGGTACCTCACACCCAAGACCCGTGCACCAAGAAAATTTATAAAGGATCGTTTGACAGGGGTTGCAATTATTGGTTGCTTGCAACCCTCTCAGCAGCAGACTTAACAATTCAAGCAACCCAAAGCCTTATGCAGATCAACTTTTAATTCTACCGAACAGAACCGAACACCAAACAAACAATCCAACAAACAATCCAACAAACAATCCAACAAACACCCAGTCAGTGTTCATAGACTGTCTGAAAAATAATAAATAAAACAACGTCTAAGTGAACATCAATAGCATGGATAATAACACTTACCATACAGAAAACATGCGCCCACCTGATATCATCAACTATCTCACACACTCATGCGTGTCGTCCAATGCGACTAGTATGGTGTTGTGCATGAGGCTGGCAATCGCACCGGGTAACATAGGTTGCTACCGAAACCACTACTGCAAGAGCATCTGAATGCTTCATGCTGAGGCAAACCACACCGGTGGCCCCATGCTCCCTCAGGAGCGGAGAAGAGAAATATACATCTGGTACGCCCACGTGCTCTCACAAACCATTGTTCACACAACAATAATAATCAACTGGACATAAAATAATATTCTTCAATACATGTACAACAAATAATCTCAATAATGAGAATTAACCACCACCTCACAACTGGTCTATCTCAATATTCGTTACTGCATT
The DNA here is from genome assembly GCA_024509875.1 of Oreohelix idahoensis. Taxonomy (NCBI): domain Eukaryota; kingdom Metazoa; phylum Mollusca; class Gastropoda; order Stylommatophora; family Oreohelicidae; genus Oreohelix; species Oreohelix idahoensis. The sequence goes on along the minus strand of JAMPIV010018844.1, from coordinate 22,805 downwards.
CTGAAGCATGTCGTATGTGACGACTCGTGCGGCTGGGAATCTCATCGCATGAAACACATTATTACAGGAACAACCACTGTAATAGCATAAAAAATGCTTCTGTTGGCTTGTGGTGGACACCAGCCGCATTGGTGTTTCCATGCTCCACCAGGAGCAACCAGAGAAACACATGTCTCAACAAAGGAGTGGCCTCGCGCTCTCCAGAAATCTAAATACATATTCTCACCTCACAGTAACCCATTAAATATACAGTAGAATTATCAATAAACGTGAAATACACTAAATTACTCTTACATAAAGAATACAATATAATTATTCTCGACTTAAGCCAAACTGGGACTAAATACACAACGTGTCGCTCGGCATAACATATTATAGGTTTACCACGCGGAGCGTGTTTAATCAGACTCGCTATCGCCGCCTTTTATCACCACGAGGCTACTATCTTGCGATCGTTAATCTTATCTAAATTCAAGTAATAGATGCTTCTCTGTCCAGTTTCATGTATAAAACACTCTTACTAAATTTGCCCGGTCTGATGGATGAAATACTTGATACTAAATTCTCACATCTGGATTTAGGCTTTGCGTGCCTAATAAAACCTATCAAACATTATTTTCACTCATCTATCATTTCTTCAAGACTAAATCATAATGTCCTAAAAAGACATTTCCTTTGGAAACACATCTATCTATTTCACTAAACATTAAAACAGACTCGTGCTGAATATAATTCTAGAATTATATAAAATTAATTCTAATTTAAATTAACTCACGTGCTCAAGGCATTTACAGCTTGGCTCTGTCGTCTGTTCTCTCTGGCGGCTGATACTAGGAAAGGTCCGCTGGTAGCTCGCTATCTCTTTTTATAGGCACTAGGCTAATCACTCACTTTACTGCGTATTAATCTTGGCTACTTAAACAACACTCGCGATATTTTGCTCTAGAATGCATGAAAACACAGATTTACACAACTAGAGCAAAAACACAACTAATTCGTAGGCTTATTATGGCCTTGTAATAAATCTGCTTGAAGATAACGTGATCAAAAGGCACTAAACCACAGAGACAATATGACTGACCAGATGGGGCCAGCGCCTAGAACGACAGACCTCAAGATGGCGCTGTCACATGAAGGACCCCACACGAAGGCAGAGAGGGAACTTATTAAATTAACGACACCCCAGATGCGTGTAAGAGGCCGATTCAAGTCTCTTTTATTCATCTGAGCAAAAAGTTTGTGAGTCAGGATTGACGTAAGTTGTGATTTACATTTCATATTTTATTACCAACATGTGAACTGGTGATTGCTTTATTAATAGTTTCGTAAAGAGAACTAAAAGCATAAAGTAGTTCCAGGTTCCCTATGGAGCAGGGAGGGAAAGGTGAAAGAAATGATGTACATTCAAGTATAATAATTACATTTTCAAGCAGTGTAAATGTCTATATAAACATATTCAATTTAAAATTAATGTAAGTTTTCAGGCTTTAAACCAGTGTAAATGTCTATGTGAAAATATTCATTTTAAAGTAATGGAAGTTTCAAACTTTTCAATCAGTGTAAAGCATAAATGAAAACATATTCAATTTATATTGTAAACACTTTTCAATCAGTGGAGATGTATATGTAAACAGACTCTATCTGTATTATTAACCTTTTCATTTAAATATGAAGTATCTATGAACGCTATTCTATTTAAATGTAAAGAAAGTTTTATCCCGAGGGATTAAATTTAATTCTCATCGAGGGTACAGTCTGAGTAATTGGGATGGTAGTATTGGAAGATAGGAACCCATAACTATGGGGTGGAAAACGCCATACTCAGAAGAGCGTTTCGTTCTATTCTTTTACCATAGTTATTGGTGGTCTCAGCAGAAAGTACATCTCTGGAACAAGAAGGGGACCGTGGCCTAAGCTTTAAGACGAAGGACCCACGTGGTAGACTCTCCTTGACATTTCTGGGAAAAGAGCTACCCCCGACAACCTTGATCAGAGACGAGCGTGAGCAAAGTGAAAAGAACAAACCCATAAGAAGGAGCAGAACCGTCATTGGAAGCTAAGTTCAAATATATGCTGCCACTTGAACTTCTTGTAACATCTCACATTCCATAAAGACTGTGATGATAACTGTTCTTGATTCATAACTATTCAAATTATTTTCCAACTGTTCAAACCTAAAGTGATTATTCAATTTTGTTATTTGTAATGTTACATATTTAACTTGGATTTAATCACTTTAAAGTTACTGCATGTCTGTCTCAGTCAAATTACCACACACTCTAAACAGAGCTAAACTAGAATAATAGAATTCCACTGAGTAAGTCAGGGGTGGGGACTTAAACGAGCTGAAAGTAATAAGAGCTTAAATCCTTCACAAAAGCGTCGGCAGAATTACATAGTTAACATACTCAGCCAAAGCAGTATTGTTCTCGCTTATTCTGAATATCTTGTGAAGACTCCGTTTGTAATAGAAGTGTCATCACCCTTCTATCTACATCTCTGCCAAGAGTAATCTTGTGAGAAGGTAGATACCTTTGAAGCCCATATTAGATACTCTAGAGTTTTGGCCACTGTTGGACCAATACTGCAAAGCAGGGGAGGCAATACCGTCACACAGGGATTAGAGATAAATGAACAATGACATCTATATCAAAAATTTAAACTTTCACAGACATATCTTTCAACTAGCAGATAGTAAAAACCACACATGGTGTTCACATTTGACGGTGCGTTTGTTTCTTTGTTTGTATCTTTTTTTTTTTTTTTGGTTTTTTTTTGGTTCTGTTTTGTTTTTAAAGTTTTTCTGCGGTTAATTTGTCGTTGTCATTTGCCTAAGCTTATAAAAGGTAAAACCAATAATCGCAATATACGAAATATGCTACTTGAAATAATCAGCGCTAAATGCCCAACTCGTTCAGAAAATAGCATTCTTAACAAACAAATGACAACAGTGGTGGTGTGTAACCAACATAACATTCAACTACTGTCAATGTATTTTAAAGCTAGCAATACTGGCAAAACTGGTACCCCCTATAAAGCTCAGACTACATTAACTTTTATATTCAACAGCGTAGACGGTGACTATCTGTTGGCTTCAAGTAGTTACCATATGGTGCAGTACATAAACATGCGTTTCTCTGCGTCAGGCAAACTATCTATCCACGCTGTCTCTCGCTGCTGCAAAGTTACTGGGTTCCGCGTTGACAATCTGGTAGCGCCGCGCTTCAGTCTACCCAGGTGTAAATGTGTACCTGAATCTGCTCCTGAATTAGGAAAAGCAAAGGCAGAATAGAAAGGCACTCGTCAACTTACCTCATAAAGCTGGACCTAGTATAGTGAAGTCTCTAACACTTCACTATCTTACGGCAGAATCTGCCAAGGGACTACGTTCACCGTAAGTCAAGAGCAGAGTCAGTTACGCACTTAGAGCTGGGTAGACCGAAGCGTGAGAACCACCTGGGTTCGAACTCGGTAACTACAAGGGGGGAAAATAACCTATGCTTTAAATGTGTCTTTACAAACATGTATTTTATTTAATAAGTTTCGGTTCTGATCATCATTATATTACTGTATCTCTATTTAGCGAAACGGTCAAAAACAATGCGATAATTGCCCCGTAAACAAGTAATTTTCTCTGAGATTTTGATTGTAATACCATGTTCACTGAATTTTAGCCGTGGGAAACAAGAATCTTTATGAATTAACCATAAATAATAATTCTAATGGTGATTTTACACCATAGGAATTAACTCTTCACTAAATTTGCAACCATAAAATGGGTATCACGGTGGAACCCACTTTATTCCGATGGGAAAAAACGTCCACCCCCGTCTCAACCATTGGCTTCCTAATTATGCGCAGTCAACAAAGGGAGACAACCAACCAAATTTGCCAAAAGAAAGCCAATCAAAAGCAGAGCAGGCGAAAGAGAGAAACCAATCGAAATGAGAGAAGGGTGTCCAAGAAGACACAAGCTCACTCAAATCATACTGACTGAAAAACAAAATATATAAGCCTGTTTCAGACACAACTCTATACTTCCGGAATTCACACCAAGATTCTACTGCTGAGAAGATGGCAGGCTGACTTACTACGAAATTGTTGTTCAAGCCACGGTCGTAACGTACCTGCCTCTCGAAGAAATTTGTGTCTGAAGGTATGTTTAACAAGGTAGAAATCGTTAAGTTTATTAAATATTTTAGTGTCATGTAAATCGTTGTATATTTAAAATGAATGTTACGATATACTTAGATTTGTATTCTTGTGTCTAATCTTGGTACTCCCAAAACTACCCTGACAACTTGAAGTTGGTCTGAATATCCCCTCAATCCTGAACAGCATTGACTTAGCTAGAGTTCTGGTCAGGACTACATACTGTTAGCAATTAAAGCTTAGTCCTTTTTAGGGCTTAGCTTTTATATGATGTGTGCACAATAGATCTCCTTCTTCTTTGTTACATTTTCGTTCGATGCAATTTTGTTCAATATATTGTAAAGGGAAACAAATTTGACAGAACTATAGGCCAGAGGGAAATAAATGTAAGAGAACCCCGAATAAATAAGGAAATGATATTAATAGCCTTCAATGTATTTTCATGTTTGCTTTTTTCTATTATAATGTTGATTTATAAAGATACAATGTGCGCCCTTGACTGACATTATATCACAACCTCATGGCAGTGTTGTCATAAATGAGGGTTCATATATATATATGGCCATTCGGTCATCAGATGCCGTCCCAGTGCTAACATTCAGATACCATTAGCTTGTTTGTGTTATCTCCTGTTGAATGTTCTGAGAGATTTATTGAACAAGAGAGACACATTTGCAGCACATCAGATGATATTTAAACTATATGGTTCTTAAATAGAACCAGTGCAATAGCAGCACATGATTCAAGAAGCAACGCTGCACGTTGAGACTTCATGTCAGGGTAAGAAAGTTGAGGAGCACTGTCAACACGAGGAAAGTCAAACCAGCAGCCAGCTACAGAATTGATAATAGAATCTCCAAGCTGATAAATGCTTGCGTATTGAGAACAAAATAAAACAGAAAGACCTAACATGATGAACTAACATTGATAATGTATTAATTTTTCCGCGCGCGCGTGCGTCCATCTCCAATTTTTACATTTTTTAATAAACATATATTAATTATTAAAGTGTATTGATTTATTTATAAATTTTTAATATTTAAACTGGTAGGGAATAATTAACGAGCTGTATTCACATCACTTATTAATAGAGACATCCTTGAAGCGTAGGATAGGTCTAGCGAGAAGGTGACTTACTTCACAGCTCTCTTCTACAGCTACCATCTAGAACTGTGCAGGTATCTATCTATCTGATTTGTTTTTTGCCATCCCTACCTCTAGTTCAGCAGTTCTCTTCTCCATTTCTCGGAACTACTTAACTATCAAACATCCTTCTCGCCACACTCTATACACATTTTATTTAATCTCCATTATATCAATGTGTCTCTGCGCACATTTTATTTGATCTCTATTAAACTAATGTGTCTCCACATACATTTTATTTAAACAGTTTCGGTTCTGATCTCCATTGTTGCATTATCCAGTGTCCCCTACAGAAAGAACGTTATATACACTTGTACATATCCTCATGCCCTTGCATATTAAGGTCTTATACGGAGTGAAATTCTTGTCAGACCGACTTTCTGTTATCAGATGAAAAAAAAAAATATTTGACTTGGTTGTACATTTCTTTGACTTCTTGGAGCTTCTTGAGAACAGTTTTACAGAAAGAGCTGTGTTGTTCCGTGGTTGGGGCTGGCAGCACCTTCTGGCATCGTGTACAAGAAATTGGGGCTGTCACACAAGAAACAAAACAACCACTGCCACAGCATGAGACTTCTTGGTGCAGGCTTCCTGCAGGGATCAACTGTAGTGGTGGCTTCATGCTCTGTAGGGAGCGCCAAGGAAAATGTTGATGATGATGAATGAATTACAGAAAGCGTGATGGCGATATATGTACTGTAGTCTGAGAAACAGAAATAAACATCCAAAAATAGAATGACAGACAGAGAAATAAAGACACCCATTGTATATATGTTTTACAGCCACTAAATTCGGATTCGTGAAACGTTAGTCATACACTGGGGAGTCAAAGGTCAGCACACATCCAGCACCCACGTTATAAGAATGTCAGTGAGCGTAAAACCTAGAAGGTGGGCGGGTTAACTCACTCCGTAGTGTATCGAGCGGTTGTGTGGTAAGAGCGCTTGCTTCTGGGGTCACAGTTACCGAGTTCGAATCCTGATGGTGTCACGCACCAGTCTATCCAGCTGTAAATGGATGCCTTTAATCTACTCTTAAGTTTAGGGAAGGCAAATGCAGAGAAAATGGGAGCTGGTCCTCCACTTCATAAAGCTGGACCTAGTATCCTGAAGTCTCTATCACGTCCTTCCCTACGGCATTGTCTGTTATTTGGACTACCTTTACCGTTCAGATCTAGGAAGCTGTTTGTTCCTTCGTGGACTATATGAGGAACATGACGGTATACTTAAACCTTGACACCACCACGCCTCTATATCCGTTGACACCCCCGGGAACTACACAGGGAACATGACGGTAAACTTAAACCTTCACCATCACGCCTATATCTCCGTTTACACAAGACAATACAAATAGTGCATTAACTGGGACAATGTTGTCATAAACAGTACTGCATTCACGACACACATTCCGTACAATCATGTGATAACATGGGTATGTGAAAATTTGCATGCTCCACTGATGACTGGAAACTGTTACAACCAGATCTGATTATTATAATTCCACATTACGGTTGCTGTAATGCTAGCATTATAACATTCTAGGACAAGAACGTGTGGCCCTTCCATGCATCAGTCCACATTTCCAGACGACTGAGTTTAGACTGACTGGTAGATGTTTTAGGTGTTTGACGAAAATATCGCCGTCGCTGGGCTGTAGCTTGTGAAGGCGGTAGTATGTGGTTGATGACACAAGTCTCCAGATAATTACATTCCTAATTTATTACGGTAGCAAACTGAGAAGAGCTAACGGACAAATAAAAAAAAAAAAAACCAACAAATTTATATATGTATATTTATTTCAATTCATGACGAAAAGACTATAAAAAAAATGGGAAATGTTACGATCAAATGTATTTCTTATCAGTTTAACCATTCTCTTGCTATCGGTTTGACTACGCACACTGACGTAACAGACATCCAAAAACCTGGCCATTTCACACACCAACAAATGTCAGACCTATATGTAAATTGTAATGGAAAATCAGGCAAAATAATAATAGACCAAGAAGACGCCGAACAACTGGTAATACTGGGTTAGTTTAAGTTTGACTATTGGTTACGCTCTTTTCGTGTGTACCAAAGCAAGACTAAAAACAGCAAATTCTGTGTAGCCATTTCCACATTTATTGGTAGGTTAATGTGTACGATTCAGGCGACGCCGATGGTGGAAGCTGCAGGAGCATGGTGGCGACAAACAATTAATACACTGGGCTTCCATCAGAGATGAATGAATTTATTTCCCTTTGTGTTCCCTACTGAGCATGGGGCTACCATTGCAGCGTGTCCCCGGGAACACAGCACCAAAGCATTCGTGTGCTCTCGCAGCGGTAGGATGTGTTGCAATTTGTTTCATAAAATGAGGTTGTCAAAGAATGAAGCGAGGTGTAAAGGTTTGGAAGAGAGAGCGCCAGACTATCTTCCTCCTGGCCAGGTTCCATTCTAGTCCTCGGTCCTTCAAAGATTGTCTAATGTTGTCCTCCCAGCGGACTCTGGGTCGTCCTGGAGGTCTGGATCCATGACTCTTAGTTTCCCATGCTTGTCGTGGTAGCCGATCTTCTCCCATTCTGCAGACATGGCCAAACCATCTTAGTTGGGACTGTTCTACTTGGGTCTGCAGGGGGTAGGATTTTAGGCCTTGACGTATCGTCTGGTTGCGGCCATGTCTCTTCTTGTTACTTCAACCACCTCTCTCTTGCCTCCTCGATTTATGGCCTCCCCCAGCTGCTTCTGACCTATAATTTGCTGTCCTCACATAATTTCTGCAAGATTTGTAGAAGCTCTGTATAGCATGAATCAGAGGTGCTGGAATGTTCTTTCTTGCCAAACAGTCCCAAAGTTTGCTCCAGGGGACCCTGTCAAATGCCGTTTCCAGATCTATGAAACAAAGATGGATCTCGCTCTTATACTCAAGGGCCTTTTTACTCAGCTGTCTGAGTGTGAAGATTAGGTCTTGAGTATTTCGGTTTGCTCAGAATCCACACAGGACCTCATCCAAATACTCTGTAGTGGTCCTTTAAGTTTCCAGTCTTTGTATTTAAAATTGCGGGTTTACTTTTAAGTTTCAAGGTTGCCCAAATACGTCTATCTGTCACTTATTCTTTTGGAATCCTTTGTCCGATCCTTCTCTCTGGTTCAGGGGAATTGCTAGCTTGACGTGGCGATGCAGTCTGATTGTGTCTCCGATTTCGCTAGATTATATTCCCATTTCTCTGTTCAAAGTCCCGGGGGGTAAGATCATTAGTAGCCTCCGCGTGTTTTAAATTTATCACTTTTAAAATTTAAACGCGTGACCTCTTTCAGATATGTCCGTAATACTTCCGGTTGCACCTTTATGCAAACTCCCAAACATATCTGTGAACTCATTTCCTGGCTGATATTTTCCGCCCTTATTGTCTCCTCTGACAGGTTAACGTTATTTTTGACATGTTTGTATTTTTCAGAGAGTGGTCAAGCCTGTAAATTTGTGCTCTCTTACTCGCATTTTGGGGCACCTTACGTCGTCAACAGCCCACCTGTCAATCGCTTGATAATCGTTATCTTGTCAGTCATAAATATATCTGCGGCTAATACATATCTCCAGTGCAGACGAGTAGTAGCCTTTACCCTCCAATCTTCGGGCAATATCATTAGATCCATTTACGTCCTGTCCCTTGGGAGTACACGCTCACAGCCCTTTAGCAGGATATACGACTCCAGCCAGACGGGCTGCCACCTCTGCCATCCAAGCTTGTCGGCAACACTGTCAGACCCATTGACAGCAGTAAGCCCAATAGGATGAAGTATTTTGCAGATAATCTTCACCTTGTCAGTAATATTTACCTACCTGAAGCTCAAGTCACCTTTATCCAATAAATAGAGGCGCATCCCTTGGGGCCCTCATATATTTGTTGTGCCAGCAGTGATTATTAGTGCTCGGCCATTTGGATTTAGCAGTGGGTGCAGTTAATTGCACTAGTGTGCTTCGATTTATTTAACAGCTGTTCCACAGGGAGCTTATCTCCAAAGCATTTGAATACCAACCTTCGGAGGAACTGTGTTAGGGTTTTCCTAGTTGTGGATTACTTACATACCAGGAACATTTTGCTCAAGACTGGAGAAACCGTTTTTTTCACTGAAGACTGGGGGCCCTATTAGCTAGATAACCTGAGTAGTAAGAAAGTATCTGGGTGTTGGCGTTGGTGTGAGACGGAGACAGGGCCGTAGATATGACGTAATAAAGGGGGACCAACGGGCCTTGCTATCAAGAATCAGTGTGTACAAATGTGTACTTTAAAAAGGATGCTTAAAGCCGGGCGAAGTATAGACGTTTGAGATAAAAGCTAAACAACTTCCCGCTGAGTGATAGATAACAAGACGTTAAGTTGTAAGGACTAGTCACACACTTACAAGACTAACCCTGGTATAAATCGTGGAATGAATAAATCCCAGAATCACAAATCGTAAATAATAGCTGACATAGATAAGAAAACTGTAGGCACTCGAAATAATGATTTAGAAAGAAAGAAACCGAAGAAAGAAAGAAAAAAAAAGAAAGAAAGATCTCTAGTACAGTATATAACTCCTCAGCCGCTGACAAGGAACCCACACAGGATCAAGAAAGAGGGGATGACCAATGACAAACGGAGGCCTGACGATATACATGGAGAGAAAGGGAAAGAGTAGCCAGCGACGGATGACACGAAGCATGCAATCACCTTGCCTATACTCTTAAGAGCACTGATATGTAAACAAGCAAAGGCAACTAGAGCGACGGGTATCTATCAAATAAACAGCACATCTATTAACTCCTGATTAGGCTGCGATTCAGCATAGCTATTTCTGGAGACACCCAACCTTGCTAGTTGCAACCATTGGTATAGTTGACCCGCGCTGAAGAACTATTCAATCACCAACGGTATGTTTACACGGCTCGAAAAAAAAAAAGACATACACTATTTTTAAGCACATATGGGCGGGGGGAGGGGCGATGAGAAAAGGGGGTGGGGGGGGGGACACAGAGAGAAAGAGAGCGACCGACATCTTTATTTCATCAGGGGGGGAAAATAAGCATAACTGCCTATTTACATGTCTGTCCTGCAATAATATAATTCTCAAAATGTTTTTAAATAAATACATTCTTAACTTCAACAGTTTTAATACCAAAATAAAAATGTATGCACTATTTTGGTACCGGTACAGTATAATTTCCCCCCCCCCCCCCGTATCCACGGCCCTGGACGGAGACATTTGCTAGTGTGATTTAGCGAAGTGGTGTGATAGTTTTCTGTGGTTGTGATTTCTTTCGCCTTCAGATCTTGTGAAGGCATTATTGAATTTTCTTTGATTCATGTCTTTTTTTCCCTTAATAAACAACTTTATGTGTAATACGTGGTCAGAATCTCTTCTATTCTGTCACTTCATGTTTTACTGTGTGTCCTTACTGTAGTAGATTATTCTATTTAGCATTTGGAGGACGGGTGAGAGATTGACATCTTAAACACAGTCGGAGTATGGTAGAGAAGTAGTCATTTAGAGATCATTATATATCTCACCACTCTCCAGAAGTCATATCTCTCCCCATAATTTTATTTGTGACTCTGCTTTCTCTATTTCACATTACACATTCATATTCTGTCTATACTCGCGACAATCACCCACTGTAGACGGCCTCCTCCAAGCAGGAGGCTCGCGCTAAAGTACGTCACACGCTTTTGGAGTGGTTGCTTTAACATTTATTTTACACAATCAGGTTGTTAACCTAAAGTACAATGTCATCTTGATCGTCTCTTATATGACACTGTTGAGTGACCTTGTCCCTATTCTCCTCCGAGACACCCGGGGACAAACGGGCCTTGCTATCAAGAATCAGTGTGTACAAATGTGTACTTTAAAAAGGATGCTTAAAGCCGGGCGAAGTATAGACGTTTGAGATAAAAGCTAAACAACTTCCCGCTGAGTGATAGATAACAAGACGTTAAGTTGTAAGGACTAGTCACACACTTACAAGACTAACCCTGGTATAAATCGTGGAATGAATAAATCCCAGAATCACAAATCGTAAATAATAGCTGACATAGATAAGAAAACTGTAGGCACTCGAAATAATGATTTAGAAAGAAAGAAACCGAAGAAAGAAAGAAAAAAAAAAAGAAAGATCTCTAGTACAGTATATAACTCCTCAGCCGCTGACAAGGAACACACACATGATCAAGAAAGAGGGGATGACCAATGACAAAAGGAGGCCTGACGATATACATGGAGAGAAAGGGAAAGAGTAGCCAGCGACGGATGACACGAAGCATGCAATCACCTTGCCTATATTCTTAAGAGCACTGATATGTAAACAAGCAAAGGCAACTAGAGCGACGGGTATCTATCAAATAAACAGCACATCTATTAACTCCTGATTAGGCTGCGATTAAGCATAGCTATTTCTGGAGACACCCAACCTTGCTAGTTGCAACCATTGGTATAGTTGACCCGCGCTGAAGAACTATTCAATCACCAACGGTATGTTTACACGGCTCGAAAAAAAAAACGACATACACTATTTTTAAGCACATATGGGCGGGGGGAGGGGCGATGAGAAAAGGGGGTGGGGACACAGAGAGAAAGAGAGCGACCGACATCTTTATTTCATCAGGGGGAAAAAATAAGCATAACTGCCTATTTACATGTCTGTCCTGCAATAATATAATTCTCAAAATGTTTTTAAATAAATACATTCTTAACTTCAACAGTTAGTACCCAATACTAACATTCATTCACTAGTGTAACAAACACACTCACATATATATACACAGAGAAATATTCAGAAAGAGTAGCCATATTACAATTCCGGGTGCATCTGAAATGAATTACAAAATAAAGGCTCTTCCTCCCACCCCCTTTTTTCCCCCTGTAAGTTTTTATGTGTATCCACTCGTGACATATTTACGATTTAAGTGATTTGGGTTATAGTTTCTTACTACTAAAAGAGAGGCAATATTTTGCCTAAGAATATTAGCAGAAAAATATACAGAGGTCCAAAAAAGTATGTATATGTGCTTCATTGACTATAAGAAGGCTTTTGACAGAGTCCATCATGAGAAAATAATTGAATGCCTTGAAGACATAGGTATTGATGGAAAAGATATAAGAATACTCAGTAACCTTTATTGGGAGCAAACTGCCACAGTAAGATTGGGAAGGAATTATTCACCATACATAGACATAAAAAGAGGTGTCAGACAAGGTTGTGTGCTGTCCGCCTGCCTATTTAATTTATACACCGAAAAAATTTTCAAACAGATACAGGAAATACCAGGACTGAACATCAGTGGAAGGTCAATAAAGAACCTTAGATATGCAGATGATACCGTGTTGTTAGCTGAAAGCGAACAGGAGTTACAAGAACTAGTGAAGCAAGTGAACAGTATAAGTCATGAATATGGACTCGACATTAATATTGAGAAAACAAAAACTATGATAATTAGCAAAACAGACGATAAACCCACATTAAAGATTAGCGTAAATGGGAAAATCCTGGAACAAGTCAAGAGCTACGTATATCTTGGTAATATAATAACAGAAGATGGCAGATGTGAAACAGAAATCAAGAAGAGAATAGGAATGGCCAAGGCTACATTCAACAACATGAAACATATACTGACATCCAAACAGTTATCTCACAAATTAAAACTGAGAATCATAAAGTGTTATATATATTCTGCATTTCTGTATGGTGCAGAAACATGGACGATGAATAAGCATTTGGAAGAAAGAATTGAGGCTCTTGAAATGTGGATATATAGAAGAATGGGGCGTATCTCATGGAAAGAGATGAAAACAAATAAGGAGGTCCTAGAAAATCTAGGTATGAAAAGAGAACTAATGAGGGAGGTCAAAGTTCGGCAGCTAAAATACTTTGGCCACATAAAAAGGCATAACACCTTGCAGAAGACCATAACAGAAGAGAGAGTTGAAGGCAAACGTGCAAGGGGAAGACAGCGCTATAAGTGGGAAGATAACATCAAGAGATGGACAGGAAAGAGTCTATCAGAGTGCACCACCAAGACATGAGACAGAAGACGTTGGAGATCCATTACAGCCAACCTTCGTTGTGGAGATGGCAACTGATGATGATGATGACTACTAAAAAAAAATGAAGCACTAAATTCACAACGAGTTTTTCTGACTTACTGGGTTGTTCAAGTAAATTACGTACGGGTAAATAAAATCACTTATCAGCCCCAGGGTCTTTGATGCGACAAAGAAACAAGGATCTATGCTCCCCCATGCATGTCGCAAGAAGCAACAAACGTGAGGTTGTGCACGGACTGGTAACCACCACCATGTCAAACACATTACCACATTAACAACCACTGCAAGGTCATGTAACTACTTTGTTGTAGGCTTCTTGCACAGGGACTTCTGCTGTTTGAGCCCCAAACCCCATCTGGAGCACACAAAAAAAAGAAAAGGAAGAAGAAAAAGCTCTTCTCTCATCTACTTCAGTCACTTTAATGCTTCGATCGCTGTCCGCTAAATCTCGTAGATCGAGATATCTCGACACGTTTAATAACATCAAATAGGAGGATACATCTCAGAGATAAAGAAAAAAACATACCTTGCAAAAAGGGTGTTCCATAAATGAAAAGCGTTTCACGCAGCAAATGTTTGTCAGTGGAAGTACGAAAAAGTTCTTCGGTGTTAAACGGAGCCAATCATATCATATAGAAACCAGTCGTGGATAATCAATAAAGCAAGAAGATACCCAGAGGTCACAGAGATGTGGTTTTCAAAGAAGACTGTTAAGAATACCATGAACATCAAAAAAAAAAGAGTAGTGAAGATGTCTGGTAAGAAGCCAATGCACACATAAGGCTTATGATTGGCATCAACAAGCAGCAGCCCACTTTAGTGAGCATATTATGAAACAAGGAAAGCTAATATATTGTGACAACAGGACAGACTGAAGGAAACAAGAGATAGAGAAGACTCTAGACCAGTGCTTCTTAACCAGGGGGCGCAATCAGCCCTGGGGGTACGAGACTCACCTTCCAGGGGTGCGAGACATGCCAGATATTAGAACGCGAATCATCATAAACAATATATAATACACACAACTCAAATGTATGTGTAAAAGATAGAACACTGACTACGTTAATTAGATCCCGAAACTTTATCACATTCTGTAAATAACATTTTTTTTAAATATATCTCTTTTAAGCATTTCTGTATTCACAGGACTCAAGGTTTCCTCCATTATTTAATTATTTAAGCATTTCTGGTATGTTTTGTGAGCTAGAAGATAAAGGGGTGTGACACTTCATAAGATGGTGTAAAGGGCTGTGAGGCTTCTCAATATTCTGTAAAGGTGTGTGAGACTTCTTAAGATGATGTAAAGGTGTGTGAGACTTCTTAAGATGCTGTAAAGGGGTGTGATACTTCTTAAGATGATGTAAAGGGGTGTGATACTTCTCAAGATGCTGTAAAGGGGTGTGATACTTCTTAAGATGCTGTAAAGGGGTGTGAGACTTCTTAAGATGCTGTAAAGGGGTGTGAGACTTCTTAAGATGATGTAAAGGGGTGTGAGACTTCTTAAGATGATGTAAAGGGGTGTGAGACTTCTTAAGATGATGTAAAGGGGTGTGAGACTTCTTAAGATGATGTAAAGGGGTGTGAGACTTCTTAAGATGATGTAAAGGTTTGTGAGACTTCTTAAGATGCTGTAAAGGGGTGTGATACTTCTTAAGATGCTGTAAAGGGGTGTGAGACTTCTTAAGATGCTGTAAAGGGGTGTGAGACTTCTTAAGATGCTGTAAAGGGGTGTGATACTTCTTAAGATGCTGTAAAGGGGTGTGAGACTTCTTAAGATGCTGTAAAGGGGTGTGAGACTTCTTAAGATGATGTAAAGAGGTGTGAGACTTCTTAAGATGATGTAAAGGGGTGTGAGACTTCTTAAGATGATGTAAAGGGGTGTGAGACTTCTTAAGATGATGTAAAGGGGTGTGAGACTTCTTAAGATGATGTAAAGGGGTGTGAGACTGTAGTGAAATTGACAGAGATACAACGGTAAAATACCTCCAAAGATAACATGTAAGGATAAAAACATAATGCGTAGGCTGCTGATAGTACATGATCGCCCAGACCGCGGGTCATCACCCTCCATAAAAATTGACTTGCTAGACAGGAGGGGAACGGCGGATAAAAAGGAAAAAATATGACTGGAAAGATTGCGTGAGACTAGAAAGGCTAAGGAGACGCAATTGGGGGGAAAACGGAGAAAAGTCACGTTTCCCAAGTTGACATAAGTAAGGAACTCGACAGAAGGGACCTTGGATATGTTACGCCACAGTCATTTATTGGTCGCTTTTGCGATACCAAGCCTTTGATTTGAATTCAGCGGCAGAACGCAGATGTTTGGAATATTACAAAAATTAAAAAGTAACTTTTTCGTAATATTAATGTTAGGAATATAAAAATTAGCTGGCCGGATGGCCCATTCTGAGCAGTGAACTAATATGTTCTTAATTTTACAGACGGATAGATAATATTGAAGATAATGACAAAAGAAAGTGTTCTTCACATCAGCGACAGACTGTATGGAATAAAAAGTGTCGCTATTTGCACAAAAAAAACACGACCTCGAGACGCAGGTGTTCAAATCTACTTAGTAGGGAAGCGAAGGGACATTGGTGGGAGCTGTGTCTAAATATAACTTTTAACGACAAAATTTTGGAGGGGAGAGAAAGGTTGGTTCAAAAATCAAGTACGTTTTTGAAAAAAAACAAGTAGAGACGGACAGACTAACAGATAAACATCCATACTTGACTGAAGCATGACTGAAATGACTTTAGGGTAGGAAATTTGAATTTGAAATAAACCTAGGCAGTGATTGGCCACAGACAATCATTTTATCGGCGCTCAGACGCGCAAGTGGGGCCATTCCTCAATAGTTGTTCGATGATAGACACAGTATTTTAAAGTGTGGTGATTTCCAAATGAAAGAAAGTGAAATAAGTTCAGGGACGCCATACTATAGCCAGCAGCTCAGCTGAGTTTTGCTAGCATTTCTGTGTTCTTTATTCATAATCTGGTAAGATTGAAATTATTTCTTTATATATTTTGAATATTGTTTAATGTTCGAGTGATTTGATACTGCCATATCATAATCTAGCCTTACAAACAAGTAGGGATTTGCTCTAGACCCCCCGCCCAAGTCAGGGTCTAGGGACCAACAATATACATAAACTCCAGCAAGGGTTAGGAAAGACAGATCAAGTGTTGAGAATAATGAAACATATTACCTATCCACTTTTAGGGAAGGAAACTAATAAATATTTTTCAGAATCTATAGTCTGGGAGGACCTATCTGATGTAAAACCACCATGGTAAATGTGCTGTTTGGTCAGAGAGATCTGACCTGTCTGTATGATGTGGTTGTTGTGTCCGTGTTGTGTCCAGACGTGGGTAGAGAATAGAATTTTGACACATAGCCAATACTTTGATTGCAGAGCTGTGAGTTTCAGTTGTCAACAAGGCGGTGTCCATTCAGTTGGTGATCTTACTCGAGTGTATCTGTGCAGTACGTGGTGACAGAGACCACTATTATTGCCCGCCAGCACGGAGAGGTGGGACCACCAGATTTCAGCACCAGAGCTATATATGCAAGTTGAGTGAGCCTCTGGTCTGCTGGAAGTTCACCAACGCCTTTTAGTTACTAATACCCCATAAAATTCCTGCAATTTACTGGACACTGTGTAGTCAATATAGACAGGTGTGATGAGGCCACCCCAACAGCACAAGCATTAACTATCCTCCCAAGTAGATGACTACTAGAACATTTTAATAAAACTAACTAGTCTAGTACTTATATATGTACACTCTTGCATTTATTATGTAACATTCCATGCATTTCTTTCATAATTTTTTAAATCTTTTTTAAAACAAAGTTCTGGTCAACATAAAACTTGATCCAGAACAAAATAAATGTAATATAATTCTATCAAAAATTTTACACTCTTGAGTTAGTTCAGTGTATTATAATATTTGTTAAATATTATTAGTCTGCTTAAATATCTGTGGGTGTATCCATAACTATCACACCACATTACATATCATTACCCTAGACATTTTACATAGCTACATTCATTAAGAAAAAAAATTGAGTGTGAGGTCGTAGTGGTAGCAAGAAAGGCCTTCTGACAATTCACAACTACATTTTATCTCAGGAGCCTTCACAGCTGGCCTCATACATTACATTTAGTAATATCACCATCATACAATACCATCAAACCCACTACATACATTGGGGTCTTGTCCAGGGATAATTAGCCCAACAGTAATATTAGGATCTCCTGGTTGAAGAAATAAAATTAGGGAAAAAAATTGTGAAATTCCCTTTAAAATTAAAAGTGTCCCTGCAGATAAAAGTTGGTGAATCTTCACAGCCAGTGATAATTAATTAGTTAACTGGTTAGTTAGAATTAGTTAGACTATAGTCATAAGAAGTACTTAGTGTATTTACTGGTTAGAGATTTAGCTTGTATATTATTATATTGTCTGAAAAGTATGGCGGAGCTAGCAAAATTCCGATCAGCTGCTGTGCTGACCGCAAAGGAGATGGGAATGGATGGTCAGATTTTAATTCAATATGTAACGGCTGAATGTGATAAATATATTGAAAGGGAAGATAGAAAGGTAGCTGAAGAGAAGAGGTTACAAATTGAGGCTGATAGAGAAATTAAGAGGCTGCAGATTGAGGCAGAAGAAAAACGACAGCAAAGGGAGGCAGAAGAAAAACGACAGCAAAGGGAGGCAGAAGAAAAACGACAGCAAAGGGAGGCAGAAGAAAAAAGGTTGACTGCCGAAAGGGAGGCAGAAGATAGAAGGTTGCAAAGGGAGCACGAATTACGACTAAGGGAGCTGGAATTACAAGGCCCGGCTCCTGAAAATGGTGCCAGCCCTTTTGCCTCAGATGCTACGCCCAGTCTGGGAGCCTCAAACTCAGCTATGGGGTTTCATTTAGACCATTTTGTTGAAAAAGACGATGACATAGAGGGGTACCTAGGACGTTTTGAGTTATTAGCTACTACATATGGGTTAGAGAGAGAGAGGTGGAGTTTAAAGCTATCACAGGGATTGAGAGGTACTTCTTATGAAGTATTTGCCAAAATGAACAGGGAAGACCAAGACAATTATGACATGTTAAAGCAGGCTTTGTTATTAAGGTACGAGAAGAATGGTGAATTTTATCGTAAGAAATTTAGAAATGCCAAACTGTTGTCTGGGGAGACATACCACCAATTCTCTGCTAGACTAGAAACCTATTTGGAGAAATGGACGGCTCTGGGGAAGACCCAAGATCTTAAAGAAATGATCATGATTGAGCAATTGAGAGAGTCCATGGCTCCAGACATGAGAAAATTTCTCATGGAACAAGGTGCAGAGAAGTTGGGGGAAATTTTAAATGTTGCTGAGAGGTATCAGGCAGCTCAGGCAGAGGTAAGTGGTGCTAAAAAGAAGCACATAGACAATTTTAAAGCTCCACAGCAATTTAATAAATTTGATAATAGAGAGCAGGGAAATAAAGGTAGGACAAACTTTGAGCGGCCAAGAAATGACTATCGCGACAGAAACTCACAGTTCAATGACCAAAAGTTCAATGAAAGAAAACCGTTGAACCAAGGAAAAAGATGGTGTAAATGGTGCAAGAAGGATAACCATAACACCGAATTTTGTAGAAGGAAACCTTCAAACATTGCTGCAATGAAGTCGGGGACGCGAAGATTAAAGGTTAATCCTAATGGACAACAGGAACCTTATCACCCCCCAGTTTGTGAGGATGTTATTTGTAATGGGGTCACCATAAGGTGCCTTTATGATACAGGTTTGGATTATGATTCAGTTGTGAAGTCTAGCCTAGTGGACCCAAGTCAGTATACCACAGAAACAGTGGAAATACAAGGGGCGACTAAGGACATACCACTCATGACACTTCCCATCGCAAGGATAACGGTGAAAACTCGCTATGTGGAGGGAGAAATCAGAGCAGCAGTGATAGATGAACCAATCTACCCTCTGATATTGGGGTGTAGATACGTCTTCTTGGGGAATCCCGAGAAACCTGTGATCATGGCGACAGTGCAGACCAGGTCACAGAAGAAGGAGGAAGAAGGTGAACCTATAAATGCTCATCCAGAGGAGATGAGGAAGGCGCAGGCTGAGGATAGGACACTCAAGCCCTGTTTTAAAAAATTGCCCAAATGCCACACACCTCCGAGCAAGGGGGAATATTTCATGAAGAACAAACTCTTATATAGGAAGACAGGAACTAGATCCCCTGGTCACGGACAGTTAGTTCTTCCCAAGATATATAGGGCAAACTTAATAAGGAGCTTACATGTTGGAACAGATGGTGACCATGAGAAAGTCGGTACCATCTGCCAAAAGATTGCTCGAAAATACTATTGGCCCGACGTAAATGTCGATGTTGAAAACTTTGTAGAAGCATGTGGCGTATTTCATGAGGGAACACCCACAAAGGGAAAATATGTGCAGGACCTAGAAACGCCACGGGGCAACTTTAGGCCTGAAAGAAAAACTAATTATACTCGGGTAGACAAAGTGGAATGGGAGCCCCCTTTTCACACCCAGTCTTCACTTGAATGGATTAACATGGCCACTATGCGAAGAGTACAAAGAAGAAATTTTACCCAGGATAAGATGACAATCCCTCGGTCAGACTTATATAAACTGGAAGAACAGACAAGAGAGCGAAGATCTCTCATAAACAATCTTAAGTGGGGAGACAAACCCCAGAGAAAAATTGGTAGTGGTCGATTTGTGAGTGATGATTCTAGGAAGAAAAGTCCTCATTATAGAGCTTCTAATGGACGGGACCCGATGGGTTCCATGAAAAATAAGTATGATAAATTAAAGATCCAGATGTAACTCTATTAAGGACCTGGACAGATGAGAAGGCGGAAGAGACTGTTACCTCATCGTATCAATACGTGAACGAACTGACCACTCGTTTGAAAGCTGGATGGAAACTGGCAAATGATAATTTGAAGCAAGCCAGGAAGAAACATGCAGCATATTTTAATAGGAAGGCAAAGGACAGGGAACTGGCAGTCGGAGAGAAGGTGCTGCTTCTACTACCCGGAAGCCAGAATAAATTACAAATTGGTTGGCAAGGTCCATATACGGTTCTAGAGAAGGTGTCTAGAACAAACTATAAAATTGACAAAAAGGGGAAGGAGAAAGTTTATCATGTAAACCTGTTAAAGAAGTATCTGGACAGACCACTCCAGGAAAGCACCCCCTTATTGACCTTGGCTATTGCAACCCAGATGCAAAAAGAACCACTCACCTCACATGAATACCCATTACATCCTTGTGAAACCGCAGCACAGGTAAAAGTCAGTAAGCACCTGACTAAAAACCAGAGGGAGAGAGTTCAACAGGTTCTGGAGGAACATACAGATGTATTAACAGATAAACCAGGCCATACAAATTTGCTACAGTATGACATGAAACTGGTAGACTCAAACCCAATCTGTATGAGAGCCTATTCTATTCCGTTCGCGAAGGAGAAGGCATTGAAGGAAGAAATAGAGTATTTGTTGAAGGAGGGGATTATTTCGCACAGTGAATCATCTTTTAGTTCTAGTGTCGTTTTGTTGAGAAAACCGTCTGGGGAACACAGACTGTGCATAGATTACAGGAAACTGAATGCTGTCACAGAAGGACAAGTGGATCCATTACCAGACACAAAACAGTTATTTGCCAGACTGAACAAGGCAAAATACTTTTCAAAGGTGGATCTTAGTAAAGGCTATTACCAGATCCCAGTGAAGCCTGAAGTGAGACCTTATTTGGCTTTTAGCACTTCGGATGGACATTATGAATTCAATATGCTACCATTCGGACTGAAAAATGCTCCGAGTGTGTTTTCAAGGATGATGCGCAAATTGTTGGATCCCCTGAATAAACCATGTATCACGAATTTCATGGATGATATTCTCGTCGCCACAGAGACATTTGAAGAACACATTGAAGCTCTGGAGATGTTGTTTGATAGACTTCGGGAGGCGAACTTAACTGCTAGGCCAACAAAATGTTGTATTGGATGCAAAGAGTTGGAATTCTTGGGACACACTGTATATCAGGGTAATATGACCCCTGATCCTAAGAACTTGGAAAAACTGCAGAGAGCACCTAGGCCGCAAACAAAAAAGGACGTGCGATCATTTGTGTCGTTATGCGGATTTTATCAGAAATACATCAAGAATTTTAACGCTATTTGTGCTCCTCTGACTGATCTGACTCGCAAGGGACTTCCAGATAAAATTATTTGGACTGCACAATGTGAACTAGCGTTCCAAGAGTTAAAGGAAAAAACTCACTAGCAAGCCTATTCTCAAACTGCCTGATTTGACACAGGACTTTGTCTTAAGAACCGATGCAAGTAATGTAGGACTAGGAGGGGCTTTGTTGCAAAGATCATCTTCACCTGATGGGGAACTGAAACCAGTCGCTTATGCAAGCCGTAAATTGAATGTCGGTGCAGATTTCCTCAGTCGGCACCCCTGTGATCAAAATTAGAGTAGTGGCAGACGTGAGGAGTAATTTTACCTATGTGTATCGCTGGTTTTGGAACTTGCCATAGGCATGTTGTCAAGTGGGGAGATGTGTAGTGAAATTGACAGAGATACAACGGTAAAATACCTCCAAAGATAACATGTAAGGATAAAAACATAATGCGTAGGCTGCTGATAGTACATGATCGCCCAGACCGCGGGTCATCACCCTCCATAAAAATTGACTTGCTAGACAGGAGGGGAACGGCGGATAAAAAGGAAAAAATATGACTGGAAAGATTGCGTGAGACTAGAAAGGCTAAGGAGACGCAATTGGGGGGGAAAACGGAGAAAAGTCACGTTTCCCAAGTTGACATAAAGTAAGGAACTCGACAGAAGGGACCTTGGATATGTTACGCCACAGTCATTTATTGGTCGCTTTTGCGATACCAAGCCTTTGATTTGAATTCAGCGGCAGAACGCAGATGTTTGGAATATTACAAAAATTAAAAAGTAACTTTTTCGTAATATTAATGTTAGGAATATAAAAATTAGCTGGCCGGATGGCCCATTCTGAGCAGTGAACTAATATGTTCTTAATTTTACAGACGGATAGATAATATTGAAGATAATGACAAAAGACAGTGTTGTTCACATCAGCGACAGACTGTATGGAATAAAAAGTGTCGCTATTTGCACAAAAAAACACGACCTCGAGACGCAGGTGTTCAAATCTACTTAGTAGGGAAGCGAAGGGACATTGGTGGGAGCTGTGTCTAAATATAACTTTTAACGACAAAATTTTGGAGGGGAGAGAAAGGTTGGTTCAAAAATCAAGTACGTTTTTGAAAAAAACAAGTAGAGACGGACAGACTAACAGATAAACATCCATACTTGACTGAAGCATGACTGAAATGACTTTAGGGTAGGAAATTTGAATTTGAAATAAACCTAGGCAGTGATT